>JARFJB010002246.1:290000-540000 GCA_036346205.1 Vesta saturnalis
CCTGCCGTTGCCCAATGCACACAATGCTTAAATTACTGCGATAATTTTATATACACTCGATTATTTAAAGAAGAGGAAGTTTTGTGAACACGTTGAATTTATTACTATTTATTGGATCTGGATGGAGTTACATTGGTTTTACGATTACGTTTTAATTAAGTTAAGACGTAGAAATATATTATTTCTAATTTAATTAATTTCTTATTGTAAATTGTATTCGTTTATTGTGAAGACAGCCTTTTTAAATGTAACTTAGTTTACTTAAATTATACAGCTGGTGTTTAAGTAGGGTAGAACATACAGATTGTTTAAATTGTAATTCCTTTACAGCCAAGGGAATCTCTTTATGAGCTAAATAAGGGTATTATTATTGTATTCTAGATATTTTGTGCCAATTCGCTCAACTCCAAATACGAATATTTCAGTGGTACGGGTTTTTAATTTGCGGTTCCAGAGGTAGTTGCTACGTTAGATCCCCCCAGACGGGCTTCTAGCCCGTTATCTAGGAAAGAGGTCGACAACGAATCCAAGCTACCGCCGAAGCAATTCAACCAATAGCCTACATTCGGTATAGGTTGGTAGTCCCTCTTTCGCGTCAGATTAATTGTAAAATGACTTATTGGTAACAGGAATTGACAGGTATTTCAGCTACTTATATTTATAACTAAAAGTTGTACTTCGAAATATTAAAATACTTTATAACAATAAGTATAACATTCCAATGAAAATTGGTTTAAGAGCCCGGGTGAGGAATTATGTTTTTCGAACAGAGAAGTTTTGGTAGAAATCCAGGAATGCTGGTATAGTAATAAATTACTAGAAAAGCGGAGTCTTAGAGAAATATTCTTCTGGAATATTCTGTCAAATTATAAAGGAAAAGGCCACGTAATTCATTCCTTCCCCAAGAGGGGGGGAGCGGACTGCTTGAGCATTCCAAGCTTCTTCAGCCATAATCTTGGATTCTCAGCATACATACATACATTACGTATATATGCATGGTGGGATTAATGGCCAGGATAGGATCGGAAGGAACCGAATTAGGGCTCTGAAGGGGAAAATAGTACCCCAGGATTTGCCTAAGTAGCCATTCATGACGTGCGTATACGCAGTGAGCCACGCCGCTACATGTGTATGAGGAAACCCCCTGAAACAATCTGGGTAGACAGTAACGGGAATCGAACCCATTACCTACCGAATGCTAAGTACATCGTGTCACCACTACTCTACTAGCTCGGTGTCGAATTATATTAAAGCTTTCGGTTTATACTTTGCGATGAAGTGGGGTTTTGGGAAAAATTAAACGAGCTCGTTTTGCACACATTCAAGAGGGCACTGGTGCGTGTGCAAAAGTGCCGTTTGAGACCACATTTCGATATAGAAACTACTAGTTTTTTGGCTCATTACAAGGTTTTCTAAATCTTACAATTAAAGGCCTAGTAGGTGACATATCTTGGACATATTTGGGTGAGATCTTAGTACATAGTGTTCAAAGAGTACAAAAGATCACATTAAAAATTAACTATTCCCAAAATCATTAAACAAATTAAATTATTTTTAGGCATGACATAGAAATACCAATTACAGACTTAATTAAAAAAAAAGTCAACATTCATTTTAAGGATTAATCAATACCAGTATTTAATAATCTAAAACAATCTTTTAACACAATTTTAGTTTATCCTGATTTTAATAAGCCTCTTATTTTAGCAACAGGCGCTAGCAATATAGGACTCGGATGCGTACTAACCCAAAATCCAAAAGATTTAAAGCTTGCGAGTAAAACCTTGAACAACGCAGAGTTAAATTATACAAAATGAACTTTTAGGCGTAATTTTTGGAATGAAACTATTTATATGGTAGAAAACCTATTACTGTAAGAGGGCAACGCCGTTCACAATATTTGGTAAATGAAAATAATGGAAATCAAAGATTACTTACATGGTCCGTGTTTATATCACAATAATACCATTTAGACATAATTTATAGAAAAGTAAAGCTACGTGGAAGTGCAGACGGACAGTTTTTGAAGTCAATCACACCTCTACAACCTAAAATTATATAAATTCTGAAAATTTGATTGTCAAAAGGCATTGTCCTTCAATATACGAATAGATTTAATAACATGTCAGAATTGTAACCACAAAATAAACTTGTAGGTGAAATAGCTTTTATAAATTTAGAATTTAGAAACATTTATTACTTAATAACACAAACTGAATATTTCTATAGTTTTCTTAACGTTAGAGAAATTAAAAGAGATTATTTTAACACACAACGATTAAAATTTAGCTATCTTGACAAATTAGGTTGGTAGTACTTTTGGAAATGATAATAGTATGTTACGTAATAACTTGTTTATATTACGACGCTCGATCCCTTCGCTCACTCGTGGTCGTAATAATACACTCGTGCGTATTAGGCTACTTACCACCCTAGTTGTGTACTATGCTTTTTCTACTCCTCTAGAGAATAAGAGAAGTGACCTATGAGTAATACAGAACTAGCACTTGGTAAGCTTTTTGATTAGCTTTGAGCGTTTTATAGACGTAGCTAATTTTGTAATGAACGGTACTACAAAAAATATATTACTCTATACATGTATAGCAAGAGTTTATGGTTCACTACAATTTCTACATTAAAAGTTAGAGCTAAAATTCGAACTAAAAGTATTAGAACTAGTGACTCCAAAAAAAAAAAAAAAATTAAAACAAGCCTTCTTCATCGTTGGCAGATGAAGAAGATGATGGGGAGCTTGCCCTCGTTAGTTCAATATTTTCAACTATAGAATCAGTTGTAAGATTAATTTCTACAGTTTTCGTTTTGATAAATATGTGTTTCCCGCACTAAAAACGTTTTTCATGCATTTTTAGAGGACATTTTTCGCGATCAATAAATTTTTTAAGGACTATTTTTCAAAAGTTATTTTGTGGACAGAATCATTTTCAATAAATTCTTTAAGGACTTGTAAAATTTTTCAAAAGTTCTTTTCAACTAATTCTTTAAGGAATTTTCAGAAAAGTTATGTTTGTGGACTTGGTATAATAATTGCCATAAAAGTCTTTTAACTGAAACAAACTGAAAAGATGCAAATTACGCATTACGCTATGTTTATTACTTTATCTTTTGTATACTAATAATAGTAATCGCTTTTAGATTCAGTAAACCCAATTGTACCCACCGCCGTTGTGGACAATACGGTGTCAGCCGTAAACAGAAGTAAGATTCTATTACTGTACCAGATGTGTAATTTAAGTTCTTTGGCTTTTTAGGTACGTCACGATCATGCGTGGCTTATGATCGTCCCGTAGCGGCGGGTGGACGAGTGAACATTATAAACCACGTTGTGATACTACCGCGGGATGACACTCCCATCCTGAGTAGGTTGCTGGAAGATCGGCCTCATACGGATCACGCGCAGTATGTGATGGAGCTACTCCATGAAGGTGGTGCTGACGGTGAGCTGGTAGAGAGCGGGCAGTATTTCGACCAGGAAGACTGTGAAGTAGCGTTGCGGTTTTTGGATACACCATCTCCAGCGTACGATTTGGATTTGTTATTATCACGCAATTACGAACAGGCAGACGTGGATGAAATACTGCTCACCCTACAACTTGTACGTGAGTCGTATGAGAGTAGACAGTCACCCGTGAGAGAAGATCAGGTAGTATTGCACCATGTCTTAAGTCCTACCTGCATTGCAGAATTTGGGGATGAATGGTCTCTAATTGCGGGAGACCGTTCATCGTCACGCTCTGTAGCGCATCCGGCGATGGGGAGAGATGAATGTCAGACTATTCTGACACCTGTATGTGTTGTGGATGATTGGTCGTCCACACCTACAACACACGCATATGGGAGAATAGTAGTGAATCCATTTGAAGGTTTGCTGAGCCCTGCTACTACCGTAGAATTTATGGAGGAATGGTAGTACAGTAGTTCTACGGCAGGAGTGGTCAGGGAGCACCTTTCTGTGATTGCCCTGAGCCCCAATTGTATCGAAGAGATCGCTGAAGGGTGGAGTACTATGAAATCCTCGCTAGAAATCGAGCAAATGGAGGATTCATCAAAGTGTCATCAATCCTGTGTGTGCTGCGGATTTTATAGATAATGAATGGTCTCTGAATGACTTAGCATTATCTTGGAGTCCTACAGCACCCAGAGAATGCTTACCTCCACAATTAGCCGTGAGAGATATAGTGGAAAACTCGGTATCTTCTCCCCAGGGTGTATTGAGCCCTACATGTGCTGAGGAGTTTCTGAAAAACAGTTGGGGTTAATACCTTGCTTCCACCCCAAAGCACATGGCAGGGTAGGATACAGCGTGGTAGAATATGTGTGCTGAGCAACACTATCCCGACTATCATTGTTATTGTTTCTTTACCCGTATACTACTCTACCCCTCAACCTGATATATTTTCAACCCTACTCCTGGCTATAGGTTACGTTGCGTCCTCGTTCGCATCGCTGGACATGATTTCTTTTTTAACAGTTGTAATAAATTATGCAAAAACTAATAAAGGGTTAAAAAGGAAATTATAACACTACACGTAACTCTACTCGTTCATTTATACATTGTCTATGCATTATCTCTGCTACAAATCGCTATAAAATGTTTCAATGCGAATGTCTGAAGAAATTTTCTAGAAAAGACTCTCTACTTCGACATCAAAAAACGGTGTGTTGGATAAGGATACCAACTACCCCACCTTCAGAGATACAGCAGGCTGTACCGCAAAACCACGCCGCACATAGCAATGTAGTGCAACCAAGTACTTTCCGACGCCAACAGAACGGAATATAGTCATGTTTATGAGTGTCTTGCACAACCTGGGCCATCAGGGTTAAACAACTTAAGGAACATTGCGCAACAAAGGCATGCTACTGATTCCTTTGCAGAACCAGGACCAACAGGAGTGAACGACTCAAGGAAGCGTACGTTTGACCAGTGCAACGAACCTGTACAAAAGAAAAGTACCAAACTTGTTGAAATTATCCACTGCACTGATTGTTCAATCGATGTTCCTCGGTATGGTTTTCAAGGACACCTCAGAAGCAATAGGCACAAATCAAATGTGTGTCTACTCGTTGATACTGGGGTTGAAGTAATTCGAAATGTTTTTAAACAACGCATTGTTTCGTTTAGACTATCATCATTCAATACCCATACGGATGTGCAAATGTTTATGGGTGACGTTAAAGTGAATGTTTTGAAACTAATACAAATTCAGTTATAAACACTTCTACTTGAAATGTAATGTCGAGTTGTTTGGTTTAAACTTTCTGAACAGTAAATAAATTACTGAATTAAAGTCCTTTCAAACTAAGTATGATATATTGAGTGTTGGGATGGTGTTGGAAGATTATTTTAAAAAAATAAAGGAAATCTTGGATGCTAAGCAATCCGAATTTGAGCAGAAATATTCTGGTAAGTGTGAGTCATGAGTATTAGTGCAATGTATTATTAATATATGTTTTTTTGTAGGGTGGTCGCTGGAGCATTTCGTTTACTAAGAGGTAAACATATTGAAATTTCCTCCCACTACGGGTTCATCCTACATGAATGTCCTGGCCGAAATTGCGCATAAACACGCCATAGTTAATGTGAAGAATAGTGATAATTGTTGCTTTGCTGGGGCTATTGTATCAGCATTAGTGACACCGACGGGATTACCACAACGGGCGACTTCTTACCCTGATTTCAGAACGCTATTCAACTGGAATGGTGTAGAATTTCCTGTTAAGTTGTCTAACATCTCCACTCTTGAGTCCAACAATATTTCTGTCAATGTTTATGGACTGGACGATACGTACCGTGATGGTCAGCCCATTACTGAGGTAGTGGGTCCTCTCTACTATACCAGATCTAAACAGCCTATTCATGTTAATTTATTACTATTAGTGAGCAACCAAACGGATAATCAGCATTATGTATGAATAAAAAATTTTCCTCGTTTACTTAGCAACCAAATAACCAAACGAGATGGGAAAAAACATGTTTGTGATTCATGTATTTTTTTTAACGCAGGAGCAATTAACCCGCCACGTGTCGTATGACTATAATTTCTTATACACTAAACTACCTGGTGTGATGCAAAGAAGCGACAGTACCGGAGAGTTCTATGCAGAAAATTACTCGCGTTTCGGAACTATCAAAAGCAAATGTTTCTACCATCCGTAATATATGCAGATTTTGAAGCGCTATTAGTACCGGTAGATACGGCTTAACCCAACCCCTAGCAATTGTTCACTATAAAAACGTATAAACATGAACCATGCGCATTCAGTTATTATATTAAGTGTGGTGTAAACGATACATGGTCCAAATTAGAACTTTATAGGGGGGTTAATGCCGCGGAAGTATTTATTACACGAATAGAAAATGATGTGAAACGGATATATAATGAACATTTGAAAACTGTTATTTCAATGTTACCACTAACTGATGCACAAGAGGTGATACATGAACAAAGTCAAAATTGTCATATATGCGACAAGCGTTTTACGGATGATATTACAATTTTCAAAGTACGAGATCACTGTCGTCACTAATACATATCGTTGTGCGGCGCATTCAAATTGCAATTTGAACTATCAAGTACCTACCTTTATCCCAGTTTTTTTCCATAATTTCAGTGGTTATGATATTCACCTGTTCATCAAACAGTTAGCGAGTGAAACTGAAGAAATTACCGTACTCCCTCTTAACGGTGAAAAATATATAACGTTCGGTAAGCATATTTATGTAGAGAAATTTATTAACGGTCGTGGCCTTAAGGAAAAGAAGTACATAAATTTGCGATTTGTTGATAGTTGTAGCTTCATGACTGCATTCTTAAATACTCTATCTCAGAATTCTTCAGATGATCAATGTAGAGAGGTAAGGAAATATTATGGTGATGATAATGACTTTAACTTAGTTAGGCAGAAAGGTAATTTCCCCTACGTGTACGTAAACAGTTTTAGTAAATTAGACGATGTCACTGTACCTTTCTATTAGAAATTCTACGATAAAATGCGTGATGTAAACATATCCGATGGAGAATACTGTCGCATCCTACTGGTGTGGGATCACTTTAAGTGTAATACACTCGGGGATTATGCCGATATATATTTAAAAGCAGAAGTGTTGCTGTTGGCTGAAGTGTTCGAAAACTTTACGCGGATTTGTATAGATGTGAATGGATTTGAACCTGCGCAGTATGTTACCATACCTGGATTATCGTGGGATACCATGTTGAAATGCACTAAAGTAGAGTTATAATTATTGACTGATATGGATATGTACCACTTATTTAAGAAAGGTATTCGTAGTGTAGTGAGTACTTGTTTTAAGCGAAGAAGTCTCGCTAACAACGAGTTTGTCCCAAATTATGAGCCTAACTTATATGGATGGAGTATGCGGAAATATCTCCCTTATAATGGTTTTATGTGATTAAGTGTACTTCAATGTATTGACGATTAATCATAATGACGACTTCGGGTTTGTACTAGAGGTTGATATCCAATATCACCTGAATGATGAGCAAAATGATTATCCCTTTTGTACCGAAAGGATCTGCGCGCCACATTCCAAGGTGGATAAATTAATTCCTAACTTGTGTGTTAAGACCAAATATGTTACATTACCGGTACTTAAAATAATGTGTACATCATGGGTTAATTGTTGCTCGTATTCATAGAGTTTTACGGTTTTGTCAAAGTTCTTGGCTAGTACCATACATAGACCTTAATACAGCTCTTGGAAATCAAGCCAAGAACAAATTCGAGAAGGATGTCATCAAATGCATGCGCAATGGTGTGTTTGCTAAAACAATGGAGAATGTCGACAAAAGAAGAGTAATAAATTTATAAACGCATTGGGTCTAGCACTGTATGTCTCAAAATCGCAATTTAATTATTTTATTCAATTCACTGACAAATTATTTGCAGTGGAATTGTCGAAACAGATCGTTACATGACAAACCCGTATATGTGGGATTTAGTATTTTAGATCTTTCCAAAACTTTAATGTATCGATTTTTTTAAGATATCCTGCGCAGTCATTACGGTAATAATTTAACGTTGCTCCATACAGACACAGATTCTTTAATTGACGAGATAACAACTGATGATGTGTATGCGCATATGCGGAATAATGTTGATGATTATGACACATCCAACTATCAAAACGGTCTGCGTGGTATTACAACGAATACATCTGTCGTCGGAAGAATGAAAGATGGCTATGCAAAGAAAGCTATTTAACATTTTAATGTCTCAAGTTTGCTGATGATCAAGTGGTAAAGAAAGCGAAAGGTGTTAAGAAAATCGTTACTCAAAAAGTACTGAAGGATGTAGACTACAAATCTGTTGCAGAGGCGTCTGATAAAACAGTAATGTGTAAAATGTTCGTGTTTAGATCAACTTTACATGATGTGTATATATATATATATATATATATATATATATAGTATATATATTTATACAGAAGTTAAACAAAATCGCCTTTAGGCCCCAGATGACAAACGGTATCGATTACGTGACACGTGTTCAACATTGGCGTGGGGCCATTGACGAATTTCCGAATTGGAGAACGTTGATCGGTTTGAGCGGTCTACTAGAGGTTTCTAGGCAACTGAATTTGTATAATCCAAATAGTAACTAATAGTTTGGGTACCGATACTTGTTAGTTTTAGATGTGTATATATTATCTCCATAATGAAGCTATGAACACATATAACCACACATGTTAATATGTATACTAACAGTACACCATTCCAGGTCGGCTACTTAATACAGTAACCTTCTAGTGGAATGTATACTAAGATTATGTCACAATTCATTATCGGGAGAATATATACAGAATGTACTCAGATTGTGTGACATAAAGGAAATAAACAAGACACATATTTACAATTTTTTATTGAAAATAGTATACAAGCTTTACGGCATTACATAAGTGTCGTACAGGTGGTATACATTAGATAGAGCGCAATGACATAATGATTCACATTGATAGTAACAAACTGGTTGTAAAGCAGGAAGAGGAGGAAATTCCTCAAGTTCTATAACGGGCTCTGTAACAAATTTTCTGATGTCATCCGCTTTCTCTCTACCCTTGACGTAGATAGTATCTGTTGGTCGAATCAAGCGACTCATAATTCTTCGAAACTGGTATAGTGTTGTATAACCCTCTTCCCATTTTATACAGTGTTGATTATGCATTAACCAAGTAGCTTGACCGCGACCCCCCCATCTAACGTATCCCATGGATACGATGATTTAAACCTGCAGTGGTCGACTTGTGTTTCATTAACAATTGCGTGTTCTTCGGTATAAAACTTTTGAAAGTATATCGACTATGATGGGCATCGTATTACAGCTGCCTTACTGATTTTGTTAACGCGTTATACGTAGCTAACCGATCATGGAGTGTAACATAGTATGCTGTCGTATTTACGGGTATGTTGACTGCTGTTTCGAATTCTACAAGAAGTACTACTGCTTCAGAGTGCAATGTCTCTTTTTGATTCGAACATTCTACCACTATCAATGTTGCGACTGCCGTAAATTGAGTAGATGTGAGTAATGGTTGACCATCTCTTTGACAATATGACATTTGGAATTTAGTAAACATTTCATACAAAACCTATACTAATTAAAGATCTTCTGAAAATTATATCAAATTGAATGCTTTTTGTTTAAAAACACTGCAATTGTATGCGATGGTGTGAATATTGTACATTGTGTTTCATAATTCATTACTTTAAGGTTTAGGAAAAGCACTAAAAGACCTACATGTACCAAAACTTAAAGTTGAGACATTTTCGTAATTAACGTTTAAATTTTCATACGGATAACGGTCCGTGTTAAGGAAAACCATTATATTCTTTAGTGCACATTTATCGAATCTGCTCATATCTTGAGAAACGTTATCTTCTCGTCGCGTTTGAAATCCGATAATAATGTATCTAGGTGTTTTTATACTAGTAGATGTTTTGATTCCCCATGTATGTTTATCTGTTGTTGAAAATGATGGGTATATGTGTGTTTCACAACTTCTAAATGCTACTGGAGTATTTACATTTTTATAAATGCCAATTCGTCCACTAATGCTGCATTGATGTGCGTAACTTTCCAATATATTTTATCTATGTTAACTTTTATTGCTTCATCTCCAACGGTTGAAATTACTGCGTCGGTATCTGTGTTACTGCTAATTAACACCAATTCTTGTCTGATGTTCAATGTCACTTTATTATAATCTCCCGCAAGGCCTAGTAGTATTCTCTAAGGTACACATACATTAAAATACACTTACGCGTTTGTTAGTGTGCTATTTGAGGTAGGAAACCAACCCGCATTTTCATGATGAGCTAGGTCGTTGGGTGTCACAGATACCAATCCTTTCATTGTAGACGTTAATGCAACCTTCGTCTCGGAATCTACCACTATTCCATTAGTTTCGTATCTAATTTACTGAATAAAAATGCAATGCGATTATAAACAAGCCGCTCGGTGTTAGAGACAGCACCATCCTCACTAAACAATCATCCCTCTACGTAGATATAACCTTCTGATGGTAAAGTGCACGTCTTCCTGAATGGGTATTCTGATTTCATCATTGTTTCCAAATCTCGTAGTATATCGCTGATGGGTGTGTAGTTCGGAATCTACTATAGCGTTGTAAACAACTATTTCGTTTACGTTTAATATACCCATTGTATCACGGTAAAACGAAGGCTTTGCAAGTATACTCTATTCTGCACTGTCAATGCTTTGAGCGCTTACTGACTCTCTCATGTCCACTTTGCATTGCTATGGATACATGCGCATATGTTATACCGCGTCACCATCTCTTCTTTAAGTGTAGTCATATCGTTATGACTTCACCGTTAAAATTGACGAGATCTCCGTCTTGATCTACTATTTTAAGTATTATAGTTGAAATGGTGGATGTATTTGTAGGTAAATAGATGACATGTGGAGGGGATAAATCGGTAGGTTAAAGTTAGTAAGATACAGCTTGTACCGGTAAATGTAAATGTGTACGACATTACGATCAAGCGACGGCTACTGAGAAACAAAACGAGCCGTCATATAAAAATAAGTGACCGCAATTGTGTGTATTGAAGTTTTGAACCTTGGTAAAGTTATGGTCTATCGTGTTTCTGCTACCACCACTTTTAAAATAGTGAATTAATTCTAGTGGTGGTTTAATATGTCTTATGCTATCAAAATATGTAATATGCCCATTGCGCTATGATGTAAGCCGTCCAGCATGTTCCCCTGTACCACATTTATTCGCATGGATTCGTGTAGGTAATTTATCTCGCATGTATATCGCTCTAAACTAGGGGATTTTTGACAGCTCAACGTTGATTAAGGCGTGACGTGGTAGCTTCAGTGGCAGTTTCTTTAATACGATTGTAGATATAGGCCTAAACCTCGCTTATATGGTTTTATATATATAAACCTTTTCCTAAGGTAGCTGCTTCCATTGCTTGATTGTGTCGTTTGGTTTCTTCTAACCTTTTTGACGCAGTTTTTGCGTCAGTAACCGCTTTTGCAAACTGCGGCTGCACCTCCACCCAAAGAACCTGAACCTACTAATACTGAAAATAGGGGAGTAAGAGGTGTGAATACTCCTCGCTTCGGTATTGGTAACATTCTGCTCTTGGGTGTCAAGATTTGTTTGTGCTTTAAAACGTTTAAGGCTTGTTGTACTGTAGATTTTAACGATGACCGAAGTTTACCATGAACATGTCGCGCTAGAAAGATTATTTTGTTGAACGAAATTGGTCTGTTTCTGTGAGAATGTTTCCTATGTCGCGATTTACTTCCCATTCCCATTATTGTTTTTCCTTTCATTATACCGGCTATGGTTATGCAGCTGCTCCTTCTCCAAAGGTGGCGTTTGTAGTAACGAAATCTATTCCAAGTTTTTTGTTGCAATGCCTTATTGGCTTAGATCGTTTGACTGGGAGTATGCAATATCGTGTTCTTTACACGCTTCGTCCAGTTCGTTAATACCTTGGTCACCGCGAGCTAATCATTCTCGTAAACGCGTACCCGGACCACAATATCTGTACCCAGGTATATGCAACTCCACGGGCAATTTATTTATTAAGGTGTTAATTCATCTGGAACCTTTTTTACATATATAATAACAATGGGTGCCATCCGTTTCATTCCACAAGATACAGAATTACCTATAAAAATCATGAGATCACTTTTAACAAGAATCAATACTCAAAACATAGTGGTCTACTAAAAGGAGGTTGTAAACGAGGTATAATCGTCGGTCCATCGGGTTGCGGAGAAACAAATGTTATGATTACCTTATTAGAACATCCAAATGGTTTACGTTTTGAAAACGTTTATGTATACTGCAAGTCTTCATATTAGCCCAAATACTAGTACACACGAACTTTACTTGCACCTATAACAAATATCCGGTATTTCGCATACAGTGATAACAGTGACGTGATATCCCTTAGTGATTCACGTAAAAACTAAATAATGATTTTTGATGATGTGGCATGCCATAAACGAAATGAAATATTAGATAATTTCTGTTTTGGCAGACATCAATACAATGATTGCTTCTATCTGTGCCAAACGTATTCCAAAACAGCTTATACATGATAATGCAAATTTACAAGTTCGTTTCAACAAGATACCACCAATCTTAAGCATGTGTATGATGATCACGTGAATCTAGATATGACATTTGATAGATTTAAGGATTTGTGTTTCTGTTGCTGGCGTGACAAATTTGGATTTCTTGTGATTGATCAAGAGAGGTCGATTTCGTAAGGGATTTGACTGTTACATTGTATTGTAGATACTGCACTACTCATGTAAACGTGCATTAGTAAGGGAGGAGCACTTAGTACAAGACATTTTGCGTGCTCGCAAAAGCGTGCATCAAAAATACGCTAGTTTAAAGGGAGATACTGTACTTACAAAGCGTGCAATGGAGACACACTTTAAACCTATAACACGCCATTGAAACAATTGAATACTAAACAAGATAGTTCTCTCGTAAAAGCTGAAGCCTTTACATCAGAATTCGGAAAAAAACGAGCCTATTGCACATGAAAATGAAGTTTTTTTACACAATACGCCTAAAACATCTGGAACACGGAAGGTACCACGTATTCTTCTTTCTGACCACATTCCACAGGTTTTAGAGGAAACTGTGATTGCTGATACCACACATGATGACGAGAGGGAGATTCCTACTTTACAACAATTGAAATCAGAACTGTTAGCTGCTGGATTACAACCAGCCTTTGAAGAGTACCTTAATCAGTATGAAGGATTAGCGAAATATTATGTGGAAGGTATATTTAGAGATCCCGAAGACGAGTATGATTTAACATACGGTGTACACTTTCTTCCCGAAACAGAGAAATTTTTTATTGGTGATGCTCAACTAGACTTTTTGGGAGAGAATTTTCGTATCGCGTTTCCTGATGGATCATCCTTAGATTATGGTGGAACTCCGGGATTATATGAGCTACTATTTAAAAAAGCTCCTACGAGATACAAAGAGTGATCTACAGCAAAGCAATGAAATTTTGCGCCGCACAAATGCTGCTCGACGTAATTATAACCCAGATGACCAAATCCAAGGAACTAATAGTAGGAAATACATTGAGATTATTAAACCATTACTTCAACCTCGAAAACGACCCGCTATATCAGCTATTGCACCTCCTGCCACAAGATCTCGCGCAACTTCTATCTCCAAAAGAGGGGGTGTAATGCAACTATTACGATATAATAACAAAGCGATTGAGTTTGTACCTTGGAATGATCCGAATAAATTAGTGGATTGGTTGCGAGAATGATTGGGATCAATGTCGGTAGGAAATACTAGCAATCACAACGAAACAATATATATAATTGACGAATTACGTAAAGCGAAAGTAATAAAGTAGGATCTCTTGTTATAAACCTATTACTATATTCATTTGTCAATAGATAAATTTGGCGAACATATTGTTCAGCACTCTGGTGATCTTCATTATGAAAATGTCATTTCTTTCTTTGTAGAGAGAATTAGTATTTCCACTGGTATAGTTGACAACTATACCTTTCACTGTAATGAGGGCATCGTAGTGTGTTTCAGGTGGAGTCATCCAGGTCTTGAGCTTAACATAAATGATAAAGAGTTTGCGCTTGCTAGCAATGTAATTGGTCACCACATAACTAGGAATGCCGCAATTAAAGTGACTATACCAGAGTGTATACAGCTTGCAACTGCGACGATGTTCCAAGTAGAGCTCGTAGTACAATCCAAAGTGATAAAATGAGTAAAGTTGCTGTTGTTGAAGAACTGCATGTTATCTTATGCTCGGGTAAATAAAGGATTTTTATACATTTTAGTAGTAATAAATATATTTTCTAAATATGTCTGGGCTTACCCTATCAAACGCAAAAAATGGTAAACTAGTCGCAGATGTAATGAATAAACTGTTGTCTGGTTTGCAAAGGACGCCTACACATATACAAACTGATATGGGAACGCAGTTTTATAATGCTGAATTTAAAAAAGTAAATTTAATATTAATCATTATAGTCGTTATTCCAACTTGAAGATTAGCGTGGTTAAGCGCACTCTTAATGAAATAATGTGGAAACATTCAGTATGCAAGGTTCCTATAAATGGCTATCAATATTACCTCAAATTGTTGTTGTTTAATTCAAGAAAGCGTAAAACCACCGGATACAAACCTACAGATGTAACGAAAAAGAATGCTGCACCTATTTTGAAACATTTAAAACGTCATAAAGTTCTTGACCGTAAGACACCTAAGTGGGGGATTATGTACGTATTAGCAAATACAGAAGCATATTCTTTAAGGGTTACACACCTAATTGGAGTTACGAAGTGTTTCGAATATCAGCAGTGAAACGTTCCAGTCCAATTACCTACACATTACGTGATAGTCAGAACTTCAAAGCATACAACAATCCTGGCATTCACCTAGTTGAACGTGTAATACGACGTCAAGGACGTTAAATGGTTAGGGTTTGATAATTCTCACAATTCATGGATTTCTAATACGTAATACTTTCTGTACGATTAATTACATATACTTTAACATTATTAAGCAACAAATAACGTTTTTTTTTAATTTTTAATTATATAAATACATACAATACTATACTCTACGCGTTTCACAAACACGTAATCACGATGTTGCTTTTCCACGACTGCTCAAATTATTTTGCTACACTCTTCTATTCTTTTCATAAAGCGTGCAAAGTCTCTAGCTACCTGTTCCCATTCTCTTTTTCGCTCCCATTCCACTACATCGCGAACTACGTTTTTGAGTTCATTAATGCGGACCTCCTTCACTTGCCGTGTTGTCATCTGTTGAAATATAATTCGGCAAATGACATTCTATTTCATGTACAAATTGTTCCAAAGATATTTCTCTAAGGTTTTCTATTAATCGTTTAATACAACAAATACACTCTACACCATCGTCATGCGATTGAAAGTATTTCTCACACAATTATCTAAATAGTCATCACTAAACGAGATCTGTCCATATACTTTTTCATGTTCAGCAACAAATTCTAATGATTCAAATTTGCATATTAGTCTTTAAACTGCACTAACACAATCTACAGCTTTAGGCCACGACTCTGCACATAACACACCCCATTATTCCTATTCTCTATATTTTCGTTACCCCCACTTATTACTTGACAGCTTTCGCAACTTCTACGTTAATATCCATTATCCTAAATATGTTTCTGATTCTTCACAATCAGAGATGCGTATAATTACGATATAGTTTTCGAGCCCATCTTTATAGGTAGCCATATACCTTCAGGTGTGTAGAAATAATTTGTAATTATCCCTTGATTGTCCATACGTATGTGTCATTCCTGCTTATTGAATACCACTCCATTACGCTTAGATCCACCAAGTTTCACGGTTAGTTCAAAATTGAATTGGGGTGAGATACCGACACTAACATACTTCGATTTACTTTTATTTAAAAAATACTGCACATTGTTAATTAAAATATCACGACACCACTTGAATTCATAACACTCACAATCTTCGCCTTTTCTACCGCTTGCCGTATATGTTCTCTATTACCTACGATACTGATTTTACATGTACTCCCTATGCATTTATATCCTACTTTCCCCACTATTTCTACCATCAAGGTTACCTACTTGACCTCGGCCGCCACACTGCAAGCTATTTCAGCAACCCTACAGTTTTAAGGCCTTCCGTCACGGCGTTCCTTCAAGGTTGCCGTGATCTCACCAATACCTTGAAGGTTGTCTCCTTGACCTTTCCATCCCCACATTTTAAGGTTTCCCACAACCTCAAGGTTCCCACAACCTTAAAGTTACCACAATTACAATGTTTTCCTCCTCTCACGTTTCCCCACATATGTTTCAGTTCAGGTCTTCCTTTAAAAGTAGGGGTAATAACACATATAGTATTATTAGTGTTATTTCCTACAGTGTCAGTATGTGTAATAGCCCAGTACAAAATGTTTGGGATGCTAGGGAGTGCTACCAACCATTATCACTTTTTAATCTAAGTGCGCGGTGAGCAACTTCCACCATCACGCTTTCATGGGTAATTTGGAATATTATTCGCATACATTTGCCCTTCATACGCGTTATCATCTTGCTGGTCATATGCATTTATGCTATGACCGCTACAAAGAATTGCAACCTAGTGGCTACCCAGTTATTGACCACCATATACATATGGATAGATGGGTCGCAATTTACCACATGTCACACCAAGAATGCTGGTGCTGATCGTGTAGAGCACCCCTAACAATGCTACACGAGGTATATGAAGATGATTCATGCATACTCTTTGGTGAAGTGTACTATTTGGACAATTAATTTTTTATATATAATTTTATGTTGTATATAATAAATTATTTCCTGGTAGTATCTTACTGCGTGCTACGGTGAGACGTGCCACCAACCTTTTAGTATCCTCAGTATTACAATTGTTTCGATAAACATTTACTTACGTATCGAACACGGTCTTGAGTTCACTCACCGTCGCTTGCAGCAGTAGGGTTCATTTCCACATCTTGAGACGATACGGTTGAATGCTTCATGTGTGGAATTCGAATTAACCAATGGCAACCATCGAACACTCCGCTACAGGAACATCTCTAATGAGAACCACACTGCACGTACGCTCAATTACTTGCACAACGTCAGCGCAGGTGTAATGATACAGAAGTGGAAAGGACCATTTGCACTTGTACTGAATCAAACTGTTTTATTCCTAGAGAAAATCATATATCTGAATAATAAACTGATTAAGTTTGGACATACAACAAATAAATATATTAACATATCATTTTCTTTACTTCATTCTTCAGAATTACTGGGTTAGGACTTTTAGTGAAAAGAAAAACGATTTTCAAGCTACGTTCCGTTTAATTAATTAAACTTCATCAGGCTGGAAGAAACATTAGGAGTGTTAAGATTATAACTTAAGTGTGTAATGAGCATTCATACCTCTTCAACCAGTTATTTTTAATACTAAATTTATAGTGGTAGTCATATTAATTTATTATAAGGTTGGCATCTTGTAATGTATTGTCCTTACACATTAAATTATTAAAACAATTTCACAATTCCGACACGTTATAGTATATTAACAAGTTTCATAAGACGCTTTATCGCATGAGTCAAGTTTGAAAACGACGCAGCGATTTTCTAATGGACGAATGCGATAAAGCGTCTTATGAAACGAGTTCTTATACTATTTTTTCTATTTTGCGTATTTGTTGAAAATTTTGAAAAATGTAAATTCCATTTGTCATCTTATTTCATAATTTTGAATGTAGGTTCAACAGTGGTATTTGTTTGTTTGAGTTCGATACAAATATAGGGTATTAAAACTATTATTTGTTACTGATTCATTTCAAACTACCTTATAAATATATTTGTTCTCAATAGAAGTTGAATACTATATACATTATAATCGGAATAAAATTACACTGTACTATGTAAACTTAATAATTTACACTCAAGTGAAGTTAACAAGGTTAAATGAAGGTTATATTTTACGCAGAAGATGTAATCATCTTAATCTGAAAGCTTGTTGACGCTTTATCTTAAACACAATAAAAAGAGAAATCGTCATATTCGGTTTTGGTCATCTTAATCATTGCAATAGATTAATCAGGAATAATTCAATACAAAGGATATATACACATTTCAAATAAGAATAGGTTATGTTACATTTACGTTTACATACATCAATAAAGAACTTCATTATTTTACATACCAACATCAAGAAAAAAATGTTAGGTTACTAAACTTTAAAGTCAAACATTAAAACACCCGTTTGAGTGTCATAATGTACATATTAAACACGCAAAATAGAAAAAAATATATTAACAGCTGGTTATCTAATTAGTTTAGTGTTTTATCTCAATGTAGAACGTATTAATTACTAAATTGAATTGAATTGAATACAAGATTTTTACACGATGTTCTTCTCGTTGGTTTCAATTTAAAATGAGTAAATAACAAGGCCGAAATAAATCTAACCTACACCAGCACGTTTTCGATTGAATTAAATTTATCCAAAAAATTTTTTATAGAATCTAACTCATTATTTATAAATTATCACTAGCAAGTAATGCTGTAAAATTCTATCTAAATACTGGACAATCCGGTAATAATGTAGTAGATTTAATTCCTTTTCCATTTTTTGATTTTTTTAAAATCAATTAGTTGTTTATAAATGTTACTCAGGTTATTTACATCTGTCCTGAAGTTAATACTTTTTTGTTTGATTGGATATGTAACATCTCCGAGATTA
Organism: Vesta saturnalis; assembly: GCA_036346205.1. Lineage (NCBI taxonomy): Eukaryota > Metazoa > Arthropoda > Insecta > Coleoptera > Lampyridae > Vesta > Vesta saturnalis. The sequence goes on from JARFJB010002246.1 coordinate 308,830, forward strand.
GTCTTTATAGAATAATTATCTTCTCTATCTAATATGTTTACGTTGTCAAAATCGAACTGATGAAGGATGAACACTTGCATGAGCAATTAAAGCCGTTTTATTATCTTTGTTAATTAAGTTATATGCTTTGCAATCATTTTTATGGTTGTTAATTCTCTTTATCAAATGTTGTTTCGTTTGCCCAATGTAACATTTGTCACAATCTTTACAATTAATCTGACAGACTAGATTGGAGTTATATAATTTTTGTGTTTTGTTTTTAAGTTTGGAGAATAAGCTGTTGTTAGTTTTTTTATTATAAAGAGCAATTTTGGTGTTATTATTTTCAAATATGATTTTTAGTTGGTTACTAAGTGTAGGTGTATGAAGTAGTTTATTGTATGTGCATAAGGAGTCACCAGATTCTCCGTTGTTATTCTTATTATGTTTTTTGTTGTCACTATATAATATACTATTAATAAGACTACTGGGATAATTATTTAGCGTAGCAATAGTTTTTATTTTTTCAAAATTATCTTGATGTTTAGATTGGTCACTAAGTTTAATAACTTTATGTTTTAACAATTTCATAATACCTATTTTTTGAGATATGGGGTGTTTAGAATAAAAATTAATGATTCTGTTTGATACCAGTGGATGGATATTGTGTTATCATTGTTATGGATTAATAGTAAATCTAAAAACGGAATACTATTGTTATTTTCATGTTCAATAGTAAATTTTAAGCTATGGTAATAACCATTACATTTGTTAATTATCAGTTTATCTTGATCAATGGGGATGGCCGTTAAAATGTCATCTACATAACAATAAAGAAATGATACGTTGAACGGTAAGGTAGGTAATATGGTGGTAAGTAAGTCATTAATAACCATATTTGCTAAAACAGGAGATGCTGGGTTTCCCATTGCACATCAAAAGTTGGTAAAATTATTATCATATTGAAAATAACTTGAATTACATATAAACGTTATTATTTTTTTAAACAATTCATTGTTAATCTTGTCATCTTATATTTGGTTCCAATACTTGTCAATTAATGTGATGGTTAATTCTAAAGTTACATTTGTAAAGAGGGAAATGACGTCTAGTGAAACTAATTTGTAATTTTGTGGTAAGTTTATATTTTTAAGATTATTAACTAAAGTTTTGAATTTTTATATTCAGAAACTTTAGTTAATAATAAAATACTTAAAACTGGGGGTCAATTTTTTAAGAATTCTTGTGACATATTTAGCTAATTTATATGGTGGAAAGCCCATGCACGAAACGATAGGCCGAATTGGTAATTCTTTTTTGTCCGTCTTGATTGAGCCATATATTTTAGAGGGTACACTATTATAAATGAGTAATTCTTTTCGTCTTGTGTCATTGATTAGGTGTAGCTGTCTAAGTGGTTTTATTATTTTGTTATTCTTACCTTATATTGATATTGTTGGATTATGTTTGAGTAATTTATATTTAATGGTTATCTAATAGTTGATTTATTTTATTTTTATAGGTAGTTTATCCAAAATTATAGTGTTATTTCCTTTATCTGAGTTTGTTATAATTAGTTCTATTGATTTAGAACTTTTTGTTTTGAAATAATTCAGTCGAAAACGAGAAGAACATCTGTAAACATTTTGTATTCAAAATTGATTTTAGCATTTAAACACGATTTAGTAATTAATACGTTCTTCATTAAGATAAAACACTAAACTAATTAGATAACCAGCTGTTAATAAATTTTAACGTGTCGAAATTGTGAAATTGTATTAATAATTTAATGTGTAAGGACAATACATAACAAGATGCCAACCTTACAATAAATTAATATGACTACTGCTGTAAATTTAGTATTAAAAATAACTGGTTTAAGAGGTACGAATGCTCATTACACAATTAAGTGATAATCTTAACACTCGTAATGTTACTTCCAGCCTGATGAAGTTAAATTAATTAAACGAAACGTAGCTTGAAAATCGTTTTTTTTTTCACTAAAAGTATTAACCCAGTAATTCTGAAGAGTGAATTAATTAATTAAGGACTGTAAATAACAAATCCAGCTATATTGCAACCAATTTCTTTTTTTTTCTTTTTGTTCTAAGTGTGGTAAATTGTAAAAAAATTACATGAGCAGACCTTGAAAAAGTGAGATAGCTGTCATAGTAGGTAGCGTGTGCATATCGCCTTTAGAATGTGTAAGGTGTGTATGACCTACATATTTTGACACCTTAAAATATGGTAATCTTGGTCAAGCGAATGTGGTGACCTTGAAATTGTGGGAACTTGGAATTGTGATGTGTCCCAGAATTGTCTAATCTTACCTACTACGAGGTGTTTGTTAGTTGTAATGAAAAACATAATGAATAGAACAACGTAAAAAAACATAGCAGCATGGTGTTTTATGAAGCAAAATCGTAAGTACTGATGACATTTATCGATTTAATTTGGTGTATGTAATTGGATTGTGCATAGTACCACTATTATTAATATACTTAAAAGATGCCGCGACATAATTTATACTCCTACGAAGAGATGCGAGATATGGTATGCATTTATACAAGATAAAACTTCACTGGACGCCATGCGAAGAGCGAAACTTATCCGTAGAGTGCAGCCTGATCACAAATTATTTAAAATCTATATAACCGATTACTAGGTCGTTTCATCCTAAAGGATGGTCGTCCAAAATATTACTCCTGAACAGGAGAAGAGTATTAGTTGCGTAAAAATGAAATAAGTTTAAGACTGGTATAAGTAAAGCATCAGTTCAGAGAATGTTCGGTATTGAAAACTTAAGCGTTTCGCTTTACACTTGTACAAAATCATTAGCAGATCTTAACCAGAGTACGTTTTGTCGCATTCTCCTGACATGCAAAATCGATTACGTTTTTAAACAAAGTGCTCTTTTGTGACTAAGCTATGTTTACTCGTCGAGTTTTAACTTTAGAAATAAACACGTATGGACAATGAAAACTCACATGCAGCAAGAGAACGTCAATTACAGACAATTTGAGATAAATGTTTTGTGGTATTTTGGAATCATATTACTATTGAATTCAGAGACACTTAATGTGAATGTACACACCTGAATTTTTGCAAATGCCATTAGATTTAGCATTCATTTTCTAAATGTTGAATTTACAACGATGAATAGGACGATTGGTCGTTCATGCAGCAGTAGTCCTGATTTAAGTTGTTTTTTGTTTGGAACTCATAACAAAAGTTTAGACGCCTGATAAATCACGCTGAACTGCAAAAATCGTAAATGCAAATGTTTTTGACGCAAAGAAGAAATAGTTTTAATATAAGACAATCACTCATTAAACGCTTGAATGTATCGATGTAATAACCATGTTAATTTGTTTTATATTTTCTTGAATTTAATCTGTGATAATGTTTCATAATTTTCATTGTTTTTCATTACAATAACAATAATTGTATATATATATATATATATATATATATATATATATATATATATAGACATATTTAGGTCATTGTGGACCTACGATATTAGCAGTGCGCTCTCAAGCCCAAAAAAACCTTATAAAGCTCGGCTAAGGTGTATATTGTCAAAATATGATTGTACATATAACAAAACGCGTAAATACGAAATTTAGGGTGGGCTCCATAATGTATCTTTTATATGTGCAGCATATACAGATTGGTTCTGGTCATCACGCTGCAGAGGTCGCTTTTATATACAGCTTGTCTGAATATACTAACCTGACCTTGTGTAGCCCAAGTAGTGGCAGCTATGTTCGGGCCGTTTAAGGGCTATCTCGTATATACCATATGAGTCCGAATTTGAAACATCGATTTATTTGCAAATTATTATATTAAGAAACGCCCACAGGATGCAGTAAACAGAAATAGATGTAAGATTTTTTTTAAAGAAAGAAATGTTCAAAAATTATACTATTGAAATGTAAATTGTTAATTGTTAGTTTAAACTATTCTTTTGTAATTGTGACATGCAATAAAATTTAGATAGACATAATCAATTTAAAGATATGTGTCTACCTGCGTAAGACGATTAAACGAAAGACCTTTGTCTAATGCTTAAATTATTTCGATTGTAATTAACATACAAAATAGGAAACTATAGTATCAGATTTTAGGATTACTTTTTTTCAGTTTGAAGTGCAGAAAAACAAACAATATTAAATATTATACTAATTCTTACTCTGTATCTTCACTTACATGTGAGATAAGTTCTACGTAAATGCAATAATTTATATTATAGTTGGAAAGATTTCAATTTTAATGTTTAAATTCAGCGTGCTTTCTTAAAATTAAATTTTGCGTGAATTACCAATATTGTATGTATCCAATAATTTTTGACTTTAAAATAATATCTAATTTATATTCAATTAACTTTAAAAATCAAGATAACTCATAAATAGTTACTATTGGCTTAATTTTAATAAAAAATCTCTTATTCACGACTATACAGTAAGTCCCAGAGGTTACGTCGAAATTAATTTAAAGTTCAAGGGTGTAGTTTTTTGGAAAAACGCTCGGACACGTCGATTTTTATATTTGACTGCGGTTTTTTTAGGTGTCAAATTGTGTATATAGGGTGGCCCAAAAATAAGTTACGACCACCAACTTGATTTTGTCAAATGGAAACACCTGTTTTTTTGTTTCATTTTCTGAACCTGCTTTGAATTCTGAATAAATCTCATGTACCATATCCTATACGTAAAGTCAACAGATCTGTAGGAATTAGCAATTGAAGTTATCAACAGTTAAGACCGTATCAAGGAAGGCGGCCTTTGCTTTCTGTCAAAAGGAACAATTTATTCAAAAAACACAACAAATCAAATCAAATGTTTAAAATGCGCACCATTTGCTGCTTGACAATAGCCAAGGCGATGAATGGACCTTCTTTGCACGTTTTCAATCACTTCTGGAGTTATGGCACTTCCCTTCTGATTATCTCTTTCAATATCTCCAGATTTTTTAGCTTGTAAACATATACTTTTGATTTGAGATAACCCATCAGAAAGAAACCCAACGGGTTTAGGTCGGGTGACCTAGTAGGCCATTCGATAGGTCCCCTCCTTCCTATCCACCTATTAGAAAATGTTTCATCCCAAAATACACCATTTCGGAAAGGACAAATGTTGAAATTCGACGTCAGAAATAAATTGACATACACAACGAAATGAAAACGTACCTATTGTTTGCGGATCACCTTGGATACGATTATTTTGCAAGTGTTCTTGATAGTTTTATAAAGACAATATTTATTTTTTTTCGTAGATATCTCGAGATCTGTTGACTATAGGTATAGGACATGGTACATGAGATTTACTCAGAATTCAAGCAGATTCAGAAAATGAAATAAAAAGTAGGTGTTTCCGTTTGACAAAATCAAGTTAGTGGTCGTAACTTAGTTTTGGGTCACCCTATATACAAAATTTGCCACTAAAAAAATCGCAGTCAAAAATAAAAATCTACGTGTCCGAACTATTTTTGTTGTTGAAGGTTACAAATTTAAAAGTATTTGTACTAATTTCAACGCTACATTTACAATTAATGTTATCCGCGGATCGTCAACCACTTGACCTGATATTGTTAACGCAGAGTTTATTTAAAATTGTATTAAATAGTATTACAACTAAACATTTACCCAATTTACATTGTCTAAAAATCGCCCTTTTAATTTAAATATGAAACATTCTTTCTCGCCCATAATGTCCAAAGTGGGTCTTATACGTTTATGTTTAAAATATTCTTGTGACGGTTCTACACGAGTACTTGTAAATTCATATTTCAATATTCAATTTCTCGGTACATTCTAAAAACATTTTTAAATTTGTATAAAACATTTAATACAGTTCTGATTTTAAAACAGTTTTCAGAAATTGAAATGCATTGAATTATATAAGCACCCATGCATCTATTTGTCGAATATGAAGTCTTCACTCGTAGTAGATCAGATAATATTGGTTGTCACACTTAACCAAGTCGACCCTTTATTTTATCCCTACAAATACTGAGATTATAAAAAAAGTGAGCTCGTATGGTTAAAAACGTCAGATTCGTTCCATTACCCTCCGCTTCCCTTTAACCCTTAATTTCACCCCTCTACAAAGAATGTCACAAACAGCCCTGTGGTATCCGCTCTTGTTCAATAAGTAACCTATCCAAATTTTAATGTCCTAATGGAATTACCCAGAAAAATGATATCGACCTTCAACTCCATGTTTCACCCTCTTAACGAGAGCGTCTTTTTAAATAGTTTCTTGTTTTACACCTCCACCATGTAGGCTTTCATACCAGACAATTTCATGTCAGTCAACTTTGTGATTCATATATAATAATTATTAAAGTCGTGGTAACCTTAGATTTCATAATAGCATTAGTTAAAAACAAGACGAATACTCATTTTTAGGTTACTGTTCTAAAAATATAATTAATCCATTTAAACTTTTAAAATATTAAAAGTATAAGGTACAAACCTATTTGTTGATATTGATATTATGTTGAATGTGAAATCAGATTTATTCTGTAGAACTCTGTACTGCGACAGACTAGCTGTTCCTTTTATGGGCATTTGCCTCATTGTATTGTTTTTCCTGCATTTTTTCGTAATGTCAATTTACAAGAGGTTTAATTTTTCACACATCCCACGGGAAATTTTCACTCACCGTGATATTTAAATGTTAATATGATTCCCAGTGGACGCCAGAAATGTTGCCGAAGTACAAAGCATACTATGGCCAGTACATAAATCTTTATATATCAGACACATGTAGTCAAATCAAACGGATTTACTAACGTTTTTTTGTAAAACTATGAAGCTTCCTGCTTGGTATCGAGTATCAATGTATGTATAAAATAATTGCCTCTGAATACTATATTTATAATGTTGAAATGGGTGAATTCATCGTAAAGGCAAGCACCGGTAATTTCTGCCATCAGAGTTTTTTAGTCTTCTTGGGTTTGAACGTTTCAATTTTCAAACCCTTGAAATTAATTTTGATACTATATTTGACACTTCTCTGGAACACATCTAAAATTAGCGTTTTGACATCCTCCAAATCTACCATTTTGCTATAAATTATTATTAAATAAATCAACTAATGCGTAAATTTCATAAATCTTTTATTGTTTTGATAGAAATGAATGATAGGAAAGGGTTGGACAAAAACTTTAAACTGTACGTGAGTTATTATATACTCGCATAATTCACTTATAAAAATTATACTTTTTATTCAAAATGTTCACAAGCTAAACTTTTTTTGTAAAATATTTGTAACATTGCTCACTCACATAATAAACTATTATTATCTTTTACTTTATGAATTTCTAAAAAAACCTGAATTGGTATTCAATTGGTCCATTTTTTGTGCACTCACCATTCTGATAAAAAATATAAGTTATTTAATATAGTTTGTAACAAACCTTTGGCAACTTAAGTGCATTTCGTATAGCGTTAGTTGCATACCTTATTGGCGTAAAATCTCTATTTAGTCCTTTTACTAAATTATTTTAATTATTATCCACTGCACATCCTTTCCGCGCTTCGAGTCATTTTTGGTCATTGCGCAGGGTTACTTTGAGCGTCCCTTCATTAATTACTTGAACTACGTGTTTAAGTAGAAGCCATTTTCGCTTTGTTTAATTTTTTATTTAGAGTGCCACATTTATAAGGTGAGTTTTTAAATTTATCATACTGAAATTCGAGACATTTACATTTCAGGAAACTCAACCTTAGTTATACTCTTACCACTTATTTTACTTTGGGTTTAATTTTATTTTAACGTTAACTTTGCAAGATGATGCAATAGCTTTGTTACTACCAAGTGGGGTTTCAATTACCAAATTTTACTTTGAACCATACAAAGTCAATTCAGTGTTGATGTTTATAAAGAAATTTCTATATATTGGGAATCAATCTGATGATCTGATCAAATGATGAGCGGACAGCATTTACATATCTGCTGAAGTTCCAGTTACACCCAAAATGTAAAAGAAATTAGTTCAGGTATTTTATATTGTTAATTAAGTCACATTATAGTTTAAGGCAGTTAATTAAAAATTACTAACATTAGCTTTTTAAGACATCATCCTTATAATCCAAATTAAGTATCGTAATAAAACTCTTTGTTGTCATTATTTTTTACTTGTTATTTTCATGAGTTTTTTGTGACTTTTCTATTTTTAAGGTTTATTTGTTACATAAAAACAAATTGGCGTCCGAGATTACATTATTTATTTTCAGGTTTGAAGCAACACCTTTTTTTTGTAAAGCGAAAATATCTAAGTAATTCTATTTTTTTTAATAAGCGAATCAAATGTTATTGAACCTGAACCTATTAATCTACCGACGAGCAAAGTAGCATAAAATCTTCTAGTTATCCATTATTTTTCAGAGCTAATTATAGCTCTGGGTATTTAATCATAAGTGGGTGAATTATTTGTACGACCAATGTTTAAGATTAGACTGGCGCCCGAGCAGGGACATTGATTTGCAATTTATTGAAGTTGTGCTTATTAACATACCTATTGTTTTGATATTCATTTAAATTGTCAATTATCTTTGTGCATGTTAATTCTGTATTTGTGTTAGCTTGTGTATGTTGCAGTTCCGGATATTGTTGACAACCATATAAAGGTATTGTAATATTTGTGTTTAAGATCATTGTAACATTGTAACATTGAAAAGCGCAAAATATTAAGACGTAATTTAAATTCAGATAAAATCGAACCAAGTTTATTTGATTCGTATAAGAAAGTTGAAATAAATCAAACAGAAGAATTAGTTTGTTTAAAAGAAAAACTTTTTAATATTCGATCGTTAATTAATTTGTAAAAACTTAAACCAACGAAATGTGTTTCTCAAATTAAGTACTCGTTTGTTACATATTTTAAGGTGTTTGACGTTGAGCATGTACTTTTACATGATCAATTACTTTCACTATGCCATGACAACACTGATTTAATCGAGTCAATTAATGACAATTTACAGTTAAATAATGATTCACCATACCTTGACAATTCCAACATTTGCATGTCAAATATTGACCCAGTTAATACTTCAGTTAACATTCCTGCTGAGGATTTTTAAAAATTGTTTGATAACTTAAATATTTCTAGAAATTATGTTCTGTTTATAAATAAAATTTAATGGTACTGAACAAGAAGTTTTCTCATTTATACAACGGTGTGAGGAATTAATGCTTGCTCGTAATATTCCAAAGTCAGATATTTTATTATCCGGAATTGATCTATTTTCAGGAAGGGGTTTGACGTGGTTTCGGGCCATTAGGTCTCAGATAAATTCTTGGGATGAACTTATTCTTAAATTGAAAAGTGACTTTTTACCCGAAGGACATGACGAAGTTTTGTTAATGAAATTAAAAACAGGAAACAGATTTGTGCTGAAATTCCAACCATCCTTATTTCCGAAATGATTAATTTATATTCTCAATTAGACATTCCTCCTTCTGAGGTTGAAAAACTTAAGATTATTATGAAAAATTTATAGCCTTGGTATGCAACACAATTGGCTCTTGTTAATGTTACCGATATTTTTCATCTTGTTGATTTATGTAAACAATTACAAAAGGTTAAATTACAAAACTCTAAATTTAAATACAATTCAAATTCAGATTTTCAAAAGCAACCTGAAAACAAAATTAATTTTACTGGTACTAAACCGAAAATTTCAAATTGGACTTTTAAAGATTTTAAAATCAATACAGCTAAACCAACAACAACTTGTTTCAAATGTAAACAGTTAGGGACATACCTATCACACCTGTGACAGTGATGTTAATGTTACCTTTTGTTACAAATGTGGTCATTCCGACGTAACTTTTAGTAATTGCCCTATGTACAAATTTTCAAGAAACTTTTAATTGGGAAGTGTTTTGTTAGTCCACATAATCCTAACAATTTTACAGAGACTGACAAACATGTTTGGAAAGAATGACTAATTACAGTAAATAAATTTTGTGGAACTCCAAAAATTTGTTCTAAATTTGTTGAAAAAATTTTTATGAAAATGTTGTTACTTTATTAGACAGTGGAGCTACTGTTACAATCTTCTGTAAGCCCGCTATGTATTTAATTGGTAAATACGATTTGAAATTATATAGAAATTCTCCCTCTTCATCATTAATTATTGCCGATGGTTCCTTACAACCCATTTTTGGAAGTGTTGATTTATCTTTGACTATTAATAATACACCAAAAATGATTTCAGTTGTTGTTTCTGAATCTATTACTACTGCACTTACTTAGGGAATAGATTTTTGTCAATTATTTGAAATTAAGGCTGATTTTGGTGAGAATTCTTTTGTTGCAAATTCTGCGGAGACAATTTTTTCAATGATTAAAAGTATAGATGATCTTAATATCGATCAAATTTTTGAATTGAACCAAGTTATTAATCTTTTTAAAACCTTAGCAAATTTAAAATTGGGTAAAACCAATAAAGTTTTTCATACTATTAATACTGGTGATGCCATACCAATTAAACAACGATTTTACATTTTATATCCTGCTATGTTGCAACATGCAAATAAGGAAATTGACGAAATGTTAGATCAAGGAATTATTAAACCCAGTACTTCCCCTTGGAACTCTCCAATGGTTTTTGTTCGAAAGAAGTCAGGCGAGTTTTGAGTCTGCTTCGGAGCAAAGAAATTAAATTCAATTACTAAGAAAGATGCTTACCCCTTACTATTTTTAAATGACATTTTGGATAGGTATTTAACTTCAATAGATTTAAAGAAAGCTTTTTGGCAAATTCCTTTAGACTCAGAAGGTTGTGAAAAAACTGCTTTTACTGTTCCACGTAGAGCTTTATTTGAATATACCGTTATGCCAATGGGACTTACCAACGCTCCCAGTACTTTACAAAGATTTATGGACTCAATTTTGGGTCATGATTTATCCCAATCGGTTTTTGTTTATTTAGATGACATTATCATATTTTCGAGTACATTTAAAGAACATTTCGAAAGAAGTTTTTAAAAGGCTTAATGATGCTAAATTAAATATTAATTTAGGTAAATGTAAATTTTGTACACCACAATTATCATAGTTGGGTTTTGTTATTGACAAAAATGGTCTTCATACCCATCCATCAAAAGTGGACGCGATTTCAAAATGTCCTCAACCAAATACTTTTACAGAAGTTAAACGTTTTATCGGAATGTGTTCGTGATATCAGCTTTTTGTTAATGATTTTTCTACAGTTTTAGCTCCAATTAACGATTTACTAAAAGGGAAAAAGAAATCTCAAACGTTTTCATGGAACAACGGAGCTAATGATTCATTGTCAAAAATTAGATCTATATTAGTAGATGCTCCTATTTTAGCGAGCCCAGATTTTTCCAAAACGTTTTAGTTACAATGTGATGCCTCCAATTGTGGTGTTGGCTGTGTTTTAACCCAAGGTGAGGAGAAGACGAAGTTGCTATTGCTTACGGTTCTCGAACTTTAAATAAAGCCGAGCAAACGTATTCTATTACTGAGCGTGAGTTACTTACTGTTATTTTTGGAATTCAAAAGTTTAGACCTTATGTTGAAGGCACCCATTTTAAAGTCATTACTGACCACCATTCACTGATTTGGCTCAATAATTTAAAAGATCCTTCAAGTCGATTGAAATGTAAAATAAATTACTTCAGGTATTTCATATTGTTAATTAATTCACATTATAGTTTAAGGCAGTTAATTAATAATTACTAACATTAGTTTTTAAGAGATCATCCTTATAATCCAGATTAAGTATCGTAATAAAGCTCATTTTTGTCATTATTTTTTAAGTGTTACTTCCATGAGCTGTTTGTGACTTTTCTATTTTTAAGGTTGATTTGTTCCTTGAAAATAAATTGGCGTCCAAGGTTACATTATTTATTTTCAGGTTTGAAGCAACACCTTTTTTTGTAAAGCGAAAATATCTAAGCAATTCTATTTTTGTTAATAAGTGAATCAAATGTTATTGAACCTAGACCTATTAATCTACCTACGAGCGAAGTGGCGTGAAATCTTCTAGTTATCCATTATTTTCCATACCTAATTATAGCTCTGAGCTAGAAGTATTAAATCATAAGTGGGTGAATTATTTATACAACCCCTGTTTAATATTACAAGTTTCTTGTCCTTGTTTGCTATGTAGAAAAAATTAACTATCACAAATGTTCCGGTTTATTTTTAGATTACCATTAAGTGGTATACCATTTAATAACTTAACGGTAATGGCAATGCATTTTATTTATTACAATGAATAATGGTTTATTGGTAATGACATTGCTCTATGTACTAATGATCTATATGCAGCTAACTTATGTATTTTATGGTGATATGAATCGCTTGGAAATGGAATGTAAGTTTTCTGAATACTGAGAACTCAAGCTTGTTCTGTGTATTAATTTTTATGTTTAAATCTAGAGAATTAATGGCATTAATGACATTTAGCTTAATATAAAGATATTCGAAATTAATTGAAACAAAATATTCAAGAAAGTTTGTAACAGTAATGGGTCTCTAAATATCTTTCACTACTCAATTAAAACAAGTATAAAGTGCCCAAAAGTAATAAAATGAGTAAGACAAGAATATTTGTAATTTACTTTATTATTTTTGCTACAGACTTATTAAATCAAATATTTCATGCTCAAAATATTTTCCCATTGACGATTTTTGTATTACTACATTCCTCTTTAATAAATTTTAGGCAGAAACTATTTCATAACAATTAGAGGTAGAAAAATTGCAATTATACCATTTAAATTCTTATTTTCGGAAGTATTTGGAATTTCCCAAATTTTAAAACGTCATTTTGCAAGGTTCGGTGGGGCGCAACTTTTTCCTAATTTGAACATCTTTGTAACTCTAACGGTTTACAAGATCACCATGCTGTTAATTCTTATCCGGGACACACGGTATAAGTTGGAAGGAAAAAAGGCACTCAATTTAACAAGAATGTGACCGACCATTTTCAAATATGCAAAAATTTGTATGTGACTACAATCATAACGAATGTGACCACTGCATAGTAGTAATTTACATTACTATTCTATGATGAGACAAAAAAAGTTAACTTTAGTTTTAAATGCGAACAAACAATAGGTGGCTTTGTTAATATGTATTATATTTAGTTAGAACAACAGGAAATGAAAACGATGACGGCACTTGTTTTTGTTGGTTTAAGGTTAAACGTGTTTATATTTGAAATACCAAGCACCGAGCTATTTATATATTTGTCACTAAGTGCGACCAGTTACAAAAAGAATAAAGGGACAAGGGAAATAAGAGTATTAAGACGGGCAATCCATTTTTCTAGTTCCGTAGATGTTAACGGGATACACTTATTCTACAGAAACCTGTAAAAGAATAAAACTTGTGTCATCACTATCTTTTGATTCCTATGTTGTAAAATTTAAATTAAACAATTCCCCTTTAAAGGATCAGTTATCTACATATATAGAGTTTCAGCTACGCGATGAACTACTTTTCATATCGATACCTAGAATTTTGTTTCAAATGGTTAATTAATAATTGTGTAAAAAGTGTACAAATAGTCACTAGATTAAAACCATTATAAGATTATAACATTCTACATAGACAAGTTTATAAGATTTTCGTTAAGAATACGTAGAAAAATCTGTATAGTGCATCTAAATAACTTAAGGTGACCATTTATGTAAAAAGGAAATACGGGACATGGACGCATCCGCCGAAGGGCCCGAGGGGTACCAAATACTCCGCAATAAGGGGAAGATACAAATTTATGAGTTTTTACGCTCTCTATTTCAAGTGAGAAATGTAGTGGTTGTTTATGATAAGTTTTTAGGCGTCCCATGTCATAATGCAACAGTTAAAAATCTCTAATACTTTTTACTCCGGTTTTTAATAGTACATACTTAATAAAATGGCGAGCGAAACGCTACTCATTTGTATATTTTTCGATTGAATGCACCGCACCATTCGTAAAACATTTGGGAGATTTTGGAGATACTTAAAAAGTTTAAGACAATTCATTTCAAAATTATCATTAAAAATCCTTTTAAAGCTCTTACAGTAAGGCTAGTTTTTTCGCTGGCCCAAATTTTGTTCGTATCAGAACAAGTACTTTCCATGGCAGCGTTGATTCTCGGAAAACACATGCATATTTCAACAATTTTTAATTTTGATGTGTCGTATATCTTCACTGTTGAAGTGGTTAAAACGCTCGTTAATAGAAACGGAAATTACTTTCCACTCTTATATTTTTTGACTGGTTATACATTTTTTAATGCACACAATTTAATCAAATGTTCTAAATCATCCATGTGAATATAAGGGTGTTGTTTTTGAAAAACAGTTAATGAATCTCCAACATCTGGCCACAGACGTTCTTTCTCAACATGTTGCCTCTATTTATCAAAATAGGCCATACCAACAGTATCAAACATGGCCATTGATGTATTAAACTGAGTTACGCCTATTAGCTACTATAGTCTGTAAAATAAAGATTTTCTATTTCGGCTTAGCGCTTTATTACTCTGAGACAATGGAAATGTAATCCTATTCCAGCAGTTACCAAACGTTTTCAACGAACTCAGCTCGGTACTGAATTCAATATTCCGGTATCTCAAATACTTTTCCAGATATTAAATTTCGAAATTATCAAATTTTATCTTTTTGATAAGGCCAGATTTTTTTTATACTTTCGTTACGGCGGTATTCGAAGTTCGTTTTTTAAAAAGATTTTGAGGCAATGTATTATTTTGGGGTCTAAATACGCAAATAGCCACCTATTATAATAGATTAAATAATGAGGAATTGATTACCACTTTCATCACTTTCTACTAATTATCCCATTAGGTATAAGTGCATTCCTATATAATATTTGAATGTACGTTATGTTCTGCATGTACAATTAATGTCACTATTAGTAAACAATAAAAACTGGTTTATGCATATCAATTCATTTTAATTACCAATTAATGATTTCGTTGTTGCACATTACAAAATAAATGAATTATATTAAGTAATAAACCTCTGCATCCACACACAAAACATAGTTAAAATTAAAAATCGTTTTATAATCTGGAATAGAATTAAAATTCCATTGTGTTTACCTCTCGCGAGCGGTCTTAAATCATTGAGCAGGTAATTTACGCTTTCACTTAAGTCGCATACGTTTCTATCGAAACCCAAACGTTAGAGAAACGTGCGTGTGCTTGTGCGTGTGCGTGTGCGTCTGCGGATGCGTGTGCGTATGCGCGTGCGAGGGCGTGTGTGTGCGTGTGCTTATGCATATGCGTGTGCGTCAGCGTGTACATGTGAATGTGCGTGTGCGTGTGCGCGTGCGCGTATGTTTGTGCGTGTGTGTGTGTCAGCGTGTGAGTGTGCGTGTGCGTTTTCGTGTGCGTGTGTGGGCGCGGTGCGTGCGCGTGTGAGCGTGTGCGAGCGTGTGCGTGTGCATTTGTGCTTGTGCGTGTGGTATGCACGTGCGTGTGTGCGTGTGTGCCTGTGCGCTGCGTGTGCGCGTGAGTGTGCGTAATCTTGTGCGTGAGCGTGTGCGTGTGCACGTGCGTGGGCGTGTGTGTGTGCGGCCGCGCGAGCGTGTGCGTGTGCATTGTGCTTGTGCTGGGTATGAACGTGCATGTGCGCGTGCATGTGCCTGTGCGTGTGCGTGTGCGCGTGAGTGTGCGCGTGAGTGTGCAGTGCGTGTGCATGTGCGTATGCGGTGTGTGTGCGTGTGCGTGTGCGTGCGTGACGTGTGCGTGTGCGTGTGCGGTACGTGTACGTGTGCGTGTGCGTGTTATGTGCGTGTGCGTGTACGTGTGAGTGTGCGGGCGCGGGTGCGTGTGAGCGTGCGCGAAAGTGCGTGTGCATTGTGCTTGTGCGTGGTATGCACGTGCGTGTGCGCGTGCGTGTGCGTGCGTGTGCGTGCGTATGCGTGTGTGTGTGCGCGTGTGCGTGTACGTGTGCGTGAGCGTGTGTGTGCGTGTGCGTGTGCGTGTGCGTGTGCGTCTGTGTGTGCGCGTGCGCGTATGTGAGTGTGCGTGTGCGTGTGTGTGCGTCAGCGTGTGGTGTGCGTGTGCTGTGCGTGTGCGTGTACGTGTACGTGTGCGTGTACGTGTGCGTGCGCGTGCGTGCTACGTGTACGTGTGCGTGTACGTGTGATGTGTGGGCGCGGTGCGTGAGCGTGCGCGAGCGTGTGCGTGTGCATTTGTGCTTGTGCGTGTGTATGCACGCGCGTGTGCGCGTGCGTGTGCGTGTGCGTGCGCGTGTGAGTGTGCGTGTGCGTGTGCGTGTGCGTGTACGTGTGCGTGTGCGTGTGCGTGTACGTGTGCGTGTGCGTGTGCGTGTGCGTGTGCGTGTGTGTGTGCGTGTGCGTGTGCGTGTGTGTGCGTGGCGTTTGATGTGCGTGTGCGTGTGGCGTATGTGTGTGCGTGTGCGTGTGTATGCGTGCAGCGTGTGTGTGCGTGTGCGGGCGCGTGAGTGTCGCGTGAGTGCGTGCGTGAATGCTTGTGCGTGTGGGTATGCGTGTGCGCGTGCGTGTGCTGTGCGTGCGCGTGTGCTGCGTAGTGTGCGGTGAGTGTGCGTTGCGTAATCTTGTGCGTGGTGCGCGTGGTGCGTGTGCGTGTGCGTGTGATGTGCGTGCGCGTATGCGTGTGCGTGTGCGTGTGTACTGTGCGTGTGCGTAGTGACGTATGCTGTGTGCGTGTACGTGTGTGCGTGTCGTGACGTTGCGTGTGCGTGTGTCATGCGTGCGTGTGGTGTGCGTATGCGTGGTGTGCGGTGTGCGTGTGCGTGTGCGTGTGCGTGCGTGCGGTGCGTGTGCGTGTGCGTGTACGTGTACGTGCGTGCGTGTGCGTGTGTGCGTGTGTCGTGTACGTGTGCGTCGTACGTGTAGCGTGTGCGTGTACGTGTGCGTGTGCTGTAGTGTGCGTGTGCGTGTGCGTGTGCGTGTTGTTGTGCGTGTGCGTGCTGCGTGTGTGTGCGTCAGCTGTGTGTGTGCTGTGCGTGTGTGTCGGTGCGTGTGCGTGGCGCGGGTGCGTGTGCGTGCGTGCTGCTGTGTGTGCTTGTGCAGTGTGCGTATGCACGTGCGTGTGCGCGTGTGTACGTGCGCGTGTGCGTGTGCGTGTGCGTGGGTAGTGCGCGTGGTGTGCGTGTGCGTAATGCTTGTGCGTGAGCGTGTGCGTGTGCGTGTGCATTTTGCGTGTGCGTGTGTGTATGCGATAGTGTGCGTGCGCGTGTGCGCGTGCGTGTTCGTGTGCGTGTGTGTGTGCGTGCGCGTGCTGTATGCGTGTGCGTGTGGTGTGTGTATATGTGCGTGTGCGTGTGCGTTGTGTGCGTTGCGTGTGCGTGTGCATGTGCGTGTGGGTGTGCGTGTGCTTGTGCGTGTGCGTGTGCGTGTGTGTGTGTGTGCGTATGCGGGTGTGAGCGTGTGCGTGTACGTGCGCGTGTGCGTGTGCGTGTGCGTACGTTTACGTGTGCGTGTGTGTGCGTGTGCGTGTACGTGTGCGTGTGCGGCGCGGTTGCGTGTGAGCGTGCGCGAGCGTGTGCGTGTGCATTTTGCTTGTGCGTGTGGGTATGCGTGACGGCGTGTGCGTGCGTGCGTGTGCGTGTTGTGCTTGTGCGTGTGCGTGCGTGTGCGTGTGCGTCTGTGCTTGTGCGTGTGTGTGTGCGTGTGTGTATGAATGTGCGTGTGCGTGTGCGCGTGCGCGTATGTGTGTGTGCGTGTGCGTGGGTGTGCGTCAGCGTGTTTGTGCGTGTGCGTGTTCGTGTGCGTGTGCATTTGTGTTTGAGCGTGTGGGTATGCACGTGCGTGTGCGCGTGCGTGTGCCTGTGCGTGTGCGCGTGAGTGTGCGTGTGCGTAATCTTGTGCGTGAGCGTGTGCGTGTGCGTGTGCATGGCGTGGGCGTGTGTCGTGTGTACGTGTGCGTGTGCGTGTGCGTGTGTGGTTACATGTGCGTGTGCGTATGCGTATGCGTGTGCGTGGTGTGTGCGTTTACGTGTGCGTGTGCATGTGCGTGTGGGTTGCGTGTGCTTGGTGTGCGTGTGCGTATGCATGCGTATGCATGTGTGTGCGTGTGCTTGTGCGTGTGCGTGTGCGTGTGCTTGTGCGTGTGCGTGAGCGTGTGCAGTGCGGTGCGCGTGCGTGTGCGCGTGCGTGGCGTGCGTGTGCGTGTGCGTGTGTGTGCGTTTGCGTGTGCGTGTGTGTGTGCGTGTTCGTGTGCGTGCGTGTGCGTGTGCGTGTGCGTGTGCGGGTGCGTGCGCGTGTGGCGTGCGTGTGCGTTGCGTGTGTGCGTGTGCGTGGCGGGCGTGTGTGTGCGTGTGCGCGTGTGCGTGTGCGTATACGTGTGGCGTGTGCGTGTGCGTGTGCGTGTGCGTGTGCGTGTGCGTGTACGTGCTACGTGTGCGTGTGCGTGTGCGTGTGCGTGTGCGTGTGCGTGTGCGTGTGCGTGTGTGTGTGTGCGTGCGTTGTGTGCGTGTGCGCGTGCGCGTTATGTGAGTGTGCGTGTGCGTGTGTGTGCGTCAGCGGTGTGTGCGTGTGCGGCGCGCGGTGCATGTTGTGCTTGTGCGTGTGGGTATGCACGTGCGCGTGCGTGTGCCTGTGCGTGTGCGTGTGCGCGTGAGTGTGCGTGCGTAATTGTGCGCGAGTGCGCGTGTGCGTGTGCGTGTGCGTGTGCGTGTGCGTGTGCGTGTGCGTGTGCGTGTGGTGGCGTGCGCGTATGTGTGTGCGTGTGAGGGTGTGTACATGTGCGTGTGCGTTTGCGTATGTGCTTGTGCGTGTGCGTGTGGTGTGTGCGTTTGCGTGTGTGTGCATGTGCGTGTGGGTGTGCGTATGAGGTGTGCGTGTGCGTGCGTGATGTGCGTGTGCGTGTGCGTGTGCGTGTGCGTGTACGCGTGCGTGTGCGTGTGCGTGTACGTGTACGTGTGTGTGCGTGTGCGTGTGAGGTGTGTGTACATGTGCGTGTGCGTGTGCGTATGCGTGTGCGTGTGCGTGTGTGTGCGTTTGCGTGCGCGTGTGCGAGTGCGTGTGCGTGTGCGTGTGCATGTGCGTGTGCGTGTGCGTGTGCGTGTGAGTGTGCGTATGCGGTGTGTGTGCGTGTGCGTGTATGGTGCGTGTACGTGCGCGTGTGCTGTGCGTGTGAGGTACGTTTACGTGTGTGTACGTGTGAGTGTGCGTGTGCGTGACGTGTGCGTGAGCGTGGCGCGGGTGCGTGTGAGCGTGCGCGCGTGGCGTGCATGTGCTTGCGTGTGGGTATGCACGTGCGTGTAGCGTGCGTGTGCGTGTAGCGTGCGTGTGCGTGTGCGTGTGCGTGTGCGTGCGTTGTGTGCGTGTGCGTGTGCGTGTGCGTGTGCGTGTACGTGTACGTGTGCGTGGGCGTGTGCGTGTGCGTGTGCGTGTGCGGTGTGTGTGTGTGCGTGTGCGTTTGACGTTGAGTGTGTGCGCGTGCGCGTATGTGTAGTGTGCGTGTGCGTGTGCGTGTACGTGTACGTGTCGCGTGCGTGCGTGTGCGTGTGCGTGTGCGTGTGCGTGTGTGTGTGTGCGTGTGCGATTGAATGTGCGTGCGTGCGTGCGCGTATGTGTGTGCGTGTGCGTGTGTGTGCGTCAGCGTGTGTGTGCGTGCGTGTTCGTGTGCGTGCGCGTGCGCGGGTGCGTGTGCGTATGCGTGTGCATTTGTGCGTGTGTGGGTATGCACGTGCTTGTGCGCGTGCGTGTCTGTGCGTGTGCGTGTGCGCGTGAGTGTGCGCGTAAGTGTGCGTGTGCGTAATCTTGTGCGTAGAGTGTGCGTGTGCGTGTGCATGTGCGTGGGCGTGTATGTGTACGTGATAGTGTGCGTGTGCGTGCGCGTGTGCGTATGCGTGTGCGTGTGAGGGTGTGTACATGTGCGTGTGCGTGTGCATGTGCGTGTGCGTGTGCGTGTGTGTGTGCGTTTGCGTGTTTGTGTGCATGTGCGTGTGGTGTGTGTGCGTGTGTGTGCGTGCGCGTGCGCGTATGCGTGTGCGTGTGAGGTGTGTACATGTGCGTGTGCGTGTGCATGTGCGTGTGCGTGTGCGTGTGTGTGCGTTTGCGTGTTTGTGTGCATGTGCGTGTGGGTGTGTGATGCATGTGGTGTGCGTGTGCTGGTGTGCGTGTGCGTGTGCATGTGCGTGTGCGCGTGCGTGCGAGTGGCGTGCGTGTGCGTGCGCGTGCGTGGGCGTGCGCGTGCGGTGCGTGTGTGTGCGTTGCGTGTGCGTGTGCGTGTGCGTGTGCGCGTGCGTGGTGTGCGTGTGCGTGTACGTGAGCGTGCGCGAGCGTGTGCGTGCATTTGTGCTTGTGCGTGTGGGTATGCACGTGCGTGTGCGCGTGCGTGTGCTTGTGCGTGTGCGTATGCGTGTGTGTGCTTTGCGTGTGCGTGTACGTGTGCGAGTACGTGTGCGTGTGCGTGAGCGTGAGCGTGTACGTGTACGTGTGCGTGCGTGTGCGTGTGCGTGTGTGTGGCGTGCGTTTGAATTGCGTGTGCGTGTGCGCGTGCGCGTATGTGTGGTGTGCGTGTGCGTGTGTGCGTCAGCGTGTGTTTGCGTGTGCCTGTGCGTGTGCGCGTGAGTGTGCGCGTGAGTGTGCGTGCGTAATCTTGTGCGTGAGCGTGTGCTGTGCGTGTGCATGTGCGTGGGAGTGTGTGTGTGCGATAGTGTGCGTGTGCGTGTGCGTGTAGGGTGGTACATGTGCGTGTGCGTATGCGTATGCGTGTGCGTGTGCGTGTGTGTGTGCGTTTACGTGTGCGTGTGCATGTGCGTGTGGGTGTGCGTGTGCGTGTGCGTGAGTGCGTGTGCGTGCAGTTAGTGTGCGTGTGTGTGTGCGTGTGCGTGCGTCGTGCGTGTGCGTTGTGCGTGTGTGTGCGTTTGCGTGTGCGTGTGCATGTGCGTGTGCGTGTGCGTGTGGGTGTGCGTGCTGCGTGTGCGTGTGCGTGTGCGGTGTGTGCGTATGCGTGTGTGTGCGTGTGCGTGTGCGTGTGCGTGTGACGCGGTGCGTGTGCGTGTGCGTGTGCGGGTACGTTACGTGTGCGTGCGCGTGTGTGCGTGGCGTGCGAGCGTGCGCGAGCGGTGCGTTGCTGTGCTGTGCGTGTGGGATGCAGCGTGCGTGTCGCGCGTGCGTGTGCGTGCGTGTGCGTGGCGTGTGCGTGTGCGTATGCGTGTGTGTGCTTTGCGTGTGCGTGTGCGTGTGCGGTGATGTGAGTGTGCGTGTGCGTGCGTGTGCGTCAGCGTGTGTGTGCGTGTGCGTGTTCGGGTGCGTGTGCGTGGCGCGGCGTGCGTGTGCGTGTGCATTGTGCTGTGCGTGTGGTATGCACGTGCGTGTGCGCGTGTGTGTGCCTGTGCGTGTGCGTGAGTGTGGCGTGAGGTGCGTGTGCGTTGTGCGTGAGCGTGTGCGTGTGCGTGTGAATGTGCGTGTGCGTGTGTGTACGTGATGTGCGTGTCGTGCGTGTGCGTGTGCGTGTGCGTGTGTGTGTGTGCGTGCGCGTGCGTTGCGTGTGCGGTGAGGTGTGTGTGCATGTGCGTGTGCGTGTGCGTATGCGTGTGCGTGTGCGTGTGTGTGCGTTTGCGGTGCGTGTGCATGTGCGTGTGGGTGTGCGTGTGCATGTGCTGTGCGTGTGCGTGTGCGTGTGTGTGCGTATGCGTGTGTGTGCGTGTGCGTGTATGTGTGCGTGCGTCGCGTGTGCGTGTGCGTGTGGTACGTTTACGTGTGCGTGACGTGTGCGTGTGCGTGTACGTGTGCGTGTAGCGTGGCGCGGTGCGTTTGAGTGCGCACGTGGGCGTGTGCATGTGCTGTGCGTGTGGGTATGCAGTGCGTGTGCGTGCGTGTGCGTGTGAGCGTGCGTGTGCGTGTGCGTGTGCGTATGCGTGTGTGCTTTGCGTGTGCGTGTGCGTGTGCGGTGCGTGTACGTGACGTGTGCGTGTGCGTGTACGTGTACGTGTGCGTGCGTGCGTGTGCGTGTGCGTGCGTGTGTGTGTGTGTGTGCGTGTGCGTTTGAATGTGGTGTGCGTGTGCGCGTGCGCGTATGTAGTGTGCGTGTGCGTGGGTGTGCGTCAGCGTGTGTGTGACGTGTGCGTGTTCGTGTGCATTTGTGTTTGAGCGTGTGGGTATGACGTGGCGTCGTATGCCTGTGCGTGTGCGCGTGAGTGTGCGCGTAGTGTGCGTGTGCGTAATCTTGTGCGTGAGCGTGTGCGTGTGCATGTGCGTGGGCGTGTGTGTGTACGTGATGTGTGCGTGTGCGTGTGAGGTGTGTACATGTGCGTGTGCGTATGCGTATGCGTGTGCTTGTGCGTGTGTGTGTGCGTTTACGTGTGCGTGTGCATGTGCGTGTGGGTGTGCGTGTGCTTGTGAGTGTGCGTGTGCGTATGCAGGTGCGTATGCATGTGAGTGTGCGTGTGCTTGTGCGTGTGCGTGTGCGTGCGCTTGTGCGTGCGTGTGCGTGTGCATGCGTGTGCGCGTGCGTGTGCGAGTGGCGTGCGTGTGCCTGTGCGTGTGCGTGGGCGTGCGTGTGCGTGTGCGTGTGTGTGCGCGTGTGCGTGTGCGGGTGCGTGCGCGTGTGAGCGTGCGCGAGCGTGTGCTGTGCATTTGTGCTTGTGCGTGTGGGTATGCACGTGCGTGTGCGCGTGTGTGCCTGTGCGTGTGCGTGTGCGCGTGAGTGTGCGTGTGCGTAATCTTGTGCGTGAGCGTGTGCATGTGCGTGCGTGGGCGTGTGTGAGCGGCCGCTGGTGTGTGTGCGTGTGAGCGTGCGCGAATGTGTGCGTGTGCATTTGTGCTTGTGCATGTGGGTATGCACGTGCATGTGCGCGTGTGTGCCTGTGCGTGTGCGTGTGCGCGTGAGTGTGCGCGTGAGTGTGCGTGTGCGTGTGCATGTGCGTATGCGTGTGTGCGTGTGCGTGTGCGTGTGCGTGTACGTGTGCGTGTACGTGTGCGTGTGCGTGTGCGTGTGCGGGTACGTGTACGTGTGCGTGTGCGTGTGAGTGTGCGTGTGCGTGTACGTGTGCGTGTGCGGGCGCGGGTGCGTGTGAGCGTGCGCGAGCGTGTGCGTGTGCATTTGTGCTTGTGCGTGGGTATGCACGTGGGTGTGCGATGCGCGTGCGTGTGCGTGTGCGTGTGCGTATGCGTGTGTGTGTGCGTGTGCGTGTGTAACGAACCGCAAGTCATTACTTAAAATTTTTAATTAATTAATTATTTACTTAATAATCCGCCCTCGTAAAAGAAATGATGCAAGCTTTCTTAGTATTCAAACACCTGCAAAACTTAATCTAATATTTCTTAGTATTCCGTATTACTCAGTCACTTACATATATTGCTCATTATTTCGTTTGATTGCACGATAATAATTAATTTGTTCCCACTCCAACGTGGATTTCATAAAACATCGAAAGTTTTATACGTCAGAGTAATCTCCGCCAATTACAAATAGGATTCCCCCAAACAGAAGCCATCACCGCCTACGGAGAGTCCTCTATAAAAACCGCGCCGCGCACCTGAAAAGGAAGAAGTATTACTACTTAGTTAAGTAATCAATACGCGCTACGTAAACGCATCCCGCCGCCGAGAAGTATAACCGTAACCGTAACCGATTAGCCGCCGTAGTAGAAGAGTTCCGTCGCGCCATTTGAACGTGCTCCGCCGCCGAGAATTATTTAGTTGGTTTCACCAGCTCCTGTATTAGTTAGTCCATTTGACTAACTCCGATTCAGAGAACCTGCACGTGACGGTTGTTTGAAAAGTAAATCGCCGCAAACCTAGTAATCGCCACCGCGAGTTTAGCTCCCTGTATCTGCGAACGCGCACCGCGAATCTTTTGTAAATAGCTATCCTCGATCTTGGTGATTAACGACACGTAAGTCTGTAGAGTAATTCAGAACACAAACATAAACACCAGCACACACACCCCCAGACCGCTACGGGCAAAAACGCCACGTGGTAGTTGAAATCATAAACGCCAACACACCAGAAACACCCAGACCGCTACGGGCAAGAAAACGCCACGTGGTAGTCGGGAGTATTCGCCAACGCACACAAACCCCCAGACCGCTACGGGCAAAACGCCACGTGGTAGTCGAGCCTACACCCATCACGCTAACATATACCTGACGACGAGCTCAGTAGGACTGTATAGACCTGCAGCTTTCCTCATTTACGCTCACTTACATTCTAAACACCTGAATTCACTAGCTCGCTGGAGAAAGACCGAAGTGCCTATAATCACAAACGCATTAAACGTAGAGTATCCGTCAAAGACCGGTAGTAAAAAAACCGTACCCCGATACCCACGCGTTTATTTACACGAATTTCAAGAAAGCAATCAATTAATTGTTTTCCACCAGCTTATTCCGTCAGTGTAAATAAAAACCCGCCTTTAATCAATACGTATTTGTACGTGTACAAATAGGTAACGTCGTTGTATCTACGTGAGATTTCTTTCATTTGCATAAAAGAAATCAACACCATAAAATATCCACCCAGTAGATAACGCTTGAATAATTTATTATACAACCAAACGTGTATAATCCGTCTAGTCTAAATTTAATGCAAAGATAAACCTCTGAAGAAGTCATATTTTCAACATAATACATCGCGAAGTAAAATTACTCCACGAAGCATACGCGCTTGTCCGTCTTCCAGAGATTACTAAAGGTAAAGAGCCGCGCAGCCACCGATACCGCAGTCCTGCGCACCATATTGAACTCGGGATATCGATTTTCACTAGTGACCTACATTCGCGCAACCCTCGTTTTGAATAACCAGTAGTTTGTTTATAAATTCTTTTCTTTGATAGACAGGGCCGTATTCAGAATAAATAATTATTTAAACATAACGATATTTAATCATTTAAATATTCCGGTCATTTTGAGTATAACTAGGGAGCATTAATATCTACGTTACAGAAACGACGTCGACAAGAATAAGTAGACGCACGGAAGGAAGGACGCCGCCGCCACCAGCAGGACGTCCAGTGGTTTGGTTAGTATTACGTTTAGGTTAAGTTGAGATAGAATAAGCATATATCTTAGATTTGTAGTTATAGGAAATATATTATTTTAAACCATTCTCTGTTTAATTATTTTATGTGGACAGTGTAAAGCTAAAGATTAAAGTTACCAACGAACCCCCCCCTCTTTAGTTAAATACAAAGACCGATTGCAGTTAGCCCGGGCAAATATAAAATTGTAAGAAAGGACCTTACATAAAATGGCACCCTAACGTGGGGCGTACATAAAATACACACTAACACTGAACACATTGAATAATTCCTGTTACAGATTCCGAGGACAACCAGACGCACCGGAAAATAATTCATTTCTTTCCAGATTAAATAATCAATCTGTTACAGAATGAGTACTACAAAGACCGGAGAAGAAACCGACAAACGAGTAGGATGGATATATCATCTGAAGAAAGAGGAGTTAGTAGAGGAAGCCGAAAATACAAACTGACACAGGAGGAAATGTAGACACTACGAACCCGGATAATTAGATATCTACGTACGGGAGAAGGTCAAGTAACCGTCATGATACCGAAACTGTACAATACACTGCACAGCTACCGTCTTCAGCACCCGGAAACTCAGACGTAACCGGCACGAAGGTGACATTTGCGACAGAATTCGCAAATGGGGCATAAAATATGATGGAATAAGTGACCCGGTATCATTCTTAGAAAGATTAGGTGAGTTACAATCCTGTTACAACATCGCGGATTGCGACTTGTTGGTAGCACTTCCTGAATTGTTGAAGGAAAACACATTACTGTGGTACCGGAATAACCAACGATCATGGACGACTTGGCACGACTTTGTCACCAGCTTTAAAACACAATTCTTACCGCACGACACCAATTCCAGTTAGAAGAAGAAATCCGGAACCGACTACAAAATCCGAGAAAAGGCTGCAGAATACGTTACCGCAATTCTCACCCTTATTCGTCGGCATGGTGACATGTCCGAGACGCTCAGCTACAGCGAGTGTATGATAACCTACGCGTTGAGTACAAATATTACATCCGTCAACGAGATTTTAATAATCTCTCGAACTCCTCGAATTGGCCACGCAATTTGAAATGTTACCACCTAGAGGACACTCACCGTCTACCAGTCCTAGTCGCCGAAAGTACATTTCAGCGGATTCACCCCACTCAAGAAAAACCGGCACCTAGACACGTGAGGAAATTAAGAGAACGAGCACCACTCCGAATCCGTCGCGTCCAACCGAATAACCACCGTCTGTTGGAGATGTGGACAGACCGGCCATACTAGAGAAAAGTGCAAAGGACCGTTTAAAGCTTTTGCTCCAGATGCAGAAAAGAACGTCTTATCTCGCGATGTCCGTGCCCGCGGTCGGAAAACTTCACGCGCCGGTAAAGATACCCCAGGAACCTTTAACTTCCCGGCCTGAAACCTGGAAAAATACACCCGCCCACGAATGGTCTGCATGGTTACAGACGGTGAAAACCTTCACCACCAGGAAAACAACCCTTTGACTTCCCGCCTCACCGATGACCGTTTATTCCTGAAAATTGAAGTTTTACAACCAGTATAAACGCCCTGATAGACACCGGAGCTTCCCGCACCTATATGGGAGAAAAGGTAAAGAACCTTTTGCGAATGAACCAGTACATCCCTGTACACAACGTTGTGCAACCGTACGCCTAGCCGATAGCTCACTAGCCGAAACTAAAGGGTTATATATTTTTCCTGCCACCGTAGAAAACCAAGTACTCCAGATACCAGGATATTACATGCCCCAGTTATCCACCGACGTAGTACTCGGATTAGACTTCCTAGAATATGTGCAAGCTACACTACACCTGCACCGCAAACAGATTGAAATTGCCGGAACCCGCATACCGTTACAAGAATCCGCAAATGGAGGGATAAGTGGAATCCACGGACCGGACGAAGACCAGTTAACCCAGTTAAACACCTTCTTGGAGGAGGAGATGGGGAAATTCTCCCATGCTGCAGGGAAAGCCCGTAACGTTGTACATAGGATTACTCTTGCACCTGATGCCCGTCCCATTAAACAGCGATATTACCCGCAACCCAGTTATGCAAGAGATCATCAACAAAAAGTAGATCAGATGTTGGCTGCGGATATTATAGAACCGTCCCACAGTCCATGGAGCTCACCGATCGTATTGGTCAAGAAACCGGCCGGAGCTTATCGCTTCTGTATCGACTACAGAAAGGTTAACCAAGTTACCGTTAAAGACGCGTATCCGCTACCTTACATCCAAGGTATATTAGACCAGTTGAGAGGAGCGAGCTATGTCAGCACATTAGATCTCAAGCAAGGATATTGGCAAATTCCCCTGGACCAACCGAGTAAGCCAATAACAGCATTCACCGTGCCCGGAGAGGACTGTTCAATTTAAAGTTCTCCCGTTTGGACTGCACTCTGCCCCGGCCACGTTTCAACGGTTCTTGGACACTATTATCGGCCCCGAGATGGTCGGACGGGCCTTCGTCTATCTGGACGATATTATCGTGCTAGGAGAAACCTTCCAGGACCACCTACGCAATCTTCAGGAAGTATTTCGACGACTCCGTCGCAATGGCCTGCAGTTACAACCTGACAAGTGCCGGTTCTGTCAGACGCAGCTCAAATACTTGGGACACCTTATTACGACCAAAGGGATTCTACCAGACCCAGAAGGTTAGCGCAATTACCCAGATACCCGCCCCCGCACCGTCAAACAATTGCGTCAATTCCTAGGACTCGCGTCATGGTACAGAAAGTACGTTAGCGGTTTCGCCCAACTAAGCCAGCCACTCACGGAATTGTTAAAGAAAAGGCTAAATATCAATGGACCGAGAAACAAGACCACGCTTTCACCGCTATCAAAGAAGCCTTGACCGCCCGCCTGTACTTGCTTGCGGACTTCACCCAGCCTTTTGTATTGCAAACTGATGCAAGTACTTCCGGAATTGGAGCTGTTCTAACACAAGGGCAATCCCCGACGAAAAGTTATCGCATACATCAGCCGAGCGTTGAATCCCGCCGAGAAAATTATTCAACCATTGAGCAAGAATGCCTGGCCGTGGTATGGGCTATTCAAAAGTTGAAAGGCTACTTAGAAGGATATAAGTTTACGGTGCTAACAGATCACCGAAGTCTTAAATGGCTCCGCACCTTAGAAAAACCGACCTCCAGACTAGCCCGATGGATAATGGAACTACAACAGTTTGATTTCCAAATTGAATACCGAAAGGGACGTTAAACCACGTCGCAGACGTCCTTTCTCGTCTCCACGAAACAGCCGAAACCAGTCACGAATTATCTCCATTGGAAGTTGAAGAAATCGAAGAAGCAACATGCCCTGGTATCAACACCTGATACAACAAACGCAGGCACATCCCGCACAACACCGAGATATAAGATAGAGAGTGGACTATTGTATCGTTCCTTCCCTGACCCGACACCGGAAAAAGAAATGGGAAGTCACACCAGCTGGAAGAAATGCGTGCCCCAGGACAAGCGCCAGGAGATTCTTCAAGAATGTCACGATGCACCCACCGCCGGACATCTAGGATTGCTAAGACCCTTTGTCGCATTTACCGAAAGTATTACTGGCCGACCATTAAACGCGATGTAATTACTTATATAAAAGCGTGCCGAAGTTGCCAAACTTACAAAGGACCGACCCAGAAACCGCCGGGAGAAATGTACTTCTCACAACCAGGACATCCGTGGAATAACGTCAGCACCGACCTTATCGGACCGTTACCTCGCAGTGGAAGGGCATAATTTTATATTAGTTTTCCAGGACCGTCTAACCAAATGGGTAGAGATAAAACCACTTCGAAACGCTACCAGTCCGCCCATAATTCAAGCTTTGCGGGAACAGGTTATCTATCGCTATGGCTGTCCCAAGAACTTAATTTCCGACAACGGTCCCCAGTACACTAGCCGACTATTCCGTAAGTTTCTACAGGATCATGGAATTCGACACCGATTGACACCTCCTATTCACCGCATGCAAATCCAGTAGAAAGGACCAATAAGGTCATAGGAACGATGGTGGCTCAATTTACCGGAGGCAAGCAAAAGGAATGGGATTTACATCTCCCGGAAATCGCGTTTGCAATTAATACTGTCAACATGGAGCCACAGGTTCTCCGCTCTACTTAATTTAGGAAGAGAATTGGACCCGTGCGCATGGGTCGCACAACAACAGCCGCCGCCAACCCACACCGACGTCACCGCCGAGGAACAGGAACAGCACATGCGATATCTAAAAGACCTGCAAGAATTAGCCAGAGACGCTTTATCTAAGAATTTTGAGATTCAGCGGAAGCACTACAACCTACGCCATAGAACATACCGCCCCGAGAAGGAGATCTTGTTTACCGGAAAACCCGCCGTCTCTCAAGCAAAGCGAAAGAATTTACATCGAAATTAGCAGAAAAATACGACGGACCTTACCTAATTTATAAAGTAAGATCGCCGGTTATTGTTGAACTCGAGAACCCGGCAGTAGGAAAAGCGCGGGAGTAGCGCACGTTAAAGATTTGAAGAACGCCTCTGACGTCGCTAATCAGACGAATCCAGTAACCAATGAAAATAACCCAACGTTAACGGCTATCAACTACGCGCGCTTTCAACCTTATATAAAGAACAAAATTTACCTAGGACTGATATCTTACGTAAATGGCACCGTTGTCCGTAAAGCTAAGAAAACCGAACTCGCATTACCCCAGACGCCCACCACTCGACGAACAGAAGAAGTAACGGGAAAATAAAAATATTGAGCATTCATGAAATTAGGCGAAATATTGATGCCCCGACCGCATTGATCTCACGCGCCGCTACCCGACGCCAGAAAAGGAATCGCAGACGCGTAACCATCCGCCTGCGAGGAGGAAGAATGAAAGTAAAAGGACGGAGTTTGAGGAAGAGGGTGGTATGTAACGAACCGCAAGTCATTACTTAAAATTTTTAATTAATTAATTATTTAATAATCCGCCCTCGTAAAAGAAATGATGCAAGCTTTCTTAGTATTCAAACACCTGCAAAACTTAATCTAATATTTCTTAGTATTCCGTATTACTCAGTCACTTACATATATTGCTCATTATTTCGTTGATTGCACAATAATAATTAATTTGTTCCCACTCCAACGTGGATTTCATAAAACATCGAAAGTTTTATACGTCAGAGTAATCTCCGCCAATTACAAATAGGATTCCCCAAACAGAAGCCATCACCGCCTACGGAGAGTCCTCTATAAAAACCCGCCGCGCACCTGAAAAGGAAGAAGTATTACTTGTTAAGTAATCAATACGCGCTACGTAAACGCATCCCGCCGCCGAAGTATAACCGTACGTAACCGATTAGCCGCCGTAGTAGAAGAGTTCCGTCGCGCCATTTGAACGTGCTCCGCCGCCGAGAATTATTTAGTTGGTTTCACCAGCTCCTGTATTAGTTAGTCCATTTGACTAACTCCGATTCAGAAGAACCTGCACGTGACGGTTGTTTGAAAGTAAATCGCCGCAAACCTAGTAATCGCCACCGCGAGTTTAGCTCCTGTATCTGCGAACGCGCACCGCGAATCTTTTGTAAATAGCTATCCTCGATCTTGGTGATTAACGACACGTAAGTCTGTAGAGTAATTCAGAACACAAAACATAAACACCAGCACACACCCCAGACCGCTACGGGCAAAAACGCCACGTGGTAGTTGGAAATCATAAACGCCAACACACACCAGAAACACCCAGACCGCTACGGGCGAAGAAACGCCACGTGGTAGTCGGGAGTATTCAAGCACACAAACCCCAGACCGCTACGGGCAAAACGCCACGTGGTAGTCGGGAGACACCCATCACGCTAACATATACCTGACGACGAGCTCAGTAGGACTGTATAGACCTGCAGCTTTCTATTTACGCTCACTTACATTCTAAACACCTGAATTCACTAGCTCGCTGGAGAAAGACCGAGTGCCTATAATCACCAACGCATTAAACGTAGAGTATCCGTCAAAGACCGGTAGTAAAGAAAACCGTACCGATACCCACGCGTTTTGTACACGAATTTCAAGAAGCAATCAATTAATTGTTTTCCACCAGCTTATTCCGTCAGTGTAAATAAAAACCGCCTTTAATCAATACGTATTTGTACGTGTACAAATAGGTAACGTCGTTTGTATCTACGGAGATTTCTTTCATTTGCATAAAAGAAATCAACACCATAAAATATCCACCCAGTAGATAACGCTTGAATAATATTATTATACAACCAAACGTGTATAATCCGTCTAGTCTAAATTTAATGCAAAGATAAACCTCTGAAGAAGTCATATTTTCCAACATAATACATCGCGAAGTAAAATTACTCCACGAAGCATACGCGCTTGTCCGTCTTCCAGAGATTACTAAAGGTAAAGAGCCGCCGCAGCCGACCGATACCGCAGTCCTGCGCACCATATATGAACTCGGGATATCGATTTTCACTAGTGACCTACATTCGCGCAACCCTCGTTTTGAATAACCAGTAGTTTGTTTATAAATTCTTTTCTTTTATAGACAGGGCCGTATTCAGAATAAATAATTATTTAAACATAACGATATTTAATCATTTACATATTACGGTCATTTTGAGTATAACTAGGAGCATTAAAATCTACTTTACAGAAACGACGTCGACAAGAATAAGTGGACGCACGGAAGGAAGGACGCCGCCGTCACCAGCAGGACGTCCAGTGGTTTGGTTAGTATTACGTTTAGGTTAAGTTGAGATAGAATAAGCATATATCTTAGATTTGTAGTTATAGGAAATATATTATTTTAAACCATTCTCTGTTTAATTATTTTATGTGGACAGTGTAAAGCTAAAGATTAAAGTTACCAACGAACCCCCTCTTTAGTTAAATACAAAGACCGATTGCAGTTAGCCCGGGCAAATATAAAATTGTGAAAGGACCTTACACGTGTACGTGTGCGTGAGCGTGTGTGCGTGTACGTGTGCGCGTGCGTGTGCGTGTGCGTGTGCGTCTGTGTGCGCGTGCGCGTAGTGTGTGTGCGTGTGCGTGTGTACGTCAGCGTGTGAGTGTGCATGCGTGTTCGTGTGCGTGTGCGGGTGTGTGCTTGTGCGTGTACGTGTACGTGTGCGTGTACGTGTGCGTGTGCGTGTGCGGGTACGTGTACGTGTGCGTGTACGTGTGAGTGTGCAGGAGCGGGTGCGTGGAGCGTGCGCGAGCGTGTGCGTGTGCATTTGTGCTTGTGCGTGTGGATATGCACGTGCGTGTGCGCGTGCGTGTGCGTGTGCGAGTGCGTGCGCGTGTGCGTGTGCGTGTGCATGTGCGTGTGCGTGTACGTGTGCGTGTGCTTGTGCGTGTGCGTGTGCGTGTACGTGTACGTGAGCGCGTGCGTGTGCGTGTGCGTGTGCGTGTGCGTGTGCGTGTGTGTGTGTGCGTGTGCGATTGAATGTGCGTGTGCGTGTGCACGTGCGCGTATGTGGTGTGCGTGTGCGTGTGTGCGTCAGCGTGTGTGCGTGTGCGTGTTCGTGTGCGTGCGCGGGCGCGGGTGCGTGTGCGTATGCGTGTGCATTTGTGCTTGTGCGTGTGGGTA
This sequence comes from Vesta saturnalis, assembly GCA_036346205.1. Lineage (NCBI taxonomy): Eukaryota > Metazoa > Arthropoda > Insecta > Coleoptera > Lampyridae > Vesta > Vesta saturnalis. The sequence goes on from JARFJB010002246.1 coordinate 341,379, forward strand.
TGCATGCGTGTGCGCGTGCGTGTGCCTGTGCGTGTGCGTGTGCGCGTGAGTGTGCGCGTGTGTGCGTGTGCGTAATCTTGTGCGTGAGCGTGTGCGTGTGCGTGTGCATGTGCGTGGCGTGTATGTGTACGTGATAGTGTGCGTGTGCGTGCGCGTGTGCGTGAGCGTGTGCGTGTGCGTGTGCGTGTGCGTGTGAGTGTGCGTGCGCGTGCGCGTATGCGTGTGCCTGTGAGGGTGTGTACATGTGCGTGTACGTGTGCGTATGCGTGTGCGTGTGCGTGTGCGTGTGCGTGTGTGTGCGTTTGAGTGTTTGTGTGCATGTGCGTGTGGGTGTGTGATGCATGTGAGTGTGCGTGTGCGTGTGCGTGTGCGTGTGCGTGTGCATGTGCGTGTGCGCGTGCGTGTGCAGTGGGCGTGCGTGTGCGTGTGCGCGTGCGTGGGCGTGCGTGTGCGTGTGCGCGTGTGTGTGCGTTGCGTGTGCGTGTGCGTGTGCGTGTGCGTGTGCTTGTGCGTGTGCGTGTGCGTGTTCGTGTGCGTGTGCGTGTGCGTGTGCGTGTGCACGTGCGTGTGCGTGCGCGTGTGTGTGCGTGTGCGTGTACGTGAGCGTGCGCGAGCGTGTGCGTGTGCATTGTGCGTGCGTGGGTATGCACGTGCGTGTGCGCGTGCGTGTGCTTGCGAGCGTGTGCGTGTGCGTGTGCGTATGCGTGTGTGTGCTTTGCGTGTGCGTGTGCGTGTGCGTGTACGTGTGCGAGTACGTGTGCGTGTGCGTGAGCGTGAGCGTGTACGTGTACGTGTGCGTGTGCGTGTGCGTGTGCGTGTGCGTGTGCGTGTGTGTGTGCAGTGCGTTTGAATGTGCGTGTGCGTGTGCGCGTGCGCGTATGTGTGCCTGTGCGTGTGCGCGTGAGTGTGCGCGTGAGTGTGCGTGTGCGTAATCTTGTGCGTGAGCGTGTGCGTGTGCGTGTGCATGTGCGTGGGCGGTGTGTGTGTAGCGCGATGTGCGTGTGCTGTGCGTGTGGGTGTGTACATGTGCGTGTGCGTATGCGCGTGTGCGTGTGCGTGTGCGTGTGTGCGTGCGTTCGTGTGCGTGTGCATGTGCGTGTGGGTGTGCGTGTCGTGTGCGTGTGCGTGGTGTGCGTGTGCGTAGTGCGTTAGTGTGCGTGTGCTTGTGCGTGTGCGGTGTGCGTGGCTGTGTGCGTGTGTGCGTGTGCGTTGATGTGCGGTGCGTGGCGTGGGCGTGCGTGTGCGTGTGCGCGTGCGTGGGTGCGTGTGCGTGTGTGTGTGCGTGTGCGTGTGCGTGTGCGTGCGTGTGAGCGTGCGCGACGGTGCGTGTGCATGTGTGTGCGTGGGTATCTGTGCGTGTGCGCGTGTGTGCCTGTGCGTGTGCGTGTGCGCGTGAGTGTGCGTGTGCGTATCTTGTGCGTGAGCTGTGCGTGCGTGCGTGGGCGTGTGTGTGCGGCGCGTGTGTGCGTGATGGCGTGCGCGATGTGCGTGCATTTGTGCTGTGCATGTGGGTATGCGTTGCATGTGCGTGTGTGTGCCTGTGCGTGTGCGTGTGCGCGTGAGTGTGGCGTGTGTGCGTGTGCGTGTGCTGTGCGTTGCGTGTGTGTGCGTGTGCGTGTGCGTGTGCGTGTGGTGTGCGTGTACGTGTGCGTTGTGTGCGTGTGCGTGTGCGTGTGCGTGGTAGCGTGTACGTGTGCGTGTGCGTGTGGTATGTGTGTGTGTGCGTGCGTTTGAATGTGCGTGTGCGTGTGCGCGTGGCGTATGTGTGTGCGTGTGCTGTGTGCGTCAGGTGTGGTGTGCGTGTGCTGTTGTGCTGTGCGTGGGTGCGCGTGCGCGGTGTGCGTGTGCGTGTGCGCGTGCGCGTGAGTGTCGCGTGAGTGTGCGTGTGCGTAATCTTGTGCGTGTGCGTGTGCGTTGCTGTGGTGCGTTGCTGTGTAGTGGTGTGCGTATGCATGTGCGTATGCATGTGGTGTGCGTGGCTTGTGCGTGTGCGTGTGCTTGTTCGTGTGCTTGTGCGTGTGCATGTGCGTGTGCGTGGGCGTTGCGTGTGCGTGTGCGTGTGTGTGTGTGCGTTGCATGTGCGTGTGCGTTGCGTGTGCGTGTGTGCTTCTGCGTGTGCGTTGCGTGTCGTGTGCGTGTGCGTGTGCGTGTGCGTGTGGTGCGTGTACGTTTACGTGTGCGTGTGCGTGTGCGTGTGCTGTGTGTGTGGTCTGCGTGTGCGTTTGAATGTGCGTGTGCGTGTGCGCGTGCGCGTATGTGTGGTGTTGCGTGTACGTGCGTGTGCGTGTGCGTGTGCGTGTGCGTGCGTATGTGTGTTGCGTGTGCGTGTGATGTGCGTGTGCGTGTCGCGTGCTGTGCGTTGGTGTGCGTGTGCGTGTACGTGTACGTGTGCGTGTGCGGGGTGTGCGTGTGCGTGTGCGTGTGCGTGTGCGTGTGCGTGTGTGTGTGTGCGTGTGCGTTTGAGTGCGTGTGCGTGCGGTGCGCGTATGTGCGTGTGCGTGTGCGTGTGTGTGCGTCAGCGTGTGTGTGCGTGTGCGTGCGTGCGTGTGCTGTGCTTGTGCGTGGCGTGTATGCGTGCGTGTGCGCGTGCGTGTGCTGTGCGTGTGCGTGTGTGCGGTGTGTGCGTTGCTGCGTGTGCGTGTGCGTGTGAGCTGTGACTGTGCGTGTGCGTGTGCGTGTGCGTGTCGTGTGCGTTGCGTGTGCGTGTGCTGTGCGTGGGTATGCGTGTGCTGTGTGGTGTCGTGTGTGCGTCGCGTGCGTGCTTGTGCGTGTGCGTTGCAGTGTGTTTCGTGTGCGTGCGTGTGGTGCGTGTGCGTTTGCGTGTGCGTGTGCTGTGCGTTGTGTGGTGTGCGTGTGCGTTTGTGCGTGTGCGTTGCGTGTGCGTGTGTGGTGTGCGTTGCGTGTGTGTGCGTGTGCGTGTACGTGTGCGTGTGCGTGTGCGTGTGCGTCGTTTCGTGGCGTGCGCGTGTGGTGTGCGTGTGCATTTGTGCTTGTGCGTGTGGGTATGCACGTGCGTGTGCGCGTGCGTGTGTCTGTGCGTGTGCGTGTGCATGTGTGCGCGTGAGTGTGCGTTGCGTAATCTTGTGCGTGAGCGTGTGCGTGTGCGTGTGCAGGTGCGTGGGCGTGTGTGTACGTGATAGTATGCGTGTGCGTGTGCGGTGCGGTGCGTGTGCGTGTGCGTGTGCGCGTGCGTGTGCTGTGCGTGCGCGTGCGCGTATGCGTTTCGTGTGATGTGTGTACATGTGCGGTGCGTGTGCGTATGCGTGTTCGTGTGCGTGTGCGTAGTGTGCGTTTGCGTGTGCGTGTGCATGTGCGTGTGGTGCGTATGCATGTGCGTGTGCTTGTGCGTGTGCTGTGCGTGTGTGTGCGTTGCGTGTGCGTGTGCTAGTGCGCGTGCGTGTGCGAGTGGGCGTGCGTGTGCGTGTGCGTGTGCGCGTACGTGGGCGTGCGTGTGCGTGTGCGCGGTGTGTCGTTGCGTGTGCGTGTGCGTGTGCGTGTGCGTGTGCATGTGCGTGTGCGCGTATGCGTGTTCGTGTGCGTGTACATGCGCGTGTGCGTGTGCTGTGCGTGTGCGTGTGCGTGTGCCGTGTGGTGTGCGTGTGCGTGACGTGTGCGTGTACGTGTGCGTGTGCGTGTGCGTGTGCGTGTGCGTGTACGTGTCGTGTGCGTGTGCGTGTGCGTGTGCGTTGCTTGTATGTGTGCGCGTGCGTTTGAATGTGCGTGTGCGTGTGCGCGTGCGCGTATGTGGTGTGCGTGTGCGTGTGTGTGCGTAGCGTGTGTGTGCGTGTGCGTGTTCGTGTGCGTGTGCGGGCGCGGGTGCGTGTGCGTGTGCGTGGCTTGTGCTGTGCGTGTGTACGCACGTGCGTTGGCGTGCGTGTGCGTGTGCGTAACTTGTGCGTGAGCGTGTGCGTGTGCGTGTACATGTGCGTGGGCGTGTGTGTGTACGTGATAGTGTGCGTGTGCGTACGCGTGTGCGTGTGCGTGTGCGTGTACGTGTGTGTGCCCGTGCGCGTATGCGTGTGCGTCTGAGGTGTGCATGTGCGTGTGCGTGTGCGTATGCGTGTGCGTGTCGTGTGTGCTTGTGCGTGTGCGTGCGTGTGCGTGTGCGTGTGCTTGTATGTGCGAATCGTGTGGCGTGTGCGTGTACGTGTGCGTGTACGTGTGCGTGCGTTGCGATACGTTTACGTGTGCGTGCGTTGCGTGTGAGTGTGCGTGTGCGTGTACGTATGCGTGTGCTGGCGCGTGCGTGTGAGCGTGCGCGAGCGTGTGCGTTTGTGCTTGTGCTGTGGGTAATGCGTGTGCGCTTGCGTGTGCGTGTGCGTGTGCGTATGCGTGTGTGCTTGTGCTGTGCGTGTGAGCGTGCGCGAGCGTGTGCGTTGCATTTGTGCTTGTGCGTGTATATGCAGCGCCTGTGCGGTGCGTGTGCGAGTGTGCGCGTGAGTGTGCGTGTGCGTATGCATGTGAGTGTGCGTGTGCGTGTGCTGTGCATGTGCCTGTGCGCGTGCGTGTGCGTGCGTGTGCGTGTGCGCGTGCGTGCGTGCTGTGCGTGTGTGCGTTTGCGTGTGCGTGTGCGTGTGCGTGTGCTGTGTGCGTGCGTCGTGTGCGTGCGTGTGCGTCGCTTGTAGTGTGTTGCGTATGCATGTGCGTGTGCGTGTGCGTTTGCTTTGCGTGTGCGTGTCCGTGTGCGTGTGCGTGTGCGTGAGCGTGTGCGTGTCGTTTGCCTGTTCGTTATATATGCGTGTGCGTGTACGTATGCGTGTGCGTGCGTGTGTGTGTGCGCGTGTGTGCGTGTGCGTGTACGTGTGTGTGCTTGTGCGTGTGCGTGTGCGTGTGCGTATGCGTGTGCTTGAGCGTGTGCGTGTTCGTGTGTGTGTGTGTGTGTGTGTGTGTGTGTGTGTATGTGCCCGCGCGCGTGCGCGCGTGTGTGTGTGTGTGTATCTATATGGGTTTGTGTGTGTCGGCAATTTTGTGTATATGCGTATGTGTATGCCTGCGTATGTGCGGTCTGTGTGACCAAAGGTCCGGTTGTGAAAGCTGAATCATCTGAAAAAATTATTCTTTTTTATAAAAATATCATCGTTCAATATCTCTTCTCCAGCCATAAATAAAGCAGCAATCGTTGGCCATCGTCTCCATCCTCTAATTTATGAATGAACGTGGGTTTAAATGGTATAATTTTATTTTCTTTGAAAATTCTTTGTATGTGCCACTTACTTATTGATAATTCAGTAGACCGCTTTCTCAATGATAATCAATTTCCGGTGGTCACGGTGTAGCAGCATATTCATGATCATGAACTAGCTTTTTTTTATTCGCACTTTGCACACAATTTTTTTTACTCCATTGTCAGAAATTGCCACCATTGGAAATCGCTCTTGAAACTTATTAATAATCCATAACATTATATTAGGTGAATGCGCTATTCGAGAATCAACATTTTTAGTACAAAAAACTACAGAACAAGTAAAAACTAAAGAAGAGGTAATTTGCAAATTACTGAAATAAGTAGTCAGTTTAGAACAAATACTTCAAAGTTTTGAAGTTTATCTAAGATAATGATAGTAAATAGTTTGTTTTACTACGATGCGATTATTCGCTTATACAATACAAAAAAAAACGCGGATTTAATGAAAGTGTTTTATGAAATTTTGCATCGAGCCATAGTTTTATTTTCTGAACAATTTTTTTAGTGACACTTTGGCGTACTATCAACGAAACAGGTACTTTACCTGAAACGAAATGGACAAATAACGGATTATTGTAACTGTAAAGGTATAGTTAATTTTAAAAAGCGAAAGTAAACTAAAAGTAAGTTTCAGACCAAGTAGGGCGGAATCCCAAAATGTGAAATTACAATTCGAAAATTTTTGGACCATCATACCCATTGTGAACTCAATACGGGGACACACTGTGTATATACAGAGTGAGTCTCGACTATTCCCTCGGTCTCTTGTGCTTAAACGGTAGGAGATATCAGCTTAATTTTTTGGTGACATTGATAAGGAATGTTCTTTAAAATTACTTTTAATTATACAGTATGGTTCAGAAAATTCTAGTATATCAAAGTTAGGTTTCTTTAAATACAACATCCCGTATTTTATGAAAGTTGTGATTTTAAGAAAAATATTCAATTTAAACAAGAACTAAAAACACGGAAACCTCTTACTTTGAGTAACACAAATTGGTATCGATTTATTCTAACCTTTAAGGCTTCCATTTGCAATGTGTAGGATTTTGATATTTAGTACAGGGTGTTTAGGAAAAGAATTCCTATTTTATATTTTTCAAACATCAAAAATCCACTTAACTAAAAATGGGCCACCCTGTATAATTTTTATTTATGTGAAATAACTTTTAATTTCCTATGAAAAACTATGAGTAATGCCTAAATGTCTAAAATAAACGATTAAACAATTATTAAGATTTTTCTCAAAAATTTCTATGGAAAATTTTTTTGTTTACATTCTATGAGGTAATGATTTGAAAAGTAAAATATTGTTAGATTTATCTAATTGGCGGCTGTTCTTATCCTTAATGTTCAGTCAAGTATTGTCAAAATTCTTACTTTATTTCCAATAGTGCTATTATCCTTTAAGACTAAAAAAATGAAACAGTATTCTCAAGAAGAAAGAGTGGATATGACGTTTATCCTTGGTGACTGTTTTAGAAATTGTTTGTTAGCGTGAAGGGTATACGCAGAAAGGTATCTCGATCAACCACATCCAGGCAAAAGAGCTTTTGAAGAACTGCTGAAAAATTTTTGTGAAACTGGTAGTGTATCCTACAAGAAACAAACTAAAACAAAGTATGATGTAAATAATAAGGACAACGAGTTATTAGTTCAAGGCCCAGTGGTTGATAATGCAAATTAAGTTCAAGAGAAATTTCTAGATAAACTGGAATTAGTCAAAGCCTGTGTTTGGAGCATTTTGAAAAAACATAAGTACCATCCTTATCATATACAACTTCATCAGAATTTATCCGGACGAGACATTCAAGGTAAGGATGGATTTCTGTGTGTGGAGTCTCGAAAAGGTTGAGGAAAATGATTTCTTTAACTTTGTTTTATTTACCGACTACTCAACCCTCCACAACAACGGCTTGGTAAATCGATATAGCTTTCATTACTATGATGTAAAGATCCAGCCTGACTTATTAAAATTTTGTCAATTAATGATTTGTTAGTTGCCCTGAGGTAATCCAGTTATGTAAAGTTTCATAATATTAAAACAAATTGCAAAAGATTGCGCGATATTGCATCACAAATAATTATTTTAATCCTTTCCGACGTAGATTTCAAAAAAACATCGAACGTTTTTACGTCAGAGAACCCTCAGCCAATCGCGAACGGAATCTCCGTCAAACAGAACTGTATTGTGAGCATTTTTAAAAACCGCGACGCGATACCGAAAAGAGATCGATCTAGTTCGCGCGCGTTTACATGAATCGTATACGCCGCCTGCCGATCACCGTTTACGATTATCCTAAATGTCGTGCTACTAAGCGTTACAAGCTCCTGGTGATTATTGCTGACGTGTTCCGAAATTGAAAGTTCGTGAGTTGAGTACAAAACATTATACCATACACCTAGATAGACAACGGACTGTAAAGACCGAATGCTATCTTACATTTAGTACACACATTCGAAGTGGTTTACTGTAAATGACGTCTTTACACATAACATATTGAAGTTGATACGACAGGCTGTAGATTTCATTACATACTAATAGTTGAACGGTGAAGACGGACTTAACGCTGGATTCATCTTTTGTTTACTCATGTGATAAAAGCGTCCTCGGTCTAGTTCTATCACATCCCGGAGAACGTATAATAGCACCACTAGTCCAGAGTTTACTGTATTCTCATTTACACTAGCACGCAACATTACTCTGACCATATCTAGCACACTGACTAGAAGAGACATACAGATACTACAGACGCGATCGTTTACCTGAAATGCTGACATAGAAGCGCTTGTTAAATCGCATCTGTGACAACATGACAGACTAGAGTTTGTGTAGAACGATTAAACTTAGATTTTACTAAGAATGAAAATAAGTAAATACCTAATAAACCGTTTTTCCAGTTGCGTAATTGTTTAAACTTACGAATTTACCCAGTTAGATCGCGTGTAAGTAGATCCTCAAGTTAGTAAATATAAAGCTTGTTCAAATTACCCTTTCGTATCCTAGAAATAAATCTTTTAACCGAATAAAATAAATACGCTGCTACGTACTTAATTCTAATTGTTTAATAACTAATAGTAAATTAAATAATCAAGACTAATTGGTATTTAAACGCGTACAATAAATACTGTAGTAATACATTCAAAGCAACGTTTACATTGATAAGACAAGGCGTTAAAAAATATAGGGTGTCTATTTAAAAAATGAAGATGTAGCATTTTCAAATTTATGTTATTGAATTAATTTTTGTGATCACTCTGTATATTTAAATCCAATTTTGACAATAGATTAAAGTAAGCTCATGTATGAATAAATTCTATACCAAAGATTATTTTTTATCTTTAAAAATAACTGAGATACGCCTACTTGAACTACTACATAAAAATGTCAGTTTTAGTTAACTTTGCAAATATCTCAAAACTGTAAGATTTACCTTGTAAGTAATTCTTATATAAAAGATGTAAAATTATAAGGAGAATCGAAAATAAAATAATATATAGGTGTTCTATTTAACAATCAAAGTTCTATATTGTGCCGCTTTTATATTACACCTGTAGAAACCAAACTATTTTTAGATTATGCAGGTTATAAAAATAGACAACTTTCGTATTTAAACTTATCTTCTAAGTTTAATGGCTAAGAGCTATCGACCGAATACGCACTATTGATAATTATATATATATATATATATATATATATATATATATATATATATAATATAGAGAGAGAGAGAGAGAGATATGTATAGGAAGTACGAATGAGTTCAAAATATTGTATCGCGACTTATTGACTGTTCCCTATTTTCTAATATCCCACTACATAGGCATAAAGAAGCTATGTGCTGGCGTTTGATGACGTTTACATTTACAATATTGCCAGATTGATCAGGAAATATTTAATTTCCCTTCAAATAATATTTCTTATTCAACCACAAATAAATATTAATTACTGAATTGTTGGTTGCATAAATAACGACACATATATTTGTAACTGTTCTCACATTTTTTCGATGAGTAAGTAAATAAATAAATACACAAGTAAATAATTAAATGATTTATTAACATATAGATATTTCAAAACTTTCACTAAAAACCATCAAAACCTGATTCATGTTCTAAATCTGATTCGTTATTAGTGTCATAGTCATCACTTTCAAAATTTATAATCAGACGGCGGACTTCTGGGCGCTCAAATATTCTTTCCCTCTCATACCACCTAAAAATTTCTTCTTCGGTATGTTTTACGGAATATTTTCACATATCAGGAGTAACCAGTAATGCCTCGTGCCACATATTCAGGCAGTAATTCTCATTGTTACCGTCCCTACCATATATGCCTATTGCAATAATTTTTTGCTATGCCCCAAATTAATTCAATATGGTTGAATATGCAATGGTAAGGAGGAAGACGTAAGACTTTGTGACCATACTGTTCTGTCAGCTCGTCCACTACATACTTTTTGGATGGTTTGTTTCTAAAAAAGGGTTGTGTTATATAATTAATGTAAACACTGTTTGTTTGTGTCTTTACTGAGAGACAGTGCGCAAAAGTTTGGTATTAAACATCATTTTGTACAGAGGATGCTTTATTTGTCAACCACTCCTTACTAGCACTTTTTTCCATGCCGTGGTAGGCGTTTTCTTCCATAACAAGCTGTGATAAGATGCATTATCTGTAGGTTTTGCAACAACTGATATTCTAATCATTTCAAGAAGTTTTCCTTGTCCATTTCCCCATGATAATCGCCAAGTTTACCCAAATTAAAAAATTGCATATGAATATCCCCCTAAAATGGCTTATAGAATAGTACGGTAAAATATTTCACATCATTCTGGAACTCCCTGTATAATTCATATATATTTATGTAACCAGTCACTTTTGTGGCAATGTGCCTGCAAGATTGAATTTTTGGACTGGAATATAGAAAAGTTGCTTTTTAGGCAGTGAAATTAATATAAATTAAAAAGAAGGTTAATTGCCTCTAAGTGTTAATAATGGCAAAGTCATAGTAATAAGTGAATTGTGAACTATTCATACTTCCAACGTACATACAGTAAAAGATTTTTGATAATTCTCAATTTACATATAACTATGACTTTGTCATTATTAGCAGTTGGATGCAATTAACCTCCTATTTAATTTATGATTATTCTAATTTTGTATTTGTATTACAAATTTGTGACTAATTCTGCATTTGAATATGGCGCTACATTCTGGATAAAAATTTGATTGGCCATTATGCGTGTTGCTACACCTGGTCTTTTTACATCTTTCACCTTCATTAAATATTAACTCCGTGTTAATAACATTCATGGAATGTTAACTTGAATAAATACAATTTTAAAATGTTTGCATGTTCATCACAAACAAAGTTTTCAGTCTTAAATAAGTATTGATATTCAATATAATTTTGCTTTTTACGTTTTAAGCAAGTGTAAATTTATTTAAATGTTTTGAGTGAAAATCTATGAATACAAATCGACTTTTGCTGTCGCCCGCCAGTGACTACATCTACCTTCACATTATTTCACTAGCATCTGTCACACTAGAATTAAATTTAAACGGGTAAAATCCAATGAATATTAATTAAAAACTCCACGCAAAATTTTTTTTCTTCTCTAAAAAGTAGAATAATACTCATTTGATATCAAATGAATATTATTAATGTCTGATAGTGATAGCGACATAAATAAGGGGTTTCCAAAACATAGTGAACTGCAAATAAATGACAATACAAAGATAAAAGTGGCTGGAGAAAAAATTTTATGTTTTATACGTACAAAAATTGCAATTTCGGGACTCCGAAGATTGCTGTACTCCGCTTCGCGTTGTCCAGCAATTTTCTTCCTAGTCCCGAAAATTGATTTTTTTTGTACTAATAAAACAAATAACTATTTTTTGCCATGAATTACAGCTAATAAGCAAAAGTAAATGTTTAATGTCAAACGTGATTCTGTATTTAGTAAAGCCAATGCTGATTTAAAGAATGACGATCCTAAATGAATCACAACAAATCTAAATAATGACGGTGTCTGGATACGGTGATACAGCACTACTCAGGTGTGTTTATTATTTAATTACGTTTTTTGTACTTTTCATTAACTCTAAGATTTGTTTAATTGGTTCCAAAGTATAGTTAAATCTTGTAATAGCCTTCTTAACAAATTTAGCCTATATACTCACATTCATGGCAAATTGATTTAAACAAGCTTTTAGTGTTTAAAAAAATGTGTAATGTACAAGTATGAACTTTTACATGAATGTGAAGAGATTTAAACACTCATCGAGCAAGAGAAGAAAAAGAGCGTATTGTCATTAAAAAGACATACGATGACCTTGCACGGTTTCAACCATTTTCAAACTAAAGAATATCGTCGTGCCATATGATAGAGAAAAATTACCTTGACATCTGTTATATAAAACATTATTTTTTAAAATGTGTAATACGACTATATATATAAGGTTTCTATACTTTTTACCAAGGATTTGGCTCAAAAGTAAAAAAAAATCTCTACTGTTTGTTTTTCGATTCTTTTCTTCGAAAACGTGTGTAAACTCGTTAATTATTTTATAAATTTCATTTAAAAATTGCTTTTTAATTATGCTTAAATACATTTTCTCTACAAAATATTGCTTTGAGATTACATGTGCATTTTCAACCTAATCCTTTACTGTTCAGCCTACCGAATCATTTACACGCTATGGATTTGTATAATGGATATTTGTTACTTAAGCAAGTAATCGTTATACAATTATTATTTGACGTATGCAGTTACGGGTTCATTTAAAAATAAGTTATTATTTAACCAAATTTTTTAATAGCAAATTAATGTACTGTGTAATGTATAAAAGTAAAAATTAAAACCGGTTCTAAAACCGATACATACCCGGCACAATGTTAAATTCCCCGAACTTGATAACAAAAGAACAAAGAAGGGTGAGTCCTATTCATATGTCACCTAATAAAAGGTAGTATACTAATTTAAATTAAAGTGATGTAATTATGTAGTCTGCATATATATACATTAATACACCCAGTTTTATATACTATAGTATAGTAGTAAGTGGAAAACCAAAATGAAAATTGAAATCAAAGCAGACGTTTATATTGTGTTAATACAATTTATTTGTGAATTATACTTAATACGAATGTAACTATACCGGGTGTCTAGAATCTACCTACGTTCTATGGCTATCTTTGCTACTATAAGAGATACAGGATCGGTTAAATTAGCAAAGTTGGGCAGAATTACATGATAATTCAAATACCCATAAGAAAATACAACATTGTTGCCAACTTTCTAAGATATCTGAAAATAACTAAAAATCGTCCAAATTTTCAATCGGCTATATCTTTTTTAATATTCAAAATACGAAAAAGTTGTAAGAGAGACTTTTGATAACTGTTTTTACGCAAAATGGGAAAAGGCGAATAAAAATTTTGTTTAGTAATTATTTTTCGAGCTACAACCCAAACATACATTTTTTTAAATGGCAACTATAGGTGGCTATGGACTCATTCGACGGCTTATTGTTTCTGATTTCAAAAATGTATAGCTTTGTATGTTTAATACTATTAGTTAACTCACAATTTTTAAAAATAAAGGTAATTATAATATTTATTAAACAAATTAAAGTGTGCCATGAACCTTTAAATAACAAAATAAGCCGATATTCTACTACTAAATTTGTCGAAATAACAAGAAATAATGTACTACATTATCAAAATAAATAAATTTAACTTACAACGAAGAGTAACAACAAAAAATATAAACTGATAACACAATCACAGAAGTGCTTCAAAATGCCGTCCATTATTTTGAACACACATTTGACAGCGTTTTAAAATTTCGTTTTGAACTTTTAATTAACTTTGGGTTCTAATTTGTTGTATAGCAACACGAATTTTATTTTTTAAATCGTCTAGATTACCAGGTTTTACTCGGTACACTTTGTCTTTAATTGCATCCCACAAGCAAAAGTCCAGGGGGGTTCAATCTGGAGATCGCGGCGGCCAAGCCATTGGACCTCGATTTCGTATCCAATTATTAAAACGTTCCTGTAAATAGTTACACACAAGTAATCCATTGTGTGCTGGTGCCCCGTCGTGTTAAAAATAATTCAAATGTTGCATTACGTTCAACGGAAGGTCGTCCAAAATTTCTTCAAATTCGTTTCCTAAACAAGTTAGATATCTTTCGAAATTTAAACTGTATTCATGAAAAAACGGCCCAAGGATTTTGGTACCAATAATACCGCACCAAACGATTACTGAAAAAGCATATTGATCTCTCCTCTCAACAGCAATATGAGGACTTTTGCTTCATCGGTAAAAATAATGGTTTTCGAGAATTTATTGTTTGCTCTACTTTTAAAATAACGTGGGCTTCTTCTTTGGAAGTGTTGCACTCGTTCGCAATTTCACGAAGAGATGTAGTAGGTTTAAATTCGACGTAAGCACGTAAACACGTTCTTCTGTTTCTGTGTTAACATTAATTTTAAAATTTTGAGGTTTAGTAACAGCCCCATATTTTTTTAAATTCGATTCGAGTTTGGCAAATAATCCCACATTGGGTTGTCTTCTTTCCATATAATTTTCAAGGTATAATTCCAAAGCAGCATTAGCATCTCTGTTAGACACGTAATAGTAAAGAGGCATATCATTTCTTTCTTCAGAAGAATAAGCCATTAATAAATTAATATTCACTATTTAAGTACGAACTACAACAAATAATTCAATATCTACTATCTGACAGTCAATCAATGAAGAGTTTTGTTTTTAATTGCCATAGCACACCACGGCAAACATTGCATTTGTTTAGTAAATACTATAATTACAATTATAGTATAAAAAATTATGTTTGGGTTGTAGCTCGAAAAATAATTACAATAAAAATTTTTATTCGCATTTTCCCATTTTGCGTAAAAACAGCTATCAAAAGTCTCTCTTATAATTTTTTCGTATTTTGAATATTAAAAAAGATATTTGGACGATTTTTAGTTATTTTCAGATATCTTAGAAAGTTAGCAACAATGTTGAATTTTCTTATCGGTATTTGAATTACCATGTAATTCTGCCCAACTTTGCTAATTTAACCGACTCTGTATGTCTTATTAATAACAAAGATACCCACAGAACGTGGGTAGATTCTGAACACCCTGTATATGTATATATATATATATATATATATATATATATATATATATATATATATATATATATATAAGAGAGAGAGAGAGAGAGAGAGAAATTAAACTAAAATATTTTCCAACTCTTTTAGGATTAAATTATAATTTCTACGGCTTTCAATGATTAAAGTAACAATACAATACCACATTTCTCTCACCACAAAACATTAACACATTCTTTGATTAAGAGATTTATTGATAAGCCTTATATATTACGATGATCCCCCTCTTCTAATTATTGATAAATTAAACTTTAATTCAAAATTATATTTTTTTTTATTATAATTATTTATATAGGCTAAAACTCTAAATATTAAAAATATATTTCGGTAGAACATTGAGACTCATCAAAGGGGATAGGGATCAAAATGTAGAAGAAACTTTACTTTTAAAATTATAAAATAAATGATTATTAATTTGATTTATATTAATATTTTGAATACAATAATCATAGTTAATATGATTAAAGCACATTGAGTTAATGTCCAATTATTTTTACCGTATCTAAATTGATCAAGTAATTTGAGTTATAATTTTTAATTCGCATTACTACCTGTGCCACACCCTGTACATAACAAAATTCTTCTAAAAGTATACGTGGGCATGCGGTGTGAATACGCAAACATGTGATTTGACTACAACAAAAAGTGAAATTCGACATACAAGTAAGTATAATTACGTTTGAATTAAAAACAATATTATTATAAACCATTTAAATTTTTAGAACAAATAATATTCCCTTTGGTCATGCATACATGTTGTTGCACATCATGATTGCTACAAATGATTGGAATTATGAACATAACAATAAAGTATCAATGTCAACAATAAAGTACTCACATAAAATGTCCTCCTTTTGTGGGTTACTGCTACTGAAGTTGCTTGTAGACAACAGCTCCTGCGAACTGCAATTCTGCTCCTCGAACATCCAAATTTTCTTTTATATTAACAGCTTACACACTTAGGCAAGTTTCACTAATGTTTAATAATATTGATGATTCTTTATTTTTAGGATCATCACTTCTTCTTAAATTAAGTTCGAAATAAGTTTTGAAAAGCATGGATCGTTGAAGGATATTATAAATTAAACACACTTTCGATAAACAAGGTGTATAATGATAAAAACACGAAGCTAACACAATTAAATATCCATACCAACATAAACAATATAAATTTAAAAACAAACAATGTCGAAACTGCGGAAATATTTTTATAAACTATCGAAAACCTCCGATTTGAAATTTAAAAAGGTAAACTAACCTTAATTTAATTATTTCCCGACAAAAGACTATCACTTGTTTCGTTAACACTTCCGATACTAAATCGCACTTTGTTATTTTACCGAAGTGACGTTATTTTGTTTAAAAAAATTATTTTCAAAAAAAAATTTGGCAACACTTTACTTTGGCAAGTTGTTGAAACAGATGAAAATTAAGAGAGTTTGTGAACCTAAAGCACTTGTATTTATATGATTTTGGTTGACGACCAAATCTTCGAATGTTCTCTATAATTACCAAGAATATTTCCTAAATTCTGATTGGCTACTGTAATTTTTACATGACGATATTTTTTTAAAACCCCATAACTTTCGCCCCCTTTAACATTTCTTAAAAATAATAACATTTTCATATTCTACATAATTTTTCTATAATTTGAAACCAAACACGAACTAATCCTACACTTAATAACTACGTTAATTTTTACACTGATTTATTAATTTACGCTAATTTTATGAATTTTACAGGCCTGAAATGACCTCTACATGAATATGGGATGCTACTACACCCAAATATTCATCTTATACATGCCTACAGCCAATTTGAGAGGAAAATTATTTAAATTCTACCAATACTCTTAAAAACTAAAATTAACAAAATGGACATAAATATAATGAATTGTAACATAAAATTGAGACTACCTTACTATTTTTTCCTCTACTAATTTATTTTATACAAATTGTCTCAATTTAAAATACTTTTTACAAAAATTTTATGCGAGGAAATAACATAACCTCATATTGTTTATATAATTTAAATGTAAAATTTCACACTTTTAAACACAATAACTGTTAATGTAAGTGTTTAAACTTAATGTTCAAGTCACAAATTAATTTATTTTACCACTTTCGTAGGTTCATAAGTTCTTCTACGACTAGTGTCGGAATGTTGTCACTCACTAGTTTAAGGTCATAAAATGTTGATTACACACAATAATCCCAGAGCTGCTGCTGAATTCATGTTTTATAGTTACTCACTAATGTACTTAGTCTGTTTTTTCATAATTTTTGCACTGATATGTGTTTAACGCACCAATACGAATGTTTTTCATGAGTCTTAGCTGCGTCCATGTGAATTGCGACATTGATGCCAGCCTAAATCTAGTTTTAACATTATTTCTGTCAACTACAACCTGTATCACATGTCGTCAGGGAATATTGTTTTAAAATAAACCTACTAAACTAAATAAAAACTTGAATTAACTCATAACGATAACAAACATACCCTATACTTCAATGTACTGTGCTGTCGATTACTTATATTAAAATTATATTAAGAAATATTTAAAATTAGAAACATCTCAATGTTTATTAACCATTCTTATCTAGAATTATTTAATGAAATGTACCATTTTGTACCAATGGTATCTCAATATATATATATATATATATATATATATATATATATATATATATATATATACATATATATATATATATATATATATATATATATATATATATATATATATATAGTTTTTTTCAATCCGTCGCTCAGTACGAACGCGCAATGGCCAGGTGACTCATATACGTAGTAGTCGACGGCTATCTTTATACGCTGTTACGTGTTTATCGTGAATAACGTGTATTTTCGATAACTTCCGTTCCTTTACTTAATGAATGAACTAATGAACTAATTAGTTACATCTAAATATTAATATTTTCTTTATTCGTTGGTGGAATGTTTTTAATTTCGTACCCAAAAATTATTTTTCGCACCTCTACAGTTAAACTAATTTATTTAACGTACACATCTTTTATTCCTTTATAGATATAAATTTGGTATTTAAACAATTTGCCCCATCTCTAAGATTTAGGGTCATTTAATAGAGTTTGAAAAGGAATCTTGTTTTTAAAAGACAACAATTAGATATCTGAAAATTTATTTATCAAAATTTGGTTTTAACATTCTTATCTAGTTTGAATAGTTTTGACAGGTTTGCAATATTGCTTTTGTTAGGGCGTTGTTCCTGATCTTTCTTTACTTAACACGCCAATTTCCGATGGAGAGATTGATCTTCAAGAAAAATTCTTCCTTCCGTTTATAAGATGTTTAAGCATCGTTTCTTTGGAAAATTTTTCATATAATGTAATGGTTTTTGGTATAAAACTTTACTGACGCTTTACAAGCGGATCTTATTGAAATTCTCAATCTTCATATCCTCGGGCACTTTCGCAAGATTAATTAAATTTATAACATAAGTCTGTTGAAGCGAAATCATCGCTATCGGCTCTAAACACGAACACCTTCGAAACACGAAGGGCATTTACAGTTTGTAATTCTCCATCAAAGGTCAGAATTCTTTATTATTCAATATACACAGGACTTGTGTAATGAACAGTGTATTTCTAAAATCCGTACAACATAGTTAGGTTACATTCGGTGTTTAACCTTATTTACTTACTTGCAACAAAATTTATAATTTACAATCCCTGTTATAACATTCTTTTGCTGGAGGCTAAAGTGGTTGAATAATCTAGAGTTTGATTTGTTCAATTTGTAAATAATTTCTGCATACAAAAACAAGAAAAAAAAAACACACCTATTATTCACTGGGACGTTGACCTACTTAGTTCACTACCTTCAAACGGTAGTTGAGCGTTGAAGCTCCTGTTTTTAAAATACATTAAACAGGGTGGAACAGATATCGAGGTCATATGAATTACAGTCATTGTTTGAAACCTGTATATATATATATATATTTATATTCAAATTTAGAATTTCTGTAACTTTTCTGTACTTTGTCTTTCATTAATATTAATTAATTGTCATTACGGATAATTTTGTTCAGAGCAGGTTTTGCTGTAATAAAAATTTCTGTACTATTGAATGTCTTGCTGCAATTCTATGCCTTGCACTGAACAGACTATCCAGATATTTCTATTTAATACCACTTCTTAATGGTTTTAATAAAATTAAAGAAACCGAAATCAAAATCATTGGGGATTTAAATTCTATTTTGTGAAACGTAGGCAAGCCGTTTAAAAATTAAGCACTACTATTTTCATGTGGATCTATTTTAGATCGCACTTTATGGGTTACCTTCGCCCTTTCGGCTTCGATTTGTAAGTACTTACAACCGTCGGGAGCGGCACAATTAACGAAACTTTTTTTACGTTTAGGGTTCGATTAATGAACTGAAATATTTAGTTTTTATTCTTGTGGGCATCTGCGACGGCTCACCACTTGCCATCGTCAGGGCTGAATTATAATTATTTTGTTAGTTAAGATTGTTATGTATACTTTGGGGAAAATTAGCATATTATCATTATTGTTTACGTTCGATTTTTTTTTTCGACAATTACTAAGGTGAGCTTAAATTAAATTAAATATACGTTTACTTTTTGGTTGTTTGGGTAAAAGTTTTTTTCTCTTTTAAATTGTTTCCTTTTTTTGGAGCACTACCTGTTTCAGGTTTTACAGGGCCTGCCCTACTCTACTCCTCTTTTCCTTTTTCTTTCCTTTTATCCCTTTCCTGATAAAACCTGTGGCGCCTATCCTTTAGTGGCTATCTAACCACGTCAACAACAGTGTAGCAAACCTCCAAAACCCCACGCATCCAAGTGCTCTGCGGTCAAACGACCGTACGCATGGAGTCTAGTCGAGTGCACTTTCAAAAAAAAAAGGAAAATGTTTAGCTACATTTAATTTTTTTTCTCTTCTCATTCCTTGGGGTTATCTTAAATATTTTTCTTCTCTTTAGGTTATTGTATACACTTGGCGTGTTAGTGCCAACGGGTTATAATATTTGATATAGTATTTTACTTTACTTCCTGAATTAATTTGATCTTTTATTTTACTAAGATGGCTGTTACACTTCGTTTTGATGTTAATCGTCTTACGAAGACAGAATTAATGTATGAATTATTATCTAGAGGTTTAGACTGTAACGTTAATGTCGAAGCTTTACGTAAATCGGTGCGTAGCGCGAGAATACTCGACGCTAACAAATCTCTTACTATGCACATCAGATTCCGTTCGCGGACGACGAAATTGCTTTAAACGCTGCCATTCGGGAATTAAATACTGGCATCGACTCTATTGGTGACTGCACTTCGTTTACTGCCTGCACACTTGCGAATGGTAATACTTGTAATATTCTGGGTCAAATTACTCTACCGATCACTGTCGAATCTAAAACGATCATGCTGGATGTTCTCGTGGTGCCTGAAGTACCTGACAAACTAATTCCGGGTATCGACTTTGAAGGCGATTAACTGCGTGATCTTAGACATGGACAATGGACATTTGGTAATGATACTAGTTTAGCAACTATCTCTTCTGAACATTTGAGTTTTTCTCTGATCTTCCTTCATCTCAACGTTCTGCTCTAAAAACTTTACTGGATCACTCTTTCAAAATTCCGACACTTTAGGATGTACTACTCTAGTCCAACATGAAATACGTACTAATTCCGAGCCAATCAAACAGCGCTATTACCCATTATCTCCTGCTTTACAACGAGTAGCTAACATTGAGTTAGATACCATGCAATATTGTCGTCGAACCATCAAATAGTCCTTGGTCAAGCCCGATTGTTTTAGTTAGAAAGAAAGATGACTGTTATCGGTTTTGCGTCGATTTTCGCAAAGTTAATGCGTGACGGAAAGGATGCTTATCCTTTGCCTTACATATCTTCTATTCTGGACCGTTTACGTGATGCGTTACCTTTCTAGCTTGGACATTCGCTCTGCTTACTGGCAGATTCCTCTTTCAGACGAATCTAAACCTATGACTGCTTTTACCGTCCCTGGACGCGGACTTTTCAGTTTACTCGAATGCCTTTTGGCTTACACAATTCGCCTGCTACTTTTCAACGACTAATTGATAGAGTTTTGGAGACTTAGAACCTTACTGCTTCGCTTATCTTGACGATATCGTTTTGGCTACACCTACCTTTGAAAACATTTGGAAGTACTCGAAAAATTTTTCAACGTCTATCTTCTGCAGGTCTCACTTTGAGACAAGATAAGTGTCATTTCTGCTGTCCTGAGTTAAAATACTTGGGATACGTCGTTAATAAGGATGGACTTTAGTAGATCCCGAAAAAGTTTCTGCAGTTTGCTCAATACCTGTTCTTAAAAATGTTTCTGATGTTCGTCGCTTAGTCGGTATGGCGGGATGGTATCGTCGTTTCATACTAACTTTTCTTCTGTCATTAAACCTCTAACTTCACTTACTCAAAAGAATACTCCATTTGTTTGGACTTCTGAATCGAAACCGCTTTTACTTCTTTAAAAGAATGTCTAGTGTCAGCTCCTATTCTTTCTTGTCCTGATTTCTCACAACCATTTGTCATTCAAACAGATGCCTCTGACTTTGGTATCGGTGCTGTACTCTGTCAACAATTTCCTACTGGCGAAAAGGTAGTCAGTTATATTAGTAGATCTTTGATTAAGGCTGAACGTCACTATTCCACTACGGAAAAAGAGTGTCTGGCTGTTATCTGGGCTATTGAGAAACTTCGTCCCTACATTGAGGGTTCTCACTTTACCGTCGTTACTGACCACCATTCTTTGATATGGTTAAGTAACTACAGAATCCTACTGGACGGCTTTGTCGTTGGGCGATTCGCCTGCAGCAGCACGACTTTTCGATTATTCACCGTAAAGGTAAAGAACATCTAGTACCTGACGCTCTGTCGAGATCAGTTCGAAAATAGACTGTATTGATACTTCTTCAACTTCTTTAGCCACTCTGCCTGTCAGGATAAATGGTATTTAAAACAATTTCTCGTATCTCTACATTCCTAGAAAATATCCTTCTTGGGTTGTACAGGACGGACTCCTTTATAAACGTTCCAAATTTTCTTCTTCAGATTCTTCTTCGGCCCATTGGAAAATAGTCGTTCCTAAAGAACAACGCAAACGTATTATTTCTGAAAACCACGATCTTCCAACTTCTGGTCACTTTGAGTTACTAAAACTATTGCTAAAATTTCTATTCAGTACTACTGGCCTGCACTTCGTGCAGATGTCATGTCTATATTCGGCAATGTGCTGTCTGTTCTGCACATAAAGTTGAACAGTCTGCTCCACCGGTTTCTAGCACCAAGAGCCAAACCTACTAAGCCTTGGCAAATTTTATGTTTGGATATCGTCGGTCCTCTTCCTAGGTCCTCTAAAGGACATGCTTTTGTGTTAGTTATAGCGGATTGCTTTACGAAATTTGCCTGTTTCTTTCCCTTACGCCATGCTACTTCTGCTGTGTGTCAAGTCGTGGAAGACAATATTTTCTTCTATTTGGTACTCCACAGTACATTATTAGCGATAATGGTGTACAGTTTCGCAGTAAAGAATTTATGAAATTATGTTCTTATTATCGAACCACTATCCTTTTCAACGCTAAATACCATCCTAGAGCGAATCCGGCGGAACGAATTAACCGAGTCCTAAAAACTTTAATCTCCTCCTATACCACTCAGAACCAACGTAAATGGGACGTAAATTTAAACAAAATTGGCTGTGCTATCCGCTCTGCAAAGCACGAAGTTATTGGCTGTTCTCCTCATTACGCTTTATTTGGACGCGAGCATAATTTATTTGGCGACCTTTTAGGTCCACCACCTTCTCCAGATTCTACTTTATTAGACCCAGATCGCGAAAAACTTTCCTACAATAAACTAGTTCGTCAGTTTGATTCTATTCACACTGATATCAATAAACGACTGGCTAAAGCTTATCAAAGTCAACATCTACGCTATAACCTACGACGTAGACCGGTTAAATTTAAACTCGGAGATAAGGTGTGAAACGCAACTACGTGTTATCAGACGCGGCGCGGCATTTTAATGCGAAACTGCTCCAAAGTTTACTGGTCCTTTCCTAATAAAACGAGTGTTATCTTCCTGGACTTATGAACTCAAAGATTCTGTTGGTAAATCCTCGGGGTTTATCACGTCAAAGATTTAAAGCCACATATACCGGACGATGATTCTTCTGAGTCCGATTCTCCGTGCACTTGGCGTCCTCGTCCTGATCGATCCCTTCGTATCCTAAACGACGCAAAAGACACAAACCTCCTATAAACCCTTACTTCCTTTTTTGCTATTGTGACGTTTTGGCTTTCCTTTGGCTCTCTTTTCGTAATGGGCGGTTGGTTGGGCGATACTGGCGGGCCACTTTTACGGAGACCTCTCCTTCGTCTTCCGTGACCTCTACCTCCGGTCCCTTCTTCTCCTGTCTGCATTTCTCCGGGGTCTTCCCTACTAATTTCCTCAGGGGATCTCTGGAGACTTGCTTTCATTCACTTTCCTATCTTCTGTCTTTGATCTAAATCTACTCTACCTTCCTATTTCACTTTACTGGATGAATGCTTGTATGAATGGAGCTAAGAGGAACAGGATGGGTACGCCTTCCCCGTGCGAGCTTGGTGACCAAGGGATCCCGGGAATCAGAGTCAATGGGGAAAATTTTCGCCGCAAATGTGATTTCTTCTTTCTCCTACTATCTTAATAGCACCTATGCCATTTCATCTGTGCTAGTTCATGGTGGCATAGGGTTGAGTTGGGCTACTTTATTCACGTTTTCGGCAAGTCAAAATTTTGGGCTTTCTTTTCCTGTGGGTTGGGATGGAGATTTTTTCTTTCCTTCTGGTTTTAGGCCGTCGCCCTTACGTTCGGCTGAGGTGGGTAACTTTTCCTGTGGGTTGGGTTTCTTTATTTCTTCCTCTATTCTTTCAGGTGATTTCGGTTCCGTGTATACCACGTGTTTTGTCTATTGAATGACTGGGGCGAAGACAACCTACCTCAAATCACCTTATCCTTATCCGCTTTGCTTCCTTAACCGTAGTAATAAACCTTTTTTTTTGCTTCTCCTGTTTTAATTTTTTTTTTTTTGGAAGTATTATCGCTTTACGATATGCTCTCCTTTTATTTGTGTTTTTTTTCTTTTTTTTCCTAGTACCGGCTGAATGCTGAAGGACTCACGTGGGAGTTGGAGTCAGGTTGCTCTTTCGTGGCGTGGATGAGTTGTGCGTTTGGTAGCTGTCTGGTGGGATATGCGTCACGTTGTCCACTTTAACTTTCTTCCTCTATCTTCGTTTTCTTTTGCTTTGGGTTGGGTTTTCTTTGTTTGCTTCGGGTTGGGAATGGTTTAGGGTTGTTTACTTTTCGCAGGGGTTTATATATATATATATATATATATATATATATATATATATATATATATATATATTGGGGTTGGGCGAAATATGGGGTGAATAATGGGATTTCAGGGCTTTTGTGTCCTGAGTAATTTACCTCAAACTTCCTTCTTCCTTTAACCTTTCCTTTGACACAGTTCCTCTCCGAGGTCTCAATTTTGCTGGGGAATCTGTTACGTGTTTATCGTGAATAACGTGTATTTTCGATAACTTCCGTTACTTTATTAATGAATGAACTAATGAACTAATTAGTTACATCTAAATATTAATATTTCTTTATTCGTTGGTGGAATGTTTTTAATTTCGTACCTCAAAAATTATTTTTCGCACCTCTACAGTTAAACTAATTTATTTAACGTACACCTTTTTATTCCTTTATAGATATAAATTTGGTATTTAAACAATTTGCTCCATCTCTAAGATTTAGGGTCATTTAATAAGTTTGAAAAGGAATCTTGTTTTTAAAAGACAACAATTGATATCTGAAAATTTATTTATCAAAATTTGGTTTTAACATTCTTATCTTGTTTGAATAGTTTTGACAGGTTTGCAATATTGCTTTTGTTAGGGCGTTGTTCCTGATCTTTCTTTACTTAACACGCCATTTTCCGATGGGGAGGTTGATCTTCAAGAAAATTTTTCCTTCCGTTTATAAGATGTTTAAGCATCGTTTCTTTGGAAAATTTTTCATATAATGTAATGGTTTTTGGTATAAAACTTTACTGACGCTTTACAAGCGGATCTTATTGAAATTCTCAATCTTCATATCCTCGGGCACTTTCGCAAGATTAATTAAATTTATAACATAAGTCTGTTGAAGCGAAATCATCGCTATCGGCTCTAAACATCTAAAAAGAGCGCCTTGATACCGTGAAATAAACAGCTATTCTTTATATATAATAACTAGCAAATTGGAATCCACTACAGATCACCTTCATACTGGAATTGGCTCTTAGCTACTGATTAGCTGTCTTGGTTTCACAAAGTAACTACCACCTTCGAAACACGAAGGGCATTTACAGTTTGGTAATTCTCATCAAAGGTCAGAATTCTTTATTATTCAATATACACAGGATTTTGTAATGAACAGTGTATTTCTAAAATCCGTACAACACAGTTAGGTTACATCGGTGTTTAACCTTATTTACTTACCTGCAACAAAATTTATAATTTACAATCCTGTTATAACATTCTTTTGCTGGAGGCTAAAGTGGTTGAATAATCTAGAGTTTGATTTGTTCAATTTGTAATTAATTTCTGCATACAAAAGAAGAAAGAAAACACACCTATTATTCACTGGGACGTTGACCTCTTAGTTCACTACCTTCAAACGGTAGTTGCGCGTTGAAGCTCCTGTTTTTAAAATACATTATACAGGGTGGAACAGATATCGAGGTCTATGAATTACAGTCATTGTTTGAAACCGTATATATATTTATATTCAAATTTAGAATTTCTGTAACTTTTCTGTACTTTGTCTTTCATTAATATTAATTATTTGTCATTACGGATAATTTTGTTCAGAGCAGGTTTTGCTGTAATAAAAATTTCTGTACTATTGAATGTCTTGCTGCAATTCTATGCCTTGCACTGAACAGACTATCCAGATATTTCTATTTAATACCACTTCTTAATGGTTTTAATAAAATTAAAGAAACCGAAATCAAAATCTTTGGGATTTAAATCTATTTTGTGAAACGTAGGCAAGCCGTTTAAAAATTAAGCACTACTATTTTCATTGTGGATCTATTTTAGATCGCACTTTATGGTTACTTTCGCCCTTTCGGCTCGATTTGTAAGTACTTACAACCGTCGGGAGCACAATTAACGAAACTTTTTTTACGTTTAGGGTTCGATTAATGAACTGAAATATTTAGTTTTTTATTCTTTGTGGGCATCTGCGACGGCTCACCACTTGCCATCGTCAGGGCTGAATTATAATTATTTTGTTAGTTAAGATTG
Organism: Vesta saturnalis; assembly: GCA_036346205.1. NCBI lineage: Eukaryota > Metazoa > Arthropoda > Insecta > Coleoptera > Lampyridae > Vesta > Vesta saturnalis. Next base: position 367,135 of record JARFJB010002246.1, read on the forward strand.
TTATGATACTTTGGGGAAAATTAGCATATTATCATTATTGTTTACGTTCGATATTTTTCGACAATTATAATGTGAGTTTAAATTAAATTAAATATACGTTTACTTTTTGGTTGTTTGGGTAAAAGTTTTTCTCTTTAAATTGTTTCCTTTTTTTGGAGCACTACCTGTTTCAGGTTTTAAGGGCCTGCCCTACTCTACTCCTCTTTTTCCTTTTTCTTTCCTTTTATCCCTTTCCTGCATAAAACCTGTGGCGCCTATCCTTTAGTGGCTATCTAACCACGTCAACAACAGTGTAGAAACCTCCAAAACCCCACGCATCCAAGTGCTCTGCGCTCAAACGACCGTACGCAGAGTCTAGTCGAGTGCACTTTCAAAAAGGAAAATGTTTACATGCTGGCTAGACATGTAGCAACGCTATGTCATTGTCAAGTTCTTACTGTCATTTGGTGCTGAGCTGTAGACGCGACAACATGCCCGCCTTTATTGACGCTCCCGCCAAGTGTGAGTTTCGAAGTGTTATCCGTTTTTTGCAAGCAGACGGGAATAGTGCAGCATAAATCCGGCGAAGAATGAGCCGGGTGTATGGAGTAAACTTTATGAGTGATGGTGTTGTTCGTGAATGGTGTAGAACCAAGAAATTTCTAGAAACGTCAAGATCTGCCCTATACAATATTGTCACTGAGCAGTTACACTACAAAAAAATTTGTGATCGATGGGTACCCAAAATGTTGTTTGACGAACACAAAAAACGCAATTTACATCGGCTTTGTCATTTCTCGGCCGATACAAGGCTGATGGAGAAGATTTTTTGGAATCCATTATGGCAGGTGACGAGACATGGATTAGGTATGACACACCAGAAACCAAGCAACAGTCTCAACGGTGGATGCACACTAATTCACCAAACAAACCCAAAAAATTTAAACAAAGTTTCAACAACCGCAAGAATATTGCTACTGTTTCCTGGGATTAAAAATGTGTATTGCTTGTGGAGTTTATGATGCCAGGGACCACAATTACTGCTGCATCTTATTGTGAAACTTTGAATAAACCACGGAGAGCCATCGAAAACAAACGATGTGGGATGCTGTCTTCTGGTGTTAGTCCCATCCATGACAATGCCCGTCCCCACAGTGCTAGAGTCGCCCAGCAGCTGCTGGAATAATTTCACTGGGATGCTTTTGATCACTCGTCGTTTAGTCCCGACCTAGCGCGGAGTGACTTTCAACTATTCCCTGAAGTGAAGAAGTGGATTGGAGGGCAGCGGTTCCAAGCCTATGTGGAACTCAATCACGCCGTTACGGAGGATCTAAGCTCGTAAATAAAATTATTTCTTAAGATTCATTAGTATTTTTTTTATAGTGTATCGGAGGTTAAAAGAAAACGGCCCTCGTATATATATATATATATATATATATATATATATATATATATATATATATATATATATATATATATATATATATATATATAAGTGAGATATAAAAAGTGCCATGCATAGTGCTATGCGATAGAGGACACTAAAATAATAAAAAAGTTCCTATGAACTTAGGTCCGCAACGCCTTCGTTTAAAAGATATAGGGTGTTGAAGTTTAATTATTTTTTTGTTTTTTTTTAATATCTTTTTACTATGATGTAATAAGCGGACGAAATTTTGTATGCAGGAGCTTTTTATCACGCAGAATTCAAATATGACCTTAGTTCTTTTATTACTGGTAGAGGGCGCCACATACAGGTTTCGATCTTGTTTGAATCGGTCCTAACCTTTTTGTCTTACACTGTATGTCATTTTCAACTAGACAAATTTATTTTCCCATATTTTCTGCTTCAGAAAGGTATACCTTATTGAAGTCGTTAGGACCAACGGTTTACGAGAAAAGTGCATCCGATGCATGTAAATTATCCAAAAGCGCCAAAGTAACTTATTTGCAAAAACGATGACATAACACTTGAACAATTAAATTATAATAGCAACAATGAAGGGCAGTGATTAAAAAAAAACATAAAATTTTTAGAAGATGTTCAAATTGTTGTCCTTGTACTTGAATACATTTTTCAATTCTTCTTCCTAAGGATTGACGGTATCTTTGAAGTATTCCTGTTATTTTCATCATTCCAATAGTACATATTATTTTGTGTTCCTAAAATGGTTCACTATACTTTTGAAGAACACAGAGACATGATTATGTGTTACGGAGAAGCTCGATCAAATTTCTCCAAAGCTCAATGTATCTATCGAGAATGATATCCTTTAGGACAGGTTCCTAATGTTCGAACATTTATTGACGTGCTTAGGCGTTTGGATGAAAATGGGTAGTGAAGATGTCTGCTTAAAAAAAAAAGTTAATGGTGAGGTTTCCAGAACTCGTCGCACTGTTGAAAAGGAATAACCTGAACATATTATTGGACATTGCTGCAAGAGTGGACTTTATGCTTTATGCTTCAACACCTTATATCTTTTAAACGAAGGCGTTGCGGACGTAAGTTCATAGGAACTTTTTTTCTTATTTTAGTGTCCTCTACGCGTGGCTACTATTATATATATATATATATATATATATATATATATATATATATATATATATATATATATATATATATATATATATATATATATATATATATATATATATATATATATATATATATATATATATATATATATATATATATATCATGCAATCATTATTGCGTCCGTACGTAATTCCTTAATTTGGCGTCACCTAGAACAAGACGTATTCTCTGATATTTTATTGAAGTATATAGGTCAGCATTTTTTCTAAGTTCTATGGTCTATTCCATATGTTTCTAGCTTTTTTTACTATATACATAATTTTGTACGTTTGACAATCATTCTGGAACCCGTACATTAAAGTACTGCACTAAAAATCATTACGGCGTCTTGCTGCGTTGCATGCCCTCTTAATGTAACAAAGCAATCATTTTGGCATCTCGGATTAGAATATACATAATGTTGTTGTTGCAAAACATTTAGGTGTCAATATATTTTATATTAATAGTTTGTGAGCAACCAGTTTGACGTCTGCTTTCATATTATCCAAAAATTTTATGAATGTTTCATTTTGGCGTCTTAGTTTAACATATACACAATGTTCTTGTTGCAAACATATTGGCGTCTACATATTGCAATTAATAGTTTATGTGCAGTCAGTTTTAGGTCTGCTTTCATCTAATTCGAAAAATATATGTTCTACCATCAAAGAACTAGCCGATCATTTTGACGTCTTAGTTAAAGATATACATATTGTTATTATTACAGCATATGAGCGTCAAGGTCTATTCATATATGTTCAAATAAAATCAATACAATACTTATGTTATTTAAATAGCTCCCAATGTAGAAGAGATACATTTATCAAGTAAGGGTAAAGTACAGGAAAGCAGTGAATAATGGGTGCGTACTAGAATTTTGAGTTTGGTACAATCAGCCTATTTCAACCACTTTAATTATCAGACAAACAATTTGATGACTTTATTTTCTCCACTTTTTTAGTTATTTAAAAATTATAATATCTTCATCACCCTTCAATCCAAAGAAAGTCCCTGGTTCGAACCTGTTTTAGGCGTGGATGTTTGTTAAGGTGTCGCTAAAAAGATCGCCGACAATTGGTCACGCGAAAATTGTCGCGCACATTTGAGCGCGCCTCAAAATATCGCCAGCGAAAAAGGGCGCCGACGAAAAAGATCGCGGACAAATGGTGGCACTGAAAAATTTAAATTTTGTTAACAATTATCTAAATACCAGACTGGAACACTACGACGCGGCGTTGATTTCACTCAGTACACTCTAAATTTGAAGGTGAGTGTATAGATCGTTTGGATCGACGACACCAGAGACGACAACCGCAGTTTTCAAGAAATCTTTGGAATTGTTTTGAATTCATAGAGGAAGTCATACCATACACAAACTATTCTGCAGAAGGATGGCACAATAGTGTTTCCTCTATATTAAATGCAGCACATCTAAATTTGTAGAATTTATCAATTCGTTAAAGAAAGAGGAAAGTTTACATTGTTTGAAAATTGAACACTACATAGCTGAAACGAACAGCCACTCAAAAAATTTGTAAAGATACGGCGCAGCGACAGAAAACTATTTGTCAATAATATGCCAATCATCCACATTAGGAGTATTTAAGGGCGGTGGCTCATAACTTCGAGGTACAAATATAAAAAGCAGAAAAGCAAGAGCCAACAAAAAAAAAATAAAAAATCATAAAATATGAAAACATAAAAAAAAAACTTTTAAACATGGCAGTTATTAACTGCCAGTCCTAAGCCTGGATAAAATGTGGAGGAATGTTTAATAGTTATATTTTTCTACACGACATTTTCTCACGCGATCATTTGTCCGCGACCTTTTTTCGCTGGCGGCCTTTTGATGTGCGTTCAAATGTGCACGACATTTTTTCGCGCGACCAATTGTCCGCGACCATTTTCGTATATTCGTTTTTAAGTATAGTGAATTAGATGTAGAGCAGCCTTGCATAAAACCCCGCCTTTTGAAAGTCAATAAAATTTTCAACAGGTGATACAGGTTCAGTGGAAGCATTGTGTGTCGCCCTATTATTAGGAACTAGTAGTGCTGTTTATGGACATGGATGGGTGTCGTACTGATTATACCTCTCTGAGTATAACACAAAGTACTCAACTTTAGTTCTAAAAGTACAAATACGCCAGAGACATGGACGTCCTGATAAACGATAAACACACATGCACCCATGCTTGCACATGTACTGACGCACAATCACAGACGCGCGCATGCGCAGACACGAGGTTAATAATAAAACTGGTTTCTAAATGCCTAAACGGTACTAATTTAACTTGGTCGCACTAAAAAAATAATTTTGATAAATAAACAGTCTCATCGTAACAAGTTACTACGTAATTCAAAATTAAGACACTTGTTTCTTAATCTACATTCTGCAGTTCGTTAGAGGTTTACTAAGCAAAATCCAAGGATGAATATACTTGCGGTAAAACTTTCGGTTAAACTATCTACCTCTAAGAATTGAAACAAATACTAATTCAAAATTAAATCTATGAAGTGTGGATGAAAACTATGAATTTGGTGTACAAAGTTATTTAATTAATTTTAAACGGATTTTTATATTTGTACACACACAAATATAGAAGCGAATCCGAAATGCGATTTAAAAAGTCACCCTTTAAAATAAGGGTAATAATGTCATCTCAACTGTTAATAATAAGTAAATTTTGCATTGGATTATATCATCTGGTAACGTTCTAATCAACTGGGTGCCCCAAGCAAAATTACTAATACAAACAACCGTCGTAGTTATCTACCTATGACAAAACTGTAAAACATATTAACCAATTTGCATTTTTAATTTTTTACATTTATCTGTAAATTTTATTATTTTCTGGGTGTGTACATAGAATGGTGTATTTGAGGTGCATGAGGTAGCTAATCTTGCTTAGAATAAACAGTATGTATATATGTTAATGTATGACTTCAGAATGATTTACAAAATAATGCATAATGATGTTAAGTAATATCAATTGTATATCTAGGTAGAATGACGCCAGAAGGCTGTAGACCGTAAATATGAAATTACTTCAAATTAAAAAAGAAAGAATATTACAAATTGGTTTTACAGTGTTGCCATTTAAAGACGCCTGAAAGATTGTAAATGTACAGAATAAATACAATAAAAGTATATTTAGAAATAGCGCCGTGACGGCAAAGTGCTGAACTAAGTTTGTATACAATTTTACGAATTACACGATTTTGGCGTCGACAAGTTTTAAAAATCTCAACGTAGGAGTATGGAATAGGCCCCATACTGAGAATGAGTATTATAGGATTATATCAGAATTGTCTTTTATCAACGGTGCTTCTCTAACACTCATACCAAGAAAATTATTAAGGATTGTAATCTGGCGTCCATATACAGACGCCACTTTGCAAAGTGTAGCCAGATTGATGGTAAATGCCAAATAGATGGACGCAAAATGATAGAATGATGTATATATATATATATATATATATATATATATATATATATATATATATATATATATATATATATATATATACATACTAACTGTACAGAGAAAATTAAACTAAAATATTTTCCGACTCTTTTAGGATTAAATTATAATTTCTACTGCTTTCAATGATTAAGTTAACAATACAATACCACATTTCTCTCACCACAAAACATTTAACACATTCTTTTATTAACATGTTTCTTGGTAAGGCTTTTTAATAAGAAATTTTATCATACAAATGTAATTATTGAGGTACCTTAAGACCATTGTTTTCGGTGATAGACACATATTATTCACAAGTGAGATAATTAATCACAAGTGAGTAAGTTTGATAGCTGTTAGTTGTAATTAAATTTCATTGTTATTAATTTCGTGCAAGTCAATGAAAATTGTGAAAAAAATAATGAATTGTTTATTTCATAACTGTAACAACTGTTGGTAACTACGAAAACATAGAATTTTTGTGGGCGAATATTAAGTATTTGTTTGAGTGAAATTAATATCTTGGATGCACGTGTAAGATAAAATGCCGTATATGACACGTGAGCGAAATGACATAAAACTCGTGAGAAGTGTCCTACTCGAATGCTAACGCACGGTCATGAGTCGCACTTCTCACTCGCATATAAACCCTGAAAATCAGCTTGGTGCTGTAATGTCTCTAACAATTAATTACAAAAAGAACATTGTTTTATTACGCAAGAGTTTTATCACTGCTCTCTATTTTACACTTATAAATAATTTAACATAAAATGATGACATGTTTGGAAAAATAGATCTTAAATTGTTGTAACTACATTTTTGTGTCACTGTTACAAAACATTGCACTTAAAACGTTACAAATAAGTTTCGTCTAATGTTACAACATGCAATATAACTTATCTTTTATCAAACTGAATATTAGCAAGTGTTTTAATTTTTTTAAATGTAGAAAGATGTAAGAAGTAAGGTGTATAATTCAGCCTTAGTAGTTCCCGTTAGCTGACTCAAAGTGCTTGTGGCGTTCATTAGTGTATTTAACAATCGTTATAATAGGTATAAGTAATATACTAATTTTCCTTAAAGTAAACTAGTCATCGGTATAATTGATGACTATTTGAGGCTATTTATATAAAGTATACATGCATAACAGACAGTAATCTTTTATTATGTGACTGCCAGCGTGCCAGCTGCATCATTACCTTCAAATTCAAACGCGCCTTTCTGGATTTTAAATAAGTAAATGCCGAAAAGAGAACGTAAGGATTATTTTCATGTATATCTAAACGTCATAAAGTTTAAATATTAGTAACACGGTCAACAGTCGACGACGACGTGTGTTACGAGTACGATCCCAGCGAACGCTTACCTGAATCTCGGTCCTGGGGATCCATAGAGACGATAAGAGAAAAAGAGAGAACAAACGAACAGACATCCAAGATGACCGGTCGTGGAAAAGGCGGCAAGGGACTCGGTAAAGGAGGAGCCAAACAACATCGCAAGGTTCTGCGCGACAACATCCAGGGCATCACCAAACCCGCCATCAGACGTCTGGCCGTCGCGGGGCGTCAAGCGCATATCGGGACTCATCTACGAGGAGACGCGAGGTGCTCAGGTCTTCCTCGAGAACGTCATTCGTGACGCCGTAACCTACACGGAACACGCCAAGCGGAAGACCGTCACCGCCATGGACGTCGTGTACGCCCTGAAACGCCAGGGACGCATCCTCTACGGCTTCGGCGGCTAAACGAACGAGATCGAGCTACCGACGTACGAGGACGACAGCGAGCGCGGAGGATGCGGCGGAACAAAAAACAAAATGTTGAGCATAACACTATCAACATTCCACTAATGGAAGATATAGTAATAGAATCGTTCGACGAACCTATAATCCGAACATCTTCTGTGACAAACAAAACTCAAGACAATCAAGAACTTGAGCAGCATACCGAAGTAGAAGACGGGCACTTGCGCTGCCATCTTGGATTTTGACGTCACAAGACCGCCCACGTGGGGACCGGATTTTCCACCCTTATTTTTACACGCTTACGTGTAGGACGTGTTTTCCACCCTATTTTTGCACATCCACGTGTGAGACCGGATTTTCCACCCTTATTTTTACTCGCTTACGTGTAGGGCGTGTTTTTCACCCTATTTTGCACATCCACGTGTGAGACCGCATTTTCAACCCTATTTTTTACACATCCACATGTGAGACCGTATTTTCATCCCTAATTATTTTTATATATACCTCGTGTAGGACATATTTTTTCACCCTATTTTTACACATCTACGTGTGAGACCGTATTTTCAACCCTATAGGTCAATCCTAATTAAAGCTTTTTGATTTTAATGGTATACGTGAAGGTGGTATTTTCAACCTCTGCAGCTGTATTTAGGGTTAGCGTTGAGCTGGGGCTTAGGGTGGGGTTGAACTGGGGCTTGGCTTGGGTTGTGTTTTTAGGGCTAGAGGTTGGGGCTGTGTTTAGGGCAAGGGCTGGAGTTGTGTTTAGAGCTGTGATTATCTTGTAGATCATTTTCTTGTTGTGTTAGCTCGGGCATTGAATTAGTAATTAGGTCTTTTCAATGATTTAATTTGACCCGCAGGCCATAAAAAATGTATATTTGAGTTTACGTGCATTCATCATGCTAAGAAAAATTTTATTAAAATATTTCAATTAATACATTAATACGAGATTACAACAGCATACTTATTTTACCTTGAGAAACAGTATTGAGCATGTTATATATGTAATTTTAACGGAATTTATACAAACTTTTTTCAGTGCCATTATTAACAAGTATTAATGTTTACCTAATACTATAATTCTGATATGGATGATTGTTTTAAATGTAATTTGTAATAGGAATTTTATTATAAACGAATTAGCTTTAAAATGTTTTTACACTTCCTTTTTAATTACCGATTTTAACCTTCTACTTACATAAACTTCAACTTATACACGAAATAATAATGACCTTCACGAGTTTATATAATCATTGTACTGCATTTTATTTAACTCGAACTCATATCAACTTATTAACGCTTCATTTAATGGAATTATCAGCTGTTCCTAATTGCAAGGTCATTAAAACACACCGGGTAGTATTTCGAAATGTTTATCTAGTAGACTTCTGTAAATGCATCATACAATTAAAAGAAGGCAACGCCCTTGATATTAACAGGATGATTAACACCTTTGATTTAAAACTTAATTATGAGAATCACACCGGACAGAATAGACTTTGATAGTAATCTTTAAATACATTTTTTTTTATTGTTATATTTCAGATTTTATATGGGTATAGTTAAAATTATTTTTCCAAGGACGTTAAACGCCTGATCTAGTTTAACAATAAGTGTTTATACCGTAATGAATAATAATTCGCTTAGCTAAAATAAAAATTAAGATTATTACATTTCCTTTAAGACTCATTTTCTGGTACAAACTGTTATTACCTAACTTCACCTCCAACAATAAGTCTTTTGTTAAAAGATAAACATCATACTTATTTTACCTTGAGAAACAAGTTGGCGTTGGGGTTAGCCTTTGAGCTAGTCATTGGTTTTTGAAGACGACGTTGAAGTTAGCTGTAAGTCCTGTTTTGAAGTTAACCTTGAAGTTAGTTATGAAACTTATTTTACAACAGCATACTTATTCTACCTTGAGAAAATTGTTAACTATGAGAAACAAGTTGAAGTTAGTTAGTCATAGGTTTTGAAGGTAGCCTTGAAGTTAGCCTCGGGACCTGGAAGAATAGTATAAAAACGTGCACCAGGGTTTAGTTAATTTAGTTCTGTTTTTGAAGAGCATAGCTATGGAATCTTTCTCAGTTAATCAAATCTTGAGATTATTCAGTGCTGGTGCGTTAACCGACGAGGGTTTGAAAAACGCATACAATATCGTTACTTATAAAATGTTATGTGAAAATGGCACTATCGATTCGATAAATGTTTATAATGATTTCGTGGAGGCTGCACAACGGGCTGGCGCTATGTAAGTATATACTTGTTTTTATTTTTAAGTTTTAATAATATTTTTTATAGTGCTGCCCAAGTAAATTTGAGCGACGTGTTTGATGGGACGATGGAAACTACAGATGCGGAGGATTTGATAACGGTATGTCTTTTTAAATTTCTATTGTTTCGCTTACTGAATGAGCACATTACAGGATCAATCGGGTTCAGGTCCCCAGCAACAGGCCGGACCAGCCCCACAATTCAACCATATAAATGTAGTAGGAGAATCAAATAGTAAATTTATTAAAAAATTTAATACAACGTGTAAAACGTTGAGGTTTAATTTTAATGATGAGGCGTGCAAGGATAATCCCTTAATGTGGCTACAGGTAAAATATACCATTTATTAAAATGTTATTTATCTAATACATATTTTTTACAGAGTGCCTTTGAGGAACTGTACACATATATTGTGAAGGGTGCTGCTCCTTCAGATCGTGTTGGAATCACGCTAAGAAACCCGAATTTCCCCGATAAACCAATTGGCTTGTCATTTAGAAGAGTGAACCAGTTGTCGGTGAAAGTGATAATGTCGCTGCTGGAAAAGGTAATGCAGAGCAACGCTAGTTTTTTCTCAAGTGACTTGTTAGCTTTAAACGTGGATAGAGTGTCGTTACCTGTAGGCTATGGGCGCAAAAACCTGACGGGGTTAAAATTTGCAGATATCTGTAAAGCGAAAACCAAGGGGTTTATTGTTGTACCATCTACAATTAACGAAAATAATTGTTTAGCGCGTGCCTTAGTCATTGCTATTGCGTTTAGAAGTAACGACCCCATACGCCACTGTATGGAAAGGGGCTGGCCAGTACTTCAAGAGAGAGCTACGCAACTTTGCCAGAACAGTGGTGTAGATCTTAGTCAGGGTGGTAGTTACGAGCATATTCAGGCATTTCAAAATCATTTAGATTCATATACCATTGTAGTTTATAATTCGCGTATAGGTGATTCTGTTTATTTTGAGGGTCCTAGGGAACCAGGTAGGTAGTTTTAAATTTAATATTAGAAGACGAGCACTATAATGTCATTACCAGTCTCACGTCAGCATTTACCGCAGTTATTACTGTGAACAATGCAAAAACGGTATAATGACAAAAAGATCACATGAAATGTATGTACCAGTGCCCAGCGTGTCATCAAAAGCCGCCATGTTCTATTGAAAACCCAAAATTACTTGTAATGATTGCAGGAGAGATTTTTATGGTAGTGAATGTCTTAAAAATCATAAGGACTCTAAAGTATGCGAGAAATTACGTAGGTGTTTAAAATGTCTTAAAACAACTGAAGTGAGGGTAAGCATAGATGCGGATACAGCTACTGTTTCACGTGTCAGAGTCAAAACCTAGCGGTCATATTTGCTACATGGCCGTTAACAAGGCTCGACGTGACAGCGGTAATGGTAAACCATCTATGTTTATCTTTTACGATTTGGAGTGTATGCAAGAGAAGGTGTGTGAGGAATGAATGATAGATTTCTGCATGAGCCCAATCTATGCGTGGCGCGAATGTTTGCTCTGTCTGTATCAAACACGCTGACAATTTAGATGAGCAATGCTCAGTATGTAGTAAAAGAGTGTACATTTTCAGGGAAAACCCTGTTCAATCATTTCTGTCATATGTTGCCGAGCGAGCAAAGTTTAAGTTACATGCATCGCACATAACATGAAGGGTACGATGGGTGTTTTGTGCTCAGGTGCATGTTAACTAATAATAATCTATGGAGACCTAAAGTCATCTCCAACGGTTTAAAATTAATTTCAATTCAATGTGACGATATTAGATACATTGACTCCTTAATTTCATCCCGTCACCGCTCTCGGCATTTCCGAAAACCTTCAATTTCCCCGAGTCCAAGGGTTATTTCCCATATCTTTCAACGCATCCGTGAACCAGAATTACGAGGGTCCTCTGCCAGCACTGGAATATTATTGTGCAGATCAGATGTCGGCTGGTGATCGACAAAACTTTTAGACTGGCACACGGCCCAGAGTAATTATGTTTTTAAGATGAGTGAGGAGATTGAGAGATACTGCCTGATGGATGTTAAGATCCTCGTTAAAGGTTGCATTAGTTTCTGGTCCACCTTCACGGCCCAAAATAAAGTCGATCCGTTCGAGGAGGCTACCACTATTGCTAGCGCTTGCAATAAAGTGTTTCGCAGACGTTTCCTCAGAGAAAACACTATAGGGCTCATTCCAAAAGGTGGTTATAGACGTGCCGACAATCAATCCAAAATCGCGATACAATGGTTACGTTGGGTGGAACATTCTCAGCAAGTGACCATACAGCACGCAGGGAAAGCTCGCGAGTTTAGAACACCTGAAGGTGTTAAGGTCGACGGGTATTGCGCAGAGTCAAACACCGTTTTTGAATTTCTTGGCTGTTACTGGCACGGTTGCGAGGAATGTTTCCCCAATCAGGCCAACATGGATCCGAAACTCGGTGTAAGTACCTCCATGCTTGCCCGGAATGAGAACACGGTGGCGCGGTCTCAATTTATACGCGAGCGCGGGTATAATCTTGTGGAGATGCGCGAATGCGATTTTAAAAAAACAAATACTCGTTAACAACGAATTAAAAGCCTTTATTCAGAGTCTAGGTAATCAGGATGATGAACCCTTAAACCCACGTGACGCGTTTTACGGAGGCCGCACTAACGCTAGCAAGCTTTATCATCAATGTGACGGTATTACTGAGAAAATAATGTATTACGACGTGTGCTCATTATACCCATATGTAAATAAATATTGTAAATATCCCATAGGTCATCCGAAAATTCATGTAGGGTTAGATTGTAAGAACATTTCATTAGACACGGTGGAGGGTTTAGTTAAATGTCAAGTACTACCACCCTCTAATCTCTACCATCCTGTTCTACCGTTAAAAATGCACGGCAAACTGATGTTTGTGTTGTGTAGGACGTGCGGTGCTGAGCTAAATCAAGGGAATGTAGACATAGTGAATCTGAGCGCAGTTTCGTTGGAACATTTGTAGCTGACGAACTGCGTAAAGCTATCGCTAAAAACTATATAGTCCTTGATGTTTTTGAAGTTTGGGAATACGAGGTAACCACGTATGACAGAGCAACTAAACAGGGTGGGTTATTTAGCGGTTACATAGATAATTTCCTGAAACTTAAGCAGGAATGTTCAGGTTGGCCTAGTCATTGCACGTCAGAAGTCGAGAAGGCTCAATACATAACTGAATATTATGAGAAAGAGGGGATTCGGTTAGACCTTAGTAATATTAAGAAGAACCCCGGTTTAAGGTACCTGGCCAAACTTATGTTGAATTCTTTTGGGGTAAGTTTGGTCAGCGCGAAAATTTAACCCAGTGTAGTATTGTATCTGAACCAAAGGACTTTTCAAATTGTTTACCGATCCATTGGTTCAGGTACAATCCATAATACCTATAAATGATAACGTTGTAATGGTAAATTGGGATAGACCGAGGAGAGGTGAATCCAAAAAACTGTTAATGTGTCCATAGCCGCATACACGACAGCTCATGCCCGCTTAGAGCTATATAGTTACTTAGAGAAACTAGACCGCCGCGTTCTATATTACGACACAGACAGTGTTATATTTGTCACAAAACCCGGCGACTGGAACCCAGCATGTGGGATTTCCTTGGCCAGATGACCGACGAACTGGAGGCGTATGATGGAGGAAGTTATATAGCCGAATTTGTTAGTGCCGGACCTAAAACTATAGTTATAATGTGTTTTCAACCAGTGAACAGACAATTAAATCTCTGTGTAAAGTGAAAGGCATTACCTTAAATTATAAGAACTCCCGCGTAATAAATTTTGAAGCGATGAAAGATATGGTACTTAGTAATAGTAAAGACTCTTTGTTTGTATACAATGACAGAAAAATTGTTAGAGATAGTTCCTACAATGTGTTAAGTAGGCCAGAATCTAAGCAGTATAGAATAAGTTACTCTAAACGACGAAGAATAGAAAATTTTGATACTCTTCCATTTGGATATAAATAATAAAACAGACAAAAAGATAGAATTATTTTATTTATAGACTTCAATACCCTATCCTGATTCATACTATAACTCTGTTTTCGTTTTTCGTGTTACCGATTTTTTGTGTTAGTTAAATTTGGCTTTCGTTTTTCGTGTTTGCCATTTTTCGTTTTTGCTATTTTCGTGTTAGTGAAATCTTAGTTTTCGTTTTTCGTGTCGGTCATTTTTCGTTATTCCATTTTGTGTGTTTGCTATTTTCGTATTTGTAAAATTTTGGTTTTCGTTTTTCGTGTTTGCTATTTTCGTGTTAGCGAAATCTTGGTTTTCGTTTTTCGTGTCGGTCATTTTCCGTGTTTCCATTTTGTGTGTCTGTGTGTTTGCATGTTTTGGGTTTTTTCGTTTGGTGTGTTTGCGTATTTTCGTTTTCGTTTCGTGTGTTTCAGATTTTCGTATTTGTATGTTTGAGTGTTTTTGCGTTTGAGGGCTTGAGCTTGTGTCCGTGCTTGTGATTGAGTGAAGTGAGATAAGCGAGAGAAGTGCGAGAACGAGGGAGAGAGAGGAGAGAGAGAGAGAGAGAGAGAGAGAGAGAGAGGAGAGAGAGAGAGAGAGAGAGAGAGAGAGAGAGAGCGCACGTCAGTTTCTATTACAGAACTATATTCGCACAATGCCTAAAGGTTACCTGCATCCTCGAGTAAATCTCTCACTGTAGATTTACGCATGGTTTCTTTACAGCGGGTATCTTTTAGCTTTAATACAAAACTCTTGGAAGTCAGACGTAGCTTGTTTTATTTGTTCTAAATATTTATCCATTCAGCCACAACGTGTTTGTCTATCATCCTTAAACAGCTCTCGCTGATAAAAGACCTTCTTAATGGAGTTATTTCTGAGAGACCTTGTGTAAAATTTAGCTTAAATCTGAAATAAATAGCATAGGGTGATAATTAATCCAAAATATATTTTAAATATTTTTTCGAAATATCACTTGCATGTGAATTGTATATTGAATTTTTCGTTTTACGAAATCGTACATTTTACTTTTTGTAAACAAGGCTATTCATTACCCCTTAAAAGAAAATCAGTACGATGTAAATTAAAGCAAATGTAATAATTCAGATTTATATTTATTATACAACTCTTACTAACAACGAGAAATATATTCTAACTGTTATGTCAAACAAACCTAATAAAATATTAAATCTATCGGTCGTCTATACCTATTAACAAAATACATCTTAATCAGCTGACGCTTTTTATTCTGGATGTAGATTATAATATAAATGTTGAATATACAAATATTTTTTGAAATATCATCCGTATACGAATATTACAAGGTTGACTTTAAACAACCTTGCAAAATGTAATTTAATTGTTGACCTTTCAATAGGTGATGGATCCATTAATATGAAGTGCTAATAATTTTATATGGTTACCATCGTAAATGAACGTGAGCTACCATGCAATAGTGTCATAGACTATAAACTGTTAAAGTATGCAGTGAAGGTCGTCTTAATTACCTGTAGAAGGTTATAACATACAAGTGAAATTTAAAAACAATTTAAAGCTAATTCGTTTATAATAAAATTCCTATTACAAATTACATTTAAAACAATCATCCATATCAGAATTATAGTATTCGGTAAACATTAATACTTGTTAATAATGGCACTGAAAAAAGTTTGTATAAATTCCGTTAAAATTACATATATAACATGCTCAATACTGTTTCTCAAGGTAAAAGAAGTATGCTGTTGTAATCTCGTATTAATGTATTAATTGAAATATTTTAATAAAATTTTTCTTAGCATGATGAATGCACGTAAACTCAAATATACATTTTTTATGGCCTGCGGTCAAATTAAATCATTGAAAAGACCTAATTACTAATTCAATGCCCGAGCTGACACAACAAGAAAAATGATCTACAAGATAATCACAGCTCTAAACACAACTCCAACCCTTGCCCTAAACACAGCCCCAACCTCTAGCCCAAAAAATACAACCCTAAGCCAAGCCAAACCCCAGTTCAACCCCCACCCTAAGCCTCCAGCTCAACGCTAACCCTAAAATACAGTTTTCACGTTAGCACCTGCAAAAAGACCTTAATTAGGGATGCAGAGGGTTGAAAAATACGATCCTTTACGTATACCATTAAAATCAAAAAAGCTTTAATTAGGATTGATCTATAGGGTTGAAAATACGGTCTCACACGTAGATATGTAAAAAATAGGGGTGAAAAAAAAATATGTCTTACACGAGGGTATATATAAAAATAATTAGGAATGAAAAATACGGTCTCACACGTGGATGTGTAAAAATTAGGGTTGAAAATGCGGTCTCACACGTGGATGTGCAAAAATAGGGTGAAAAACACGCCCTACACGTAATCGAGTAAAAATAAGGGTGGAAAATCCGGTCTCACACGTGGATGTGCAAAAATAGGGTGGAAAAACACGTCCTACACGTAAGCGTGTAAAAATAAGGGTGGAAAATCCGGTCCCCACGTGGGCGGTCTTGTGACGTCAAAATCCAAGATAGCGGCGCAAGTGCCCGTCTTCTACTTACCGAAACTAGTTGCGATGCTAGTACAAATACATTAAAAGAAACACTTAGAATTTGGGTAATAACTAATTTGATTACCAAAATAGAATGTAATCAATTATTAGAGATATTGCGGAAGCATGGATATGATGATCTCCCAAAGATACAAGAACATTGTTAAAAGCACTCGGCGCTCATCCGATTTTCGCTGTTCCACCCGGACATTAGAAATATTTTCACTTTACCCTAATGAAATTAAATTTAATGTTAACATCGATGGGTTGCCTCTGACAACTAGTGGAGGTACCCAATTTTGGCCAATTTATGCGCGTTAGTTTCAGATTTATTCACAGAACCCTTCATTGGAGGTGTATATCATGGTAAAAACACTTGATTGGAATGAATTTCTTACAAACTTCGTTAGGGCACTGGACCATAATGGTTTATAATTAAATAATTTTAATATTAAAGTATACATTAACGCTTTTATATGCCAAAAGTTTTATAACCTCTACAAAGGGACACACTAGATACTTTGCATGTCATAGGTGTGTACAAGAGGGGGAATATATTAATACAACAGTTACTTATCCAGAAACGAGTTGTACTTTACGAACCAGTTCATTTAGAAGTAGAACACAACCAGAACACCATCGTAAAAAAGACCAAGGATCGATAGTTTTAGATCGACTTGACATAGACATGTTAAAGCAAATTCCCCTTTACTACATCCATCTCGTTTGCTTAGGGGTTATGAAACGTCTTCTAAAATTTGGGATAAGAGGTATAAAGAATGTAGAATCCCAACTGAAAAATTAGAATCCATGCGTAGTTCTCTACTTTCCATCCGACAACAAATTCCCAAGGAATTTTGTCACAAACCTAGGAGTGTGAATGACATTGAGTATTGGAAAGCTACTGAGTTTCGGCAATTTCTTCTTTATACGGGTCCTGCAGTACTGTTCAACAAATTACCAATGGACATGTATGTCCATTTTCTAACTTTAAGTTCAGCTATAAGAATTTATATAAACAAGACAATATTAGTTATAATGTACATGATTTGGTTCATTTAGTAGATGATGTCAAACATTTGGCCCCCTCGACAATTTTTCTGCCTTTAAATTGGAAAATAATGTGCAGATTTTAAAACATAAAGTGCAAAAGTCAGGGAGACCTTTAGAACATTTATACAACAGGATAAGTAGGAAAATGCGACATTCAATTTCAACTTGCAACATATCCACTTTATAAAACTAGAGTGTCAAGTACAGGCATAGACACTATTCAGTGTCTTCAGTACGAAACCTATAGTTTTGCAATGAATGGAAACTACAATTTTGATGTGCTTGCTGATTGAAGTATTGTACGTATTGAGAGCATGTCATTAGATGTAACTAGAAAACTTGTAATTACTTGTGAAAGATACACTAACACACCATTAGTTGAGTTTCCATTTGATTCTAGTAATGTTGAAATATATTATGTTTCTGAAAATCATGTTAGTGAACGATTTGAAATTTCTGCTGACATTCTAAAGGGGAAATGCTTCAAATTTAGTACTCCTGAAAAAATTAAGATAAATTAGTTATAATTGCTTTATTACATCAAAAATAAAAAATATTTTATTAAAAATTTGATTTTGTAATACTAAAATCACATTTACAGTAAGTGTTTCGATGTTTATTCATAAAATATGCATATGATGTAGGTATAGTGTAATGTCTGGAGTACCACCATTTGCAGTGGTGCTTTTAATTGATGGTGATGATGAATAAATGGTATCTGAGGTACCCCCATTTTGGTTAACCGAGAATGATACAGTGTTATTGGCCTAACACAAGAAATGTTACAGCTCTAATTGCAAACCAAGTAGAGGCCAAATCCAGTTGGAATAAATATCCAATTGTACCACGTGCATCTACAGATATGTCTTGAATGCTGTTAAAGTCAAGGTTTGATTGAACTTTAACTGATTCATTTCCACTATGTCCTGCGTTTTACTAATGATTTAAATATATTTTATAGCAACACTGGGAATGGCTAGAAGTAAGACAGTAGATATACACTGCAGAAAATAAGATGAACTTAGAAGAGGTAAAGGTTACAGAAAGAAAAATTTAACCTTGGTGATGGGAGCAGCAGTGATGAAGAAACTAGTGAGTTAAAGTAATTGTATATTATTTTCTATTAAAAATGTTGCAACATGTTTCGTTAAATGCAGCATCGAATAAGGATATACAAGTACTTGGTAAGCATCAGCTGAGATTTTGTAATATAATAATTGTATTTGGTCTTTTGATTATAGCTACTGCATGTGACAGTGCGAACATTCAGGTCTGTACCAATAATAATGCTACCACTACAGATAAAGTAAATTCAGAGTTTAATAACAATGGTAAATATAATCAAAATATCCAAATGCATATAGGTAAGTTTATTTTGTTTTTTTTTTACATGGGATAAAAAATAGCTGAAGTCTTACCAATAAAGTCCTTTTCGTCAACAAATGAACCGCATTGCTCTCCTGTAGGTTCTAATTCTACCTTTGATAATCAGATTTAAAAGTATATTGATGGTAAATATTGTTATAATTATAAAATTATTTACTTTAATCGTACTTCATTTTTCAGATAATTTTGCTGCTCTACAGCTACATATTAATGGTTTGTTTAAAGATAGAAATATTTATTGCCATTAATGTCTTACTTTTCATTTTTTAGGCAAACTACAAATAGTGTTTCAAATGTTGGCTAAAACAGCTTATATCAAATCACATACAGGGACAATGCGAGCAAGTCTCGGTTCAAGAGCCTTCTCCACCAGTTCATGAGTTCATGAAATGTATAGCAATTGATTCTGCATAGAAACTGCAATCAATAGAATTAGAATTAAATGATCCCACATCAAAGAACTTTCTTGTAAGTTTTTTAAATGCGCCTTCATAAACAATACATTATATTTTAGATGTTATACATGAAAAAGATTGTTGGAACAAATGGACGTGAGTAACTTAAAACTGATTAAGTTATTTCAAGGTAAACCTTAATTTGATTTATTAATTAAATTGACGTGTAAGTTTCTGATTACTTTTCTTCAATTATAGTTGTCACAGACTCCATATTTAAATTAACGGACAAAGAGTTTGAAAAGACTGCTAGCGAATGGTTTCGCCAATCTAAACAGTGAACTCAACGAGATTTAAAAAAAAACGTCTGTAATTATTATTAATACAAAGTAATATTACATTTTAGTCAGTGTGTTTCAATAGATACTGTTACTTTCCTTAGCATTCAGGACACATTTTTAAAATAAAAAAGCTGGAATAAAACGGAGCTGACATGATTTGATAATGAAGCTATCGATGAAACTAATCACGTAAGTATAGCCATCAAAATATCCATTACCGACATCAATTTAGGTTATGACCAATCTTGGATTGTGGTAACTACGACACGATCACAGATCCAAAAACATCAAACCGTGTAGCAAATTAAATACGACTAGATAACGTCGGCCACTAAATACAGAAACATAGTGGAGATGTGGTAAATGCGGAAAGTGTGCTAAATCTCGATGCATAAAGTGCAACGTGGGTTTACATTCTGTTACTTGTTTTGTGAAATACCTCACTACAGAAAGTTTTGTTTAATAATAAAATAATGTGCAGTATCTGTTTGATTGACTTTGTTTCAATAAACTATTTTTTAAATTTATACGATTTAGATTTTTTTATCCCTAACTGCCCAGAGTATGATAACTCCAGAACTAAAACACCTACGTACTTAAAATTTTTTATTTAAGCTTGTTTTTATTTAGCTTAGAGCTGATTAGATTTTGGGAGAAATCCAGCTGCCTTAGGGGGAGAGGGGGTTTATTAGGGTCAGTTTTTAGTTTGTATCAAATCTTTCTAAAACAGCTGCATATTTCCAAGATAAAAAAATACTTACCTTAAACACATCGATTATGTTTTATGCAATTTTTTGGGGTAATTTAGCGGCAAAAAATTTTTAACATAGCGTTTAAGTGTTAGTTCAATTTTTTTTAATATCTAAATAACGATTAATTTTATAAGAAAAATTGTAGACATATTTTTTAAAGAAAGTTTAATTTTCTTTGTAAATTTTCTTAATATAACACAAGGTAAGTATAAAAATTAATTAAATATTCTTGATATCTTACAGAAGCGGGCGGCTTTGGCATTATTTTTTTAAGTTAACGTGTATATATTAATCTCTATCTGACATGAAGTTTTAAACGTCATTCTGGCATAGATTATTTTTTTATTTTTACAATGTTGCTCGTTTTTGTTATGAACGTATAAAAAAAGGTTACATAGTTACCCCAAAAAAATTATTAAAATTATTTCATTTCTTTTATTTTTTTAAGTTAGCGTCAAGATGTCAGACATGAAGTTTTAAACGTCTATTTAACATACGTAGATTATTGTTTTTCTTTTTAAAATGTTGCATATTTTCGTAATTAACTTATTAATAAAGAGGTTACGTAAATATCCTTAAAATTTTTTTATTAAAAGGTCGTTGCTGTTCCACATTTGAAATGATTTAATCAAGAGTGCAATCTCATGACAATCAAGAAATGGATTAGTCATACAGGATCGGTTTTGACCCAGTTCAAGGACATTCGCCCCCTGGTGGCGTCCTTGGAAACATTTTCGAAAGACAAGTTGTTTATGAAAAGTAGGTCAAGGTTTAATGGTTCTTGGATAAATTAAGTCAAGGTGAAATAGTTGTCTAAACTAATAGTATATCAAGGTGAATGCTTGTTAAGTTGAAATGTGTTCTGGTAGGTAGTCAAGTATACATTTTTCTTGTATAAACCTTAGCCTGTTGAAATAAATCAGCTAGTAACTTGTAATTGTTAAACATGGAATTATTAGGGTTAAATCGAAGCACACTTTGTAAACCCTATAAATATGAGCGTGACCTAGAGATATCTAAAAAGCACAAAGCGATGGATGCAGCTGCAATTAATGCCAAGTATGATGAACGAGTAATGACAGAAACAGCTGACTTTAAATGTGTATTACATCAGAATTTTTATGAGTATTATAAGGGCAGAACCGAATTAAAGAAATTAAAACGTTACTAAACACTAAAGATATGTTTATTAGTAGTTTATTTATGAATCACAATTTTATTTGTTACTAATAGTAAACATGCATTGACCTAGCTAAACTTAAGTTATATAAAATCACTTTTAAAAGCTACTAACTTGAAATAGTATATTATATAAGAAGGGTGGTAAGTATCGTATTACGCACGACTGTCGTAATTTACACGAGTGCGTATAGGCGTTACCCGAGTTGTGTACTATGCTTTTTCTACTCCTATAGAGTATCAGAACTACCACTCATTACGATTCTTATGACCATGTAATGTTTTATACACATACCCAATATTGTAATGAACGATCCTATCAAAATAAATTTTTGTGTAAATGTATCACAGGATTGTATGGCTTATTTCAATTACCACGTTCAAAGTTCAAAAAATTCGAACTAAAATAAATAGAACTAGTTGACGCCACTAATTTTATTAGTCACCTTGAAATTAAACAAATTAATCTCACTTTCTGTGCAGTTAACAACAGAATGAAATTTTATTTTATTAACAGAAGTTATTGCTTGAAAGTCATAATAAACTTAAATGTACTACAAACTAATTTAAAGGTGGTATTAATATATTTTTGTATTTCAAAGTTGAAATTTATTGAAACATTTTTCAATTTGCAATTATGGACTATGCTTTTTAGTACTGAAGTAAATTGCTTAGATACATGTATGGGTTTTAATGTTGACACACTGTTTTCAATATATTCTATTCACTAAATTGTAGTGACAGTTGAGGCTTTATTTAACAAAGAATTGAATTGTTAATTTAACTTTATTCTACTTTGTGCTATTTTAAGTCAACAGATTACCATTTGCATTGATTAGAATGGATACTGTGGATATCGTCCGTACCTAGTTTATGAAATTAACATATTCAAAGTCAGTTTTTTTTCAATTAATATAACAAAATGTTACAGAAACGATATAATGAATAATATTATAAATAATTAATGCACCAAAAGTAGGTAGATACTTATTTCCGTTGTTTTCAAAATAACTAAAGTCATAAGCTACATTATATTGTTCAATATTTGGTTTAAACTTCAATATAGCATAAACATTTACATAAGATACATATTGCTAGATTAAATTAATTAATTAAGTTATTATCTAATAACTTATTCGTCATGTACCTACTAAATAAACATGCCTTCAACTACAACAGAAAGTTCCTAATGCATTACCGAATGTAATGTTTAATCCAAAATATACATAGTATGAAACAAGTTATACTCAGTACATCATAAGTCTCTGTTTTATATTTGACTCAATTGACAAATTGTACAAACTATCATTAATTCACTCAAATGATTAATCTACTAAATGTAGAATGTATCAAATAATCGCATGCACCATTGATTAACGGTATTTCCGATGTTATTTCATTATGCCCTTCACTTCTCGAAAATGAAAATTATAATTTAGTGGAGTGACAATATGCTCTTACACCGTGCTTAAAGTTTCTTTAAATAACATTATCAATACATGTTTACCGAAATTCACACTTTAAAATACCTAAAAAGTGGATGCTAGATTATTAGAACAAATCGGCTTGAACCCTCTGTAGCTGTTACTACAACCACTACAGTATATATGTGCTCTATACTTCAAAAGCACATTAAGAACTGTATCCATTTCACAAATTGTTAATCATCACCATATAATTGTAATAATATGTAAACATTTTTTGACATTGCAATCCATCCAAACAATACACTGAGGTTAACTCAGTGAAACTATACTACTTGCAGGTTACCAAACGAATTGTATATTGCAAAGCAGTTTTCTGGCTATCTCCATAAAATAACAAGGTGCAATGATTAAACGTTACATTCTTGATTTTTAAAATTATATTAACGCATTCTTTCCTAATTATGATAGAACTCGTTGACCTATCTTCAGAATCGGATTCTGATGCTGAAATGCTAATGCAAATGGTATTATCGTATGACATTTCAAAAGAAAGAAATCATTTTATTATAATACAAGTAATAATAAAAAAATGTTACGAATGACACCTTTTTCATAATTTTAGGTTAATTTAGACCCGAATTGGACGAAATGGCACTTGTTGACTAGACTAGAAGTAAATACAATCAATAAAATAATATAGTGATAAAAGTACTTTCCGTCTTTTATTAAATGTATTTCTTTCGCAACCCGATTCTACAATTCATCTTTCAACTTTGTTCTCATGTAATCAGGATGGCGTGTGTCATATAGAACTGTCTGGTTTTGGCACAGCTTCAATTAATTCATCATACATTATAAAATAATTTATTTTATTTTGCCACCATAATGTTCTTTATTTTATTTTGCCAATAATGTTCTCTATACGCCCAAATGCGGGCGTAATGTGGTCTTTATAGCACGGAAATGTCATTGATGCTAAGCAGCATGATTGACAGCAAACACATGACATGATATATAATAGCAATATCACAGTATCTTAGTAACAACAAATTAGCCTACTGTCGACTTTATTTCACTGCATTTGCATTTACAAACTTGCCGAAAATACTGACTCTTTTTAATATTTTGTTCAGTTTCATGGTGCAAAATAAAATAAAACATTAGATGTACCAGGGCATAATTGTAGATTATGCCCTAATACATATATCTATTATACGCCCAAATGCGGGCGTAATGTGGTCTTTATACGGAAATGTCATTGTTGCTAAGCAGCATGATTGACAGCTGACCAATGACATGATATTTCACGTAAGTTGAAAGAATTATTGAAACAACAACCTTACTATACAACCTTTATTAATTTAACAATAATAATATTAATAGCAATATCACAGTATCTTAGTAACAACAAATTAGTCTTTGCGTTTTCACCTTCCATTTTAAAATGCAAATTATTTACAAACAAACAGTATCTTAGCAACAATTTAGCAATATCACAGTATCTTAGTAACAACGACTTTATTTCACTGCATTTGCATTTAAAACTTGCCGAAAATACTGAATCTTTTAAAATTTTGTTCCAATTTCATGGTGCAAAATAAAATAAAGCATTTGTACCACGGCATAATTAGATTATGGCTCAGAATATAAGCCCGCTTCGCGTCGGGCTTTAACATTCCCTCGAGCCATAATCTTCTGATTATGCCCTTAATACATAAATATCTATTACGAATAACATAATAAAACAGTTAATCGAATATACAATGAAAATAAAATTACATCTGTGGTTCAGCAACAAAACAGAAGTACTGGGAAAGGGTGGATGACTGTTACCTTGTACAATAAGATAAAGGAACGGGACAGGCATAAATATCTATTATTTTCACAAACAGATTTATATAAAATATGTCATTTATTTTTACATAAAGATATGACCCAATAATGTGATGACCCAGCATTCCTGCATTTTTTGGGTACATAACACATATTATATTTGTTAAGAGAATATAATGAATGTTAATAGAAAATATATGTATTATAGTTTACAATTTTAAACGATCTGTCACTTTGATAGTAAATATTACAGTTGCAAGATAATCAATACAATTATTTATTTCTTTGAAACTTGTTGTCGCTTTGACAGTAAACTATTTTATTCATTAAAATCATGTGACAGTCAACATGCGGTGATAAAATTATCACCGATTTGATAACCTATTGTGCGATTTTGTTTTTGTATTTTAACTAATGAAAGTAATCAAAAACGTACCATGTTAAATGTGAATTATATTCTCAGTTTAATAACAGAAGAAGATTTTTTTAACAATTTCTATTATAACAAGCTAACCGTGAACAAATGACAGATAGATATTATTCAGTAATAATTAGTAGCTTGTCATTTAACAAACTTCTTTGAGATTGTGTAGTGTTTATTAATTTGTAAACAATTAAATACTGTTTGAAATGAACTTTCCTGTTGTTGAATTAACAAACATGATATAGGTACTGGGAGAATGTATGAAAAATTGTTTATTAGCACAAAGAATTTACAAAGAGGGATATCCAACAAGAAGACAACCCGAGAAAATAACGTTGGAAAGGTTAGTTGATCGTTTTAATAGTACGGGATCAGTAGTTTATGAAAAAAAGGAAAAAAGGAAACCCGTACTTAACGAGGAAAATGAATTTTACGTAATGCTCGAAGTTACGCATAATCCACATGTTAGTACACGTGAAACCTCGCGTCAACATGATATTAGTGACAGGTCCGCCCGAAGAATACTGCATAAAAATAAGATGCATCCATACCATATCCATTTGCATCAAGAGTTACTCGAAGAAGACTATCCCAGAAGGGTTGCTTTTTGTGAATGGGGTCAACAACAAATCCACAATCAGGCGGATTTCTGTGATTTTGTCCTCTTTGGAGACGAAGCCACGTTTCATAAAAATGGAACTGTAAATAGACACAATTTCCATTATTATGCGACAAGTAAACCCCATCTTACAAAACTCATAGTCAAACTAGGTGGTCTTAGAGTGTTTGGGGTGGTATAGTTGCAAATCACATAATTGGACCACATTTTTTCGATGGAACAGTGAATGGTCAGGTTTATTTGGACTTTTAGAAAATCATTTACCATTACTGTTGGCAAACGTTGGAGAGAAGAAGTGCAGTTTGCTTGCAATGGTGGATAAAGGTAACCAAGATAGGGCGTTTTTGAATAATATTTTGTTTACTGATGAATGCTTTCACATTTCATAATGAGCCAAACGTGCAAATTTGCAAAGAATGGGCTACTGCGAATCCATAATATTTTACAAACCAGGACTCAATGTCCCCAAAATTAATGTTTTTTTACCACGATTATTTCCCATTTTTTCACTTTTTACATGACAGTCTTTTTCAAGACTATCAATCTCTATCAAATAATTTCAAGGTGGGTAAATTATATTTTAAACAACAAATTCATGTTTTATAATTTCACAGTGTAATATTGTGCGGCATGTCTTTTCCTCTAGAAGAGAATAAATTTCTTTTGCAATCCTATTTCCGTAATGGAAATAAACACGAAAATGGAGCATAAGTTTCAATTCTAATACTAATGATTTATTGAAAAATACATCAAATTACTCATAAAGTGTGAAATTAAAAGAAATCTACCAACTAATTTATATCGTTAGAGAAATAAAAAATTCCGCATTTGATGCAAAAATGAAGGAATGGCCTTTCCATTTGAAAACATCAAGTTACCATTGATTGAAATTTTCTAAATTGACAAAGTAATTTCTCTAAACACAAAAAGAATTCGAACTTGACCATTCGGTTTACGCTAGTACATTTCATGTCTACTAACGTCGCAGAATCATAGCCTTCATATTTTTACGATCACATCGACATTTAGTTTTTTTCAGATAATTACTTTTTGTAAAAATGACGAATTGCGATTAAACGAGTCGTTTTAGGTACTATGTGTGATACATAAAATCGCACTAGAATTGACCAAGGAATCCAAATATGCAATAATATACAGGGCGTTCCACTTAACAAATGTAACTTTGACGTAAATCGCCCTGTATAAACTTAGCGATTCAAGTGAAAATATTTTAGATTTTATAAGGATAACCACATCCCATCAACAAACTTTAGAAATATTCTTAATAAAACAATCATACGAACTATTATACTGTTTATATATATATATATATATATATATATATATATATATATATATATATATATATATATATATATATATACAAACAAAAATTTCAGTGGGTAGCAGCCAAGGTTATGGTTAGTTTAAAGAAAAGATCCTTTTTCAAAGGGAAGCATTTTGGCTTTGACAAAAAATTTGTTATTTATAGTTATAAGAAAATTTAAGAAAATGGGTATGAAATCAATGTATAATGTACATGTTGAATGTTACTGTGTGTTATGTGAAAGTTATGAATGGATTATTTAGATACACACACACACACGCACACACCACACACGCACACACAGCATACAAGCACACACACACACGCACACACGCACAACACACCACACACGCACACACGCACACAGCACACACGATACACACACACGACACACACAAAGCACACACGCACACACACAACACACACACACGCACAACGACACACACGCACACGACACACACACGCACACACGCACACACACCAGCACACGCACACACGACACACACCACACACACACGACACACACGCACAGCACACCACACGCACACACGCACACACGCACACACGCACACACGCACACACACCACACACGCACACAGCACACACGCACACAACACGCAGCACACAGCACACAGCACACGCACACACAGCACACACCACACACGCACACATGCACACACGCACACACGCACACACGACACACGCACACACCACACGCACACACGCACACACGCACACACGCACACAGCACACGCACACACACACCACACATCACACACGCACACACGCACACACGCACACACGCACACACGCACACACGCACACACGCACACACGCACACACGCACCACGCATACAGCACACGCACACACACGCACACACACACACACACACACGCACACACGCACACACGCACACACGCACACACGCACACACGCACACAACAACGCACACACGCACACACGCACACACAGCACACGCACACGCAACACGCACACACGACACAGCACACAGCACACACGCACACACGCACACGCACGCACGCACACACAGCACACACACCACAGCAGCACACACGACCACCACACAGCACACACGCACCACACACAACGCACACACACCGCACACACGCACACACGCACACGACCACACACGCACACAGCACACACGCACACACGCACACACCACACACGCACACAGCACACACGACAACACACGCACACACGACACACGCACCACGACACACACGCACACGCACACACACACGCACACAGCACACACGCACACACGACACACAGCAGCAACACGCACACACACACGCACACACACCACACACATGCACACACGCACAGCACGCACACACGCACACACGCACACAACGCACACACGACACACGCATCACAGCACACACGCACACACCACACACGACACACACGCACACGACACACACACGCACACTACACGCACACACACACACACACACGCACACACACGCACACACGCACAACACACGCACAACACACGCACACACGCACACAGCCACACGACACACGCACACACGCACACACGCAGCACATCACACACGCACACACGACACACACACATGCACACGCACACACGCACACACACACGCACACACGCACACACGCACCACACGCACACACGCACACACGCACAACGCACAAGCACACGCACAGCACACACGCATACACGCACACAGCACACCGACACACGCACACGCAACACAAGACACACGCATACAACGCACACGCTCACATTCGACACAGCATCACACGCACACTACGCATGCACACACCACAACGCACACACGCACACAACGCACAACGCACACTCGCACATACACACTATCGTATGTGCCTACATAAATATACGTACCTTTCCATCGTGGTCTACCATCTAGTTGTAAACCAGAATTCTCAATTTACATTTAGTTTATGTCTGGTAAAATTCATTACCAAACTGTGGTTTTGAAAATCGGCCGCTCCCTTCAAAGAAAACGATGTTTTTTTTTATAAAGTTTCATTATTGATAAATTTATACTCTACGTTCGTATTTTATCATTTTCATATAACGTTTATAATTAGAACCCTTTGGCGTTCTGCGAATTGAATATGAAGAAATAAACTTCTCATCGGATTTTCTTCCAAAATATTTAATTTTACATCCTCCGTTAGAATGGAGGGTTGTCCACTATGACTTACGTGCATCGCAATTCAACACTCAATATTTTTAAAGCGTCCGATAGTTTTTGAAATCGACTGAATGTACGCTATTGGCCGTTCTGGATGGTTTACAAAGAATAAATCCTTACACACTGTAAACTATAGCCACTGCAACAACAACTCACTACATATTTCGTTTTCACAACGGAAAATACCGAAAAAAAATTTCAACAATATTGAACTTCATTCAAATTAAATTAATTAGCTTAAATTTTGTCTTAGATTCGATACATGCTACTAGGGATGTATAAATTCAGAGGGTTTTTGATCGGCGGGAAAATGCCATTGAAGAGTAGACGGGGAAAATCAGTGCGAGAAATTCCTATGTCCGTTTCTTAATAAACATCAGATGTTTCAATTTAATTAAGACAAACTGTTGAAATTAGTATAATTTATTTTAATTTATTTACTATAGTATTACGAAGTACTTTGTCACAATGATTGTAAGTCCATTGCTATTTCCTGTAAAAATACAAGAAAATGTAATTGTTTGTAAATTTGCGTAAGACAGTACTTTCAATACGACTTACTTAGCGTAATGAATTACGAAACATTTTACAAAATCTTTTTTATTGCAGTTCAAAGATTAGCCCAATGTTATATCCTTCACATAAAAGTTAGAAAAAAGTGGTGACTCAACTATCTCACATATGATGTCTTTCATAAAAGGGCGTTTATAGTTTCCGTAGGGCAAGAGTTTTTGATAGTTGAACGAATCTTTCTACACTGCTAACAGTGTAGGTATATTGTTTACCCACCTTATAAGTTTAAGAGTTATAAGAAAAGAAAATATTGATTTAACTAATAATTGTGTTCTAAGGATAAAATTTGTTAAGATAGGAAATTCGGAAAAAGTTTTCTACAAGATTGTTATATACGGTTTTTACTTGCAGTCATTACGGTTTTAGGGTTAAAAATTAAAAATTCCTTAAAACTGAGGAATGAAAAATACCAATTTAACTTTGGTTTTGGTCTGATAAAGCACATTAATAGCAACCTTTCAGATATATTTTTACGAATATGGCGTTGGCGTTAATCTTATAAAAATGTAGGGGTTCATCACAGGGTCACATGGGAATAAAGAGGTTAAACTGTTACAATACTAGTTCATTACTTTTGTTATTTTAACAATAGAAAACAAGATAAATTTTCTTTTGTAGATGATAAATCATTGTGACTTTTTTATTGCGTACACAAAGACAGCGGTATGTCATAGCCCTATGAATACAATACTACACGTAATTTTAACTTCCGTATTAATTTTCTTAATTTAATTTGTGTAACTATAGTATTATTAATGACCACGTTTAATTTTCCACTGTATTTATAATGTTAATGGCCTCCAAATTGTATTGGGATTGGGATTATAGAAAAGTTTACGGGTGCTAGACTAAAAGAGAATGTGCTGTCTGCCCGTTCTGTTACTGTTTATTGCACTAATAAATAATATAATCGTGCATTCTGGAAAACAAGTTTACAAAATGTACTAACTAACAAAAAGCATATTTTTTCAAATTTGTAATTTTTCTGATTTAACTGAAAGCTACTCCATTCTAAACTACCACGGAATAAATTTGTTTGGTTTTACTGTATATATATATATATATATATATATATATATATATATATATATATATATATATATATATATATATATATATATATATATATATATCTTAAATTTTCCATTACAATTACGCAAAATCACAGAGAAACACTATTTTGCACATTAGAGTCGTAAATAGATTTTTCTGAGGACAGGAGAACTGTATTTGCCAGCATCATATCAAACAAATCTGAGAATGCCGTATGGTTAGTCTTGCGTTGCCTAAATTAGTATAACAACCTATTCGTTAGTGTATCTATGGCATCTAAAACTCTAAATTGTTTATTAGATATGATACCACACTTTTTAAATAAGGTATTAATGTGCATTATGACTTATCCAAACAATTTACAATATGGAAAGGGAAAAGTCCACGTATTTCATTCACTTAAGGTGCTTGAGCTTTTCAAGTCCTTCAGCCACAATCATGGATTAGCATACATACATACGTTACGTATACAGTGCCCGACTAAAGTCTATCTATTATGTGAACCATAAAACCGAAATTTAATAAAATTTTGGGAAACCGAACTAAGGGACATATACAAGTGTTTGATGGTATTCAGTGACGTAATCATTAGAAATGGCGGACAGTCGCCATTTTGTCCTTCTCAACGACATCAAGAACATTAAAATATTACCACTGATTTATGAGTTTCAACCCAAGAACCTCAAAACATTAATTAGAGTTTTTGCGTAAATGAAAAATTTGGATACAGTCATTTCAACTGTCATTTAATATGCCAAATAAAACATTCTAACCTGTACTATCGCTAGACCATTGGGTTATGGTGAATGTAATAAAACGATAGTAGTGATTAACGACCGGTTCTGGACCAGTTCGAGGTCACTCGCCCTCTGGTGAGAAATGTAACCTTTGGATCTCTTCAAGGTCAAAATTTATGGAAATTTAAATTTTAGGAGCTCGCTAAAATAGAAATTGCAATGTCACCATCCTCATCATTTTAAGGTCACTCTGCGGTCAAACGTTTTGGGAAATTTTATTATGTCAAGGCCAGAAGCTAAAATTGAAATTGCAATGTCATCATCATATTACAATTCTAGAAGTCTAAAATAGTGTGGTCAAGGTCAAAGATTATTGACCTGTAGGGGTATCGTGACATTTCTTAGAAGTATAAAAATAGAATCAATTCATGAAACAAGAAGAATGCGAGTTGTTGTCTATGCTAAAAAGTAGACCAAGGTCAAATGGTGCTTATATTGACTAAATTGAGTCAAGGTGAAATAATTTACTAAACTAAAAGTAGGTGTGTATTTAACAAGTTTAAACATGTTTCATAGGTACTTAAGTCAAGGACACATTTTTGTGATATAACCACAGCGAGGTGTGTTGAGATCAGTCAGTTAGCAACTTGTAATTGTTAAACATGGAATTAGCAGGGTTAAACCAAATTACCACTGCAAACCTTTTAAAAGTGCATGTGACCTCCAGATATCAAAAAGGTATAAAGTGATTAATGGGAGTAATAAATACTACTAAGTATGGTGAACGTATAGTGATGGAAACGGATGATTTTAAATGTATATTGCCTCAACGCTTTTATGAGTATTTGAAAGAAGAAAATCGAATGGAAGGATTTAAAACGCAGCTAAACACGAGGGATGTCTTCATGAGTAGTTTGGTGCAGTGGAAAACAACAAACATAACATTTAGTTTTTAATAGTAGTGCCACACCACCCACATGATTTGACTAAAATCATTTCTTAAACAGCGTTTAGTCCTAGTGCAATTGTAAGCAAGTACAGTCGTTATAATGCAGGCAGCAATAACATCATTTCTGGAACGATCAAACTCAGAAGTTTACCGTTATATATGGATACCCACATAGTTGCAGTAACAATATGAACAACAATTTTACATTGTGTTGTTGGTGCTGTCAAAATAGTGATGGTGGTAATAGAAGTAAAATGAAGAGAAACATGGTGAAGATTATTATTCTAACACTGACAGGCAGCCATATGATTTATCTGAAGTGTATAAACAAGCATCTAATGAATACTTAATCGATTGTATTTATTATAAACTATCGAATGATACCATCATGCAAAACATATGAAATTGATACAGTACGCACCTCAAGCTTGCACCAGTAGTGCGTATGGTGTGCTAACTGTGATCAAAGCGATAATGTAGTGTCGGATATGAAGGACTGGAATGAGCTTCTAAAATGGCATTCATATGTAGAATTACAATTTTTCCAATCCAAGAAATTGAAATAAAATTGACTGGTCAAATGTAAACGAAGAAGAAGATATAATCTATGATCAATATTATGAATCTCTATCTAGCAATTTATTACAATTGGGAATTAATTAAAGGATATGACATAGTATAGAAGAACTATTCAGTTTAAAGGATATAATAAGCTATAGATTGGAATTTCTTGTATCCTACAATCTGGTGTGTTTTTATGAAAGTTCATACAAGTTGTTGACAGTAGTTTTCGTGAGAAGAATTCGTGGATGATACATTTATAAAACATTGATGATGTTATAAATGCTATAGTAATGTTAATTCACATAACACATGTATGTTTAATGGAAATATTATTATAGTCGTGATCTAATGTATAGCATTTACTGAATACATAAATGACTATGATTTGTTTTTTCAATTTAGGTATAAATACGTTTATCCATCCAGATAAACAATGCTAGTTAAGAAGCGAAAGAGTTAGGTGGTGATGTTTAGTGAATGGTCTAATCAATAAACTGTTTGAATTACATTTACCTGGTTACCAGTATTGCGGTCCTGGTACAAAGTTAGAAAACGACTCGCACGCGGTGACCCGGTATTAATCAATTAGATGCTCAGTACAAACTTACGATATCAGTTACAGAGATCACAGAGATTTAGATAATAGACATAAAGCGGATAAGATTTTACAAAAAAGCTTGGAACGCTTTACATCATCAGACGCAAAATTAGGTGAACGAACTGCAGCTTTAGCAGTCAGTCCATGAAAGCAAAGAGAAAATTAGGAATGGTGTAAACGTTGATCTAATCTAAAGAAGAAGAAAAATGCAATGACGAAATTTATTGCATTTACGAAAACAATAGCTAAAAAATTAAACCTAACGAAATTTCACAGACACAATAAAGTCAGCGCTTTCAACGGCAAAACGTGTGTAAAAGTTTTAAGAAAGCAAAACATTAAAGTGTCTAGACTAATTTACCTAAACAATTTTTACTATTTCTTATTCCGTTATTCGGTGCTTTAGCTGCACAGGAATTGCTAAAGCAGTCAATGATAGCTAGCTAGGTTTGGGGAAGAAATACGTTATTGGATTGGTTGGATTTTACGGCTGCAACAGCATTGGAAACATTTATACAGGCAACGATAGATTTTATTTTAGAACAAATCCATCTTATTTGCAAGTAATTAATATTCCACAGGGTGCATATGAGTTAGATGAAATTAGCGATGATCTAAAGACTAAAATACCCACAGAAAAGTTTATCATTAGAGCAAACAACAATACACTTAAATGTGAGATAAACAGTTCATTTGAGATCGATTTTACTAAAGAAAATTGCATTGGGCGCATGCTAGGTTTGAGTCTAAAATATTAGAACCAAATATTTTACATAGATCTGCGTTAGACATCCAAATACCTAAACACACTAATCTACACGTAGAGTGCAACATTATAAAGGAATCTTATCGAAACGGGAAACCTGCTAAAGTATTATATGAGATTGATGTTTCAGTTCCACCAGGTTATCGTCTAGATAAAACTCCAAGCAATACTCAATATTTAGAAGTAAACACTGACGTTATTAGTAATATAACAATTAATTTGACTAATCAAAAGGGTGAACTAATAGACTTTGGTGAAAGTCAACCATTCACTGTACGCTTAGAACTAAAAGAACATGGGTCTGAGAATTAATCCAGGACCAATTTCATCTTTCAAAAATTCATATAAAGACATCATCTCTACAGTAAGTCATTAATTAGTTATCAACCTTCATTGCGGTTAACATCTGCAGAGAAACACTTTTTAACGTCAATTGATTTAAAAGTTCTCAACCACAATGGCAGAATCGTTGAACGTCTTACAAAACGTACATTTTGATGATACTATAATTAAATCAGATATTCACACTTATCTTCCATATGGATCTTCTAAATATGGACCTTCCGAAGAAATACGCATCTTAATTCAAAGTCAAGATCTAATTACGGCTACTTATGATAGTTTTCTGTACATAGAAGGTAAACTTGAGCTCAAAAAGAAGATGAAAGAAAATCATGCAGCTTAACCAACAATTTCCCGAACTTTCTTTTCGAAGAAATTCGTTATGGGTTAGGTGGTCAGAGAGTGGATGTTTGTAGAAATCCAGGTATAACATCTACGCTTAAGGATATATTTCTTATACGGCAAGCAAAAGCAAAGCACTAAGCCATTTGGGATGGTCACCAAAGAATGAAGAACCATTACAAGTAGAATTCGATGAGCAAAATGGAGAAAAATCTTTTACAGTATGCATACCATTGAACCACATATTTGGAATAATGCGCAAGAGTTGGTTTTAATTCGATCTAGAAGCGATACAAACTGTTACTATGGTGAAGTTGATGCCGCAATAACCTTAAATAAAATTCAATGGAAAGTACCACACTTAACACTTAGTGATGCTGCGAAACTTAACTTGTTTCAAGGAATCAATAAAAATTCTATTATTACTGTTCCATTTCGTCAATGGGAGTTATATGAATTACCTTCTTTAAAACAGGCAACCTCGGACATATGGCCAATAAAACATCAACGCAACTGGAAAAACCACGTTGGATAATTGTTCATTCCAATAAAGGTAAATTTTGATCACATTAACATCAGAAATCTTAAAGTACATCTGAATTCTGAGTATTATCCATATGAAGCAATGCATTTGAACTTCAGTGCTAACCAATCATACCTGCCTATCGAATTTTTTGAAGATGGTGAAGATGATAAAGATGCATTATTCAACTATTCCGAATTCAAATCATGTCCAGTATTTGTAATGGACTGCTCTAAACAAAATGAATCCTTAAAAACTCAACAGTAGACATCAAATTGGAAATGGAATCTCTAACACCTTTCGATAATGGAATTTTGTCTATGGTCTTATTCTCCATGACGCTATTGTAACAGCCCACTCACTGGGGAAGTGAAAAGTTATAGTTATTGTAATATAGCCTAGTATATAAATAAAATGTTGTAATTATGCGTTTAGTTTTATGAAAAGTAGTTGCTCAAAAACAAAACTCTCAATTCAAAATCATGACTTTTGCGCCCGCCAATAGGTGGGTATTATATGGCCCCTCCAATTGTGGTAAAACAAACGCAATGATCAGTCTGATTACCGAGAAAAATGGTTTGAAATTTAAACATGTATACGTATACTCTAAGTCATTGAATCAAAAAAGTACAAACTTTTACAGGAAATCTTTTAATGAAGGGAATAGGTTACTTTACCTTCAGTGATAATCAAGATGTTTGAGCCTAATTGTGCAAAATCAAACTCTATTTTTATCTTTGATAATATCGCTTGTGAAAAGCAAAATCATAAGGCATATTTTTCTATGGGTAGGCATAACGATATTGACTGTTTCTATTTGGGTCAAACTTACAGTAAAATTCCAAAGCAATTAATTCGTGACAATGCGAATCTAATTATATTATTTGAGCAAGATGAATTAAACCTAAAACATGTGTATGAGGATCATAAAGTCCCAATAAGCATGAAATTATTTCAATGCTGGGTAGATCCATTTGGTTTCATGGTCATAAACAAGGATGCTGAAGTTAATAATGGTCGCTATAGGAAAAGATTTGATGAATATATAATACCTTAAACTGCTTACAGTAGTTTAGTAGGAAACTGATCTGTAGGTATTAACAGCTATCTGTTTGTGTTAAACAGCAAACCCGCTTTACCACAATGGATAACAAGGAAATGGTATTAAAGAAAAAAAAATTATTCAGGCTCGTAAAATAATACAGAAAGTATAACAGTATTAAAATGCTCGCATTGATAATGAAAGAACATTTGAAAGTACTTATAAACCCCTAATAGAACCTCTAACTGAAATAGTAAATAAAATCAATCCAGATAAAAACACCTAAAAGGGAGCCCATGGACGTTAAACCCAAAAAACCACCCATATTCATATTTCCGAGAAAGCACGCTACCCCCACCCCTAGCTCAAGTTCAACGGACTCCAGGTTTCACTCCATTAGGGATTCAAGAAAGGGTGCTACTAGCCCACTAGCTCAGTTTTTTCAAACAAATCCTCCTCCAAGGTCTTCACCATCTTTCTTAGATACATCTGTTTAGGAGAGATTAATATTGGAAGGAAGAAGAAGAACTCTTAGTGTCACAGATGATTCCCCGTAATGAACCCATCCAGAAAATTTCTCGAGCAGTATCATGAATTACCTCTATAACGTTGAACGTATTATGAGGGATCCTGAATTGATTGATCATACTTATGGAGTCCACTATGATACCAAAACTGACAAATGGACAATTGGTAATACTCCCGTTAAATTAAAGGAAACGATATGATTATTAAAGGTGTCACGTATAAAGGGACTCCAGGTTTATATGATCTGCTTATTATGAATGAACCCAATTTAAATCTAGTAAATTCAAAAAGATAGAAAATTAAGAAGTATTTTAGAGGCTACTAATGTTGTAAGGCGAGATTATGACGTAAGGCAAATTCGAGGAGCCAGCAAAAAGTATACCAAATAATCAAACCCTTGCTATCATCATCACCCAACCAAGGGAGGTGGAGCTATGTTTTTAAGGAATTAACAAACAGACGATTGAATATAAATATTGGAATAAACATGAACTAATTCGTGATCTAGAGGTATTGTGGGCAGAAAAATTGGCGGGAAAACAGGTGTTGTAAATGAAATATAATTGAAGAAGAAATGAAGAGGATACATTGAAAAAAAAGCCGTTTTTAAAAATATAAATGAGAATGCATTGATGTCGACATATCATAACTAAAATGACCCTTGACAAATTTGGACGTTCAATGTCCAGTATCAATTTCAAGAAATTAACCCCTCAGTTTAAACTGATTAATGATAATCAATTTGATATCGAGAATAAGAGACTCAGCAATGTTGCCAGCCCATAGATCCTCAAGATGCCATCACTAAGCAAATATTTATCAACAAGATTCAATTTGGATGGAAACCGTTTGACACAGTTGGGGACCCGGAAGAAGATGGTGATGCTATAAGTAAAGGATATCTTGATTTTTGTTTACAAGCAGTTCAGAAAGCTTTTAAAGGAAACTAACGCTTATCTAGTGTTGGAGCAAAACTAATCACTTAAAGAAATTGTGGATAAATTAGTACCATGTCCAAATTACAACTCGTCAACGAATTGTATAAAACCTGCACGAAAAAATTTTAAACGAAGGCGCAAATAATTAGAGGTTTTGATGACCTTTGGCAAGAAATTTGGCTGAATTTAACAATATGCCAAAAAAAAATAAAGGGTTATAATATATATTATGACTTTTTTTCGAAATACTTATGGACTAAAGGATTAAAAACGAAAACAGGTCAAGAAGTTACCAAGGCCATGAAACAATCTTCAAAAAGGACGGAAACCTACCAATTTGCAGACAGATGCAGGAAAAGAATTCTACAATGAGCATTTTACTAAACTAATGCAGGTTATGGAGTCAATCATTACTCCACCTATAGCAAAAGAAGGCTGCAATTGCGTAACGTGTTATCAGAACCAAAGGGTGCTCTATATAAGTCATTCAGCCTGCAAGGTAAATACAAATGGATTGATACAATTGATACCATAACCATGTATTATAACAATCGTAAGCATAGAACTATCGGAATGAAGCCCAAAGATGTTGGTAATCATACAAAGCTAGAGGTTACACTCACATAAAAATATTTGGGAATCGATATTCTGTGGGTGACATAGTACGAATCAGTAAATTTAAAATATTTTCGCCAAAGGATACACACCAATTGGTCTAGTGAACTATTTAAGATTGTGAAAGTTCGCATTACTAACCCCACCGTACATGCTGGAAGACATGAAGGAAAGCCATGTACTGGGAGGGTTTTTAAATGAATTACAAAAACAAAGTACCGATGTATATCTAGTAGAAAAAGTGCTTCGCTCCAAGAATAATAAGTTATTCGTAAAATTGGGGGGATTGGATGAAAGATCATGGATCAATAAGGATGATATTGTTTTATAACATTTAACCTGTACTTTGTAAAACAAATTACTTATATTAGTTATATAAGTTTGTAGAAAAGGATGTAGCTCTTAGATGAAATAAAACCAAAAAAAATAATAGTATTTTTTTTTAAATATTACATTTATTTTAAAATTTCATTATCTTATAAAGTGAACCTAAAGTACTTTATAATCACTTAAATTACTGGATGGCCATATCCCGAATCTGGCCCACACCTATCCCAAGCAGGAATTTGAATTTGTTTCACCTTTATTGATGTTGTCTAGTATCCAGTAATAAATTTTGTGGTGCTCATCGTTTTCCCACGGTTGAAACTTATAGTTGATATTTTGTTTAATAATATTTCAATCAAAATATCGAGGCACTTGTAGTTAGCATAATATGCCGCTTTCTTAATACATTCAGTTATAATAAAAAGTGTCTTTGTAAGCAATATTTTCTAAGGTAGATTTAACATTTGTGAATCATGAACCCTTAATAAATTGTATGATACATTTTAAGTTTCACCAAGTACAGTTAACAAAAAAACGGGACACTATTGTTTTACAAGTTCAATGGGATATCTACTTTAATTAGTAACTGACTA
Source organism: Vesta saturnalis (assembly GCA_036346205.1). Classification (NCBI taxonomy): domain Eukaryota; kingdom Metazoa; phylum Arthropoda; class Insecta; order Coleoptera; family Lampyridae; genus Vesta; species Vesta saturnalis. The sequence continues at coordinate 407,133 of JARFJB010002246.1, forward strand.
CTTAATTTTATTATTAATTAATCCCAACACCTTAGATTATTAGTAATAATGACAGTATGACAGAAATTTTGAATAATAACTTTTTGATTTCTAAATATTATTGTGTTCCGTTTAGTTTAGTTTAATAGTATTTTTAGAGTTTTGAATAATTACTTATTTCCATTTCTAAAGATTCTTGTGTTCCGTTTAGTTCAGTTTAATAGTATTTTAGGATTCCTTAAAAAACCGCGATTATTAAATGTAGGTACAGACGAAGAATACACCCAGCCGAAGACGAAGAATTGGGCTTATGTAAGAATCATCCTTTTACGAGCTACAGGGTTGTAAAATGAAACAGTATTTCCTGGATGTCCAACTTCCTGATTAAAAGAAGTTGGAATAAAACAAACGAAGCGGCCACTAAATAACTATTAACAAATGATAACAAAGGGTGTCGTTTAAAATTTTCCAGGCAATATATCAACGAGTTAGTTTTGGAGTCGAGTTGTTTTCAGCGATGAAAAAACTTTAGTAAAATCGACCTCTAAAAGTATTTCGACCGGCTAGAACCCGATGCAAACAGAATATTTAATTTTAAAAACGTAGGATCGTTTTTCTGTAAATGTTTTTGGGTAAGCCATCGGGAGGGTTTGCTATAATTGACGGGCGCATGAATTCAAAGCATATTTAGACATACTGGAAACTATTAATTCCTTCTGTTCAAGTTTAATATGGGAAGAAGACTACATTTTCCAACAAGTAATTAAGATAGAATTTTTACTTTTATAATGAATTTATTGTTACAAGGATAATGCATTATAACACGTCACGGAGAGGAATTTCTAAAACAACGTTCGTTTGTTACTTCCAGCAAAAAGCCCAGATCCAATATCATTGAAAAACGTTTGGGCTTTGGTCACAAAGACAATTCAAGACCAACAAGGACTACATTTCATTGCCCAAAAACCGGACCAGTTAATTGCGGCGATTGAAAATGCATGGGTTGAAAATCGATTATCTATCATTTAGTAGTTTCAATGCCTTGACGATTGCAGGAGTGATTGACAACGAGGGCGGTCATACATTAAATTTTGTTACTGCATTAATCACAAATTATTGTATTTTTTATTAATTTTTTTAAAAATTTCTGAAATCACCAAAGTATTATAATTAGATTTTTAAATGTAGTTTTTCAAATTTTGTTTTTTTTTTTTTAGATTTAGTTACTTTGAAATATCAGACCAAAAAATTTTTTTGTTGATATTCTAAAGGATAATATAATAAGATAAAATTGATCAGAGCATTCTTTATGTCATCGATGCATTGCATTAAAGTTTGACTGAACTGCAATTTTATGTACGAAGGTTCAAACTACAAAGTAGATATGCCCATTGAACTTGGGAAATCATAGTGTCCCATTTTTGTTGTCCCAACTTACATTCATATCGTCTAAGATCCATCACTTTATCAAAAGTTAATGAATTTGTAGCCTTTATCGGTACACAATTTCATAAATCTTTTAATGGCATCATGTAATTTAATTTTTGTATCAAATAATGTCTTAATAATAACTTCATTTGCACCTTTTGAGTTTATAGCAAGTGAAAAACACTCATGGAATTAAATATTTAAATATTCATTGGAATAGCTTTGGGAGGACTTCATCAAAAATTTCAGGTATTTTTGATTTTATCACTAGTGTACCATAGTTCTTCCTGCAATTTTTTTCAAGATTATGCATACTGATAACATTGTTTTCTGGAACAGAAGGCGAATAAAATGCTATGTAACGTTAAATCCCTAAGGTTTAGTGTGAGTGAAATTGATATTTACTAATCGTTTATCATCACAAGGATTAAGTACTACTTTTATTCTGTTTGATTTAAACAATCATGTTTCTTTGATCTTATCAGATGTTTATTACGCCTTATTACGTCACCATAAGAGGGTTTTTGATGTTTGCTATATTAACTATAATTCCTGTAAGTAACCCACCATTAAAACATGAGTCTAGAGACCAACGTTATCTTTCACCATTGATAATTCCACTACCTGTTTTCTTGAAGCGTTCTTTAACTGTTTAAGTATAAAAATTTTTAACAATAATAAATTATTTCCAGTTTACAAATTTTCACTTGCCTTTAGATAAATTTTATTTTGTATTATTTAATAATTTTAATTTAATTTGGGATGTCCTTTACAAATTATTTTGGTATTCAAGAATGGAATACGTCTTGTTAAAAAACAATATCACTACTACTTGGTATAACCTTACCATAGTTACCTTCAAAACTGATCCAAAATGAAAAAATATAAAGCACACCTGTCGATTATGCAGTAATGGAATATTTTATTTATTACAACTGATAATTAAAAATTAATAAAGTAACTATATAAGTACTTTAGGTTTACAATTACAATAAATTCTAGTAAGAGTACAATATACTGACTGTAAAATGCTCTTTTTGGCTTATGTAGTCATATAAACCCACATTCAAGGTCAAATATCAAACAAACTTGTATTTGACTTTATACAGCATACAGAATCTCCTTTATATGAAAAATTAAATTTTACCACTTTAAGTTTTTAATAGTATTCGAAGAACCTCAGTTCAGACAGATGCATACACACTTTGTTCATTATTAACTGGTCTTTACTGAGAATCTCTATTAACATATCAAATCTTGTTGATATTGCAAAATACTTTCACACGCTTTAGTTCATTGCCTATGCAGCATTCAGAAACTTGTCTTACATGAAAATGAAATTTGATACTTCCACACGCTTTAGTTCATTACCTTTAGATTGCGTTGCAATAGTATTCAAGAACTTTAGTTCAGACAGATGCACTCATTGCACTTTATTATTATAGGTCTTACTGAGAATATCTATTAACACCTATCATTAATTTTGGATAGGAAATACTTTCACACGCTTTAGTTGATTGCCTTTAGATTACTTGTAATTGTATTTAAATTCAGTTCAGACACTGCACTTTTTTATTTCGTTTACTGGAATATCATTAACTTAACCTTGCTGACATCATTCAAATACTTTGTCATACCTAGATTATGCTGCATTCATTAAGATCATCACCTTTGCTTGATAGGTCAGTTCATTTACTAACCACTTCCACTTGTTAGCAATTTTGATAACGTTAACAGATTTACATGTATATAGTGTTAAAGTTTTTTGAATACTCATTCATTACCTAGTAGTCACGATGGCCTCAACAAGAAAACTAAACGAAAATGAAAAAAAAAAAATTCTGCAAGATATCTTGGTGCAACCATGTTTTAGTTACAGAAAACCAAACACCTTCAAAAAAGTATTCCTGTCATATCTATCAGAGAGTGATGTTGAGGAGGATGTTTCACGATATTTGGAAAATAAGTATACGTTACTTAAATATTTTCATTTAATTATTTTTGGTCATTTATTATTTTTTATTACACCCAACAACAGTTGTTGCCACACCAAAACAACCACCGTCACTTGCCACATCCAATATAAAATCCTTCATCCAAGGGATGATGACCAGGATTGCAACATCTACCAACACATTTCAAAGACCCTTCGACATTGCAAGAATTTAGGGAAAAAAGGATCAAAATTTTGGCAGAATACACAAAGTGAGGTGTCAGTCTTTGATAAAACAGTTAGCTGAGGCCAACAAAACCAAAAAATTAGAATAAGTTTAGCAAAACAGAAAAATGTTACGTTAGATGACTTAGATGTAAATATTTAAATTAGTGTGTATAGTTAGTTTAGTCAATTGGTTTTAGATGGAGAATAGTTTTAAATTAGTATATGGTAAGAAAAGTTTTTATAATTTGTTTAGTATTTTTTTCTTAGAATTTATTGTAGTTACAGCTAAAAAATTTGTATTATTATTATTGGAAATATACATACATATAATTCATATTTCGAGTTTTCAGAAAACAGTATAGCTACATTGAAATTTTACTTTAAAAAAATGTGAGTAATAACAATTTGCACTAGAAAAGTGAAATGATCTACATTAAGGAAAAGTTGAAAACATCTGGGCTGACTTAATGTACTCATTTATAATTTCTACATCAAAGTAAACAGTCCTTTTTGGAAATTTTAATGCATGTTGTTATAAATTTATTTAAAAATATCAAATATAAAAAAGAAAAATATAGTACAGTTAAAAGTGAAAAAGCTTGTTAAATTAAAGTCAAAACAGTTCCCAAAAGCATGTAAATCTGAAAACTTTACGCCATGTATTTATGCAATACAAATGACATAATTGCATTCATACATTTGCAAATCCTGTTTCAAAATTGTAATATGAATTGGTGACTAAGATAAAATAGAATGCATTCACACCTGCATAAATGCTTTCAAAGCAAAATAACTGCGGTTCATTATCCTACAATTCTTGAAAAAAATATCCACGCTCCATCGAAAATTGTAAATTTGGTGTCCTAATAAAATAAATTAAAAACAAGTCATGTTTTTAAGTTTTGTTTTTAAAAATGGAATTGATTAATTGAAGAGTCATTTTTTCATATTTTGATAAATTTATACATGAAATTAATAAATTTCCACTTATAAAACACAACTGCGTTGAAAAAAATTTTTTCTGAGAATTAAAAAATTTTAAATTTTCAGGATCGCATTTTTGTAGGACTTTATTTATGCCCTCCCCAACCACCTACACCCTTGGAAAAGGAAGTACACATCGATTCGTCTTTTATCTCTTTCCATAGATATGCACATACATCTTTACTTACATCACACACCTTCAAACATACATCACTTTAAGTTCAAGTACACGTTATCGTTATTTACACAACAATAATTGCAATTATACATTCCATTCTAGTACTTTGTATTTCAAGTTAAATATAATATTACAAATCATACTGATAAACATTGGGTTTTGCTTGCATGCTTTTTTACTCATTACGAGTACAATCCATTTAAAATGAGTTGTAATTTGTTATATAAATGTAAAATATCCAAAGATGCATTGTGAGAGTTAGTAACTTTATTTCATAAAAAATCGTTAGAATCTATTTTAGAAAAAAACCTTTCAAAACACTTTACAAATGTGTTAAAATTTTTGTTATACTATATCATATTTTATATTGATTCAATTAATTTGGAAAATATTAAAAATGGCGTTTTATATCGAATAGTGATTTAATATTTTACAGTTAAAGAAGGCCTTAAAGTTTTTCCACATTTTAATACTAAAATAAGATCTATAGGGATAAACTTAAATGCTGGAAATTAGTTATATATTTTGTTATATATATATATATATATATATATATATATATATATATATATATTATATATATATATATATATATATATATATATATATATATATTATAAATTTGTTTTAAAACTACGTAAACTTTAATGAAACATTATACTTGATAAAAATTATGTTCTTTTTTTAGTTTATTTAAAGAGTTTTAGTTAATAAAACTAGATTATTACATAACCTTTTGTTCTATTAATATATTAAAGTTGATTTATCTCATGAGTTTATTAAAGATGAAAATAAGCAAATATAATACTTGGATTTTATTAATTATTTACCATTTTTAATTAAGAGGTTTCTGCAATTTTTTTTAAATTGAAATAAAACTAACTTTAAATATGTTAAAATTTCAATTGAGGTTTACATATTACATAACAACTTTGGGTGTTCTATTAATATATTAAAGTTAATTTATCTCATGAGTTTAGTTATTTAGATGAAAATAAGCAAATATAATAACTTGGATTCATTAATTATTTACAATGTTCTTAATTAAGTAGTGTTTCTAAATTTTTTTTAAATTGAAAAAACTAACTTTAAATATGTTAAAAATTTCATATTTTGGTACTACATGCACAGTATTTATTTTAGGAAGGCATATTTAACATTTTTAATTTAGTATAACAGGATATATTTTATTATATTTAGGTTATTTAACTTGTGGTATTATTTCTGCCAATTCTAATTGACGCAGTTAGTGATCTGCTGACTTTTAAAGCACATTTATTTACCTGTCAAAATAAAATTTTAGTATGTAAAGGGAATTAATTCTGACAATCAGTTTAAAAACCAAAATGCATCAGCAACTTTTAAAGAGTTTAGGTTATATTTTTGCGCTATTAACAAAGATATTCTTTAAGAATGTTATCTGAATTTTTAATCATTTATTGAAGAGGAAACTTTTTATAATAAAAAACATTGTCAACCTGCCAAAAACGAACAAAAAGTAGAACATAGAGTATTTTGCACGATTACATTTATTTATTGATATTAAATGACAGTTGAAATGACATATCCAACATTTTTTCATTTATGCAAAACTCTAATTAATGTGTTGAGGTTTTTAAAAACCACGGTTTTTATATTAGGCAAAAGTTGTAAAGTTGTAGGTAAACGTTTCCAAAAGCCGACGGTCTGAGCTGAGGAAAACCGATTCGGCTCGTTCTGTTGTACTCTAGGACAGGAGCATTGCAGTTACTTCTTCATTCGCGTGGTATTGTATATATTACTTATTATATCTTGTAATTTTTCGTGTCGAATTAAGTATGGTTAGAAAGTGCATTGTTTTTGTACAACTTGACAGTAACAAAGACTTCAGTGTCCGTTTTAACATTTAATTTTAAAAAATTTTTTGATAATGATGAACCGGCAAACACATTTACAAAAGTTAAATGTAAATTAGGCAAACCAATTAATACTTATGAAGTGGCTGAGAACAGACAATTTTTAATTAGAAGACTACTGCAGGCAAGAAATTATCGATAGTGTCATTTATTATTTAACATATACAGGTATGGAAAACATTATTGCTCTGACTTATAATAAGCCAAAAAGAAACCCAATAACATTATATGAGGTGATAAACAAACTTGATGTTACTTGTACATATTTTTAGGCACAGAATATGAACTACTTCTCCTTCAATCTAGCTTCAAATTTAACGAAACCAAAGAAATGATGTTGAAAAGTCGCGTCTTTTTGAAACTATTAAGTAAATTTACCTTTAAACATTAAATTATAATACCTCAAACATCGAAGTTTATTGTAATTGGAATTTATGACATGGTTATTCTTACTGTAACAAAACCAAGAAGAAACTTACGAGAGCTGCAAACAAGAACATTCACATTTACATTGATAGTATAGCTTACCCACACATTAGGTTTTTATATTTTGTTCCGGTAAGGAATACTAATGTGTTTGTTTTCCGAGAGTAACCAACAGCGACAGACGGATTGTGATCAAGTTAAAAAATTGTCGAAACAAAATCTTTTAATAAATTTTTCGCCATCTTCACAAATTCCATACGTTTTTGATGATCTTCTAAAAAAATTTATTTATTTTATTTATTTATTCCTTTTCAAGACATTGCGAACTGTTCTTGGTTTAATTTCATTTCTTCAGCAATTTTTGTACTATTGCACGGGATATTACTTTTCTCTAAACTACACATGCAATTTTTTGAGTTCGCGCTTTGTTACGACCAGGATGCTCACCATCATTACCAATGCTACTGCATTTTTACAATTACATTCACATCTTTCAAATTTACAAACAGTACGCATAATCGTACTTTCTGATGGAATTGGCCTGTTTTCAAAGAAAAAGGAAATGCCCATTATTATTGGTGCAGTGCTTCCTGAATAACAACCATTAATAATCTGTATTTTTTAAATATAATATTGTCGGATTGCAAAAACACTGATTTTCAATTCTTTGTTGTGTATTCTATCTCACTTAGCACGTGAACTGATTGTACTGTCTTTTTGTTTTACTTATTATAAGTCAAATTAAATTTTTCCATACCTGTAATGAGAAAATGTTTAATTCATCAAAATATAGTTTCAGGCCAGTTTATACATAAAGGACCCCACGAAAATACTGCAAGTACATTAACTTTTATAAAATTTTGAATCATCCAAACAGAAATATGTTTTTTAAAGAATCGGAACTAAAAATTAATAGATATTTTATTATGAAATCAGAAGATTATGGCTCGAGGGAATGAAAGGGCTTTTATATTCAAGAGCCATAATCTACAATTATGCCCGTGGTAATTAAATGTTTTATTTTATTTTGCACCATGAAACTGGAACAAAAATTTTAAAAGGATTCATTTTCGGCAAGTTTTTAAATGCAAATGCAGTGAAAAAATAATAGGCTAATTTGTTGTTAAAATTTTCATTATTTTTTTTATTAATAAAGGTTGTTCTTTCAATAATTCCAACTTACGTGATATATCATGTCATGTGTTTGCTGTCAATCATGCAGCAACGATGACATTTCCGTGCTTTAACATTACCCATTTCGTAAAAAGAACATTATGGTGGCAAAATAAAATAAACATATTTAAAGTTGATGTGTTTTTAAAAATCCTAGACGAATATTTCGAAAAACCGCTAATTTATTTCTATCCCTTATAAAGAGCATCGAGAGGATGTTGTTTAATGCTTGTTGTTTTATACGACAATGCGAATACAAAAAATAAAAACAAAAAGTTCAACAAAAAAAGAAACACGACTGCAAATTAAGTTAACACAATAACGTTTTTTTTTTGTTTCTTTGAATATTTATATTTCGTTCTTAAAAAAGTTTATTTTACATTGTGTCTGTATTTATTTGTGCATTTTAGAAATGTTTTGGAATCACAGCTGAAAATTTTATTGTCTCTATTTGCTTTACCATTCACAGTAAATTAATTCAAGGAAATAATTTTATTCCAATTTTCTAATTTATTCCACATTAACAAATTTAAGCAAAATTGTTAACTATTGCAAGGCGTCTCACGCCCATTTTCTCCACAAGCATTTTCGGGGACATTCCAGGTCGGTTGTTGGGCACCTAATATATGTATTACCGCGGTTGAAACTCAAAATCAGTATAATTTTTAGTGTTCTTGATATTTAAAAGGACAAAATTGTCCGCCATTTTTAATGATTACGTCATTAACAAATCAAACACGTTGTACATGTCCCCAAAATTTTATTAAATTTCAAAATTTGTTAATACGCAAGGAACAGTTTTAGGACCTGTCCTTTTATAATTCATATTAGTGATTTTAAAAACCAAAAGTTTAGGTATAATTCCTGTTCATAAATACTATTCTCTTGGCAGATGGTAGAATTGAGAAGAGGTGAGACATAAAAAGATGTTGCCTTCTCAAAATTAATAACTGGATTAACAACTTAGTATTAAACACTAAAAAATTTTTCCTTTCAGTTAACAACTAAATCTGGACATTTTGAAAAGAAACCTGAAGGTTCTTAATTACATTGAGCATTAATTACTTTAAGACCTCCAAAAAAGTATTGCACATTACATATTCGTTGGGATATAAATTTTTGCAAACTTTGAGGTAAACTCTGACTGTCAAATTTTGAACAAAGCGGTTTTGTATATTAGATGACAACGCTTTAGAGGTAATTTTTCTTCATTATAAGTTAATAGATAGTTTAACAGTTAAGTTTCATTTTTTGTAACTATCGCGATTTTGGGAATAAACAAGACTCGTGCAAAATAGTTTTGAGAGTAATTTTCATTGCTAATTGAAGGTACATAATTAAAATAATTTTTATTTTAAAATTATGTGATTATTAGCAGTAGATCTACCATGTGTAGCATGGGTACATCTTTTTAACCATTAACGCTCAGTGCCCTATTTAAAAGGACAGCATTTAAAATATTTAATATGAGCTGCAGTTATTTAAATCTTACCTTCCAAAAAAAGAGGTAGCTATTGGCATCATCTTGCAAGCATTTTCAAATCAATTGTCATTTTATGTTTGCCTGTGTAAAGATTTTACGTTTCAAACCAAGGTGTTATTGTTTACCTAATTTAAAACCGTAAGACGCATAATTATTGTAATTTTTTGGGTCATTAAATATAACTGAGCTTTTCACTGAAAAATTTTTTATTGCATGCTTATAATTATTTTTCTCATGTGTCCTATGCAGATATTAAGTGGTAATAACGAGTAATATTTAAAACTTTAAGAAGCGTAGGAATTTGTTCGGAGGAATGTGGGATTTATTAGTCCTTCCGCCCATGTTGACGAATTGAGAACGAGGATTTGATGATGAGCAGTTTTAACCCTACCGTAAAAGATATTCCGGAACGTAAATCAACTTGATAAAAAGACAATGAGACTGACGATTACGACGATGAAGATAATTTGCCAAAGATTTGATTAAAAGGTAAGTTCACCTTACCTGCTAATGGGAAAATATTACCAGAGTATCAATAGACTTTAGTAGAATGGACCAAAACCAAATATTGCAATAAATGTGAGTACAAATTTTCAACACCGCCGTTGATGATAAGGATTGTAAGAAACAATTAGATACGCTCACCAAAAAATACGCATACATTTCAAGTAGCCTCAGAAGAAATAAAAAAAATATTGATTGGTTCCTGATATTCGTTTTACCACAGGCTGCCCAAAAGAGATTATTGGTCTGATTAAATTTAAATACCTTTTTCTAACACAATGAGTTGAATGTATTTAGACATAAAACTTTTTCCATTTCCAAGATAATACAAAGACAACGAAAATAAGAGAACTAAGGTTTAAAACTGGTTTCATAAAATGGTAACACCCGCATTTTTCCTAGGAAAATGGGTTTTGATTGTCTTTAAATGTTCTTCTGGTCGCCCTGATCAAAAGTCATAATGGGGAATCTCAATGATCTAGATTTTTGGACCTAGGGCGATCAAGTTGTCCAAATCTGAGAATTCAACTTATGACAGAGCTTTAACACTGCCATATATTTTATACATCCGTTTTTATATGTTTACTATTCACTTGAAAACATATTTGAGAAATAAAGCCTTCCATGTTCATTATCAAATAGTTAGCATCGGGTGCAGTCATAAATCAAGAATTTAAAATGGTGTTTTCAGCTGGCAAAGGTGTCAAACTGGATTCGATCTCGTTGAAACATGACTGCAATATATATAAAAAGAGCATTCCCTCTGCATTGGATTACCCGACATGCACCGCGTGGAGGTTGCAGATAATTTCCGTCATTTTGGGGCCCATTTATTTCTTGTGTGTTGGTGTTGTATGTTTGATGTAACGTATGTATATATATATATATATATATATATATATTTTGGTGTGTGTGTGTGTGTGTGTGTGTATGTGTGTGTGTGTTTGTGTGTGTGTGTGTGTTTTATGTTCGTGGATGTATGTGTATTAAAAAATTAAAAATACCTAAAGATTTACTATTTTGGCACCATCAGTATTTATTACTGCGTTCAATAATTGTGGATGGATAATGAACAATTTGAAATCTTGCATAACTCAAGAACCAAATGACAGAAGCCACATGGACACAAGTAAATTTCTCGCTCCTGATTCAAGTACAGTAATAACTTTGAATTGTTTCCCAGTGTTTCCATTATCGTCTGATTTAATAAGCAATCAACAATCAATAATTGATGACGTGTTGAGTTCCGATATCGAGAATGAAATTATCGTTAATAATGTGCTTGATGGAATTCTGTTTGTATTACAGTCCAAATTGTTATCTTGAATATAAGATGGGTTAATCTTATTTGAAAAGTGCCAAATGAAACAAATCTCCTATATTTAATCTAAACGATACGTTATTCTCCCTAGGTTTACCCATTAGTCCAATCTCAAGCTTTCCTGTTCTACAGTGCTTGTAAACATTTGGCCTCGAGATTCTTTCATCTGTCTAGTCAATTTTCACCAGGCACTTCTAAATGGATGGTTTATTTAGAATTCGTATAAATAAGAAGGAATTCGCGGTATTTGGAACGTGCGTATAAATAATAAAATTTTGAAGAACTTGAAGATAGATTTAAAAACCATTCCATTTAAATGTTTTCGTCACTATTTTCGAAGCATTACCCTTCTGGTAAGCTGTTTGTCCACGTTGGAGAAAAAGGTTTGAATGTTAATACCAAGTCTTTAGAGGAAATAGCATTATATGCCGTGTCTATAAGGAGACATTCCATTGGTGATACCAATCTTGCATGTTCGACGTCTGTTCGAACTCATTGATTAAAATGCTTGAATTATTGTTTTCAGCATTAAAAATCCCAGAATATTAAAATATAACCAACCTATGCATGTTTCAAGGCCCGCCCTATTCTGAGAAATCAAGAAAACCCATTGTTTAAAGTTTATGCTTTCAAGGTCCATGAGAGAACAAAGACGATCTATTGTTTTGGCTGAGTCATAGTTTTTGGAAATCAAGAACAAAGAAGAGAAGCCAGGTTCAAAGTCTATGCTTTCAAGGTCACATGAGAAATGAACAAAAGATCCATTGTTTTCTGGAAGTTCTAAATACATCTCTTTCAAGAACAAAGGCGATCCATTGTTCAAAAGTTTATGCTTATAAGGTCACATTGAGAAATGAAACAAAGACGATCCATTGTTCAGTTAGAAATAGATTGTTATCTCAATTCTAGGAAATCAAGAACAAAGACGATGCATTGTTCAAAGTCTATGCTTATAATTTTCAAAGGTAACAAAGACGATTCATTGTTCTGATTGATTTATAAAAATAGATTGTTATCTAAATACATCTTTTCAAGAACAAAGGCAATCCATTGTCAATGCTTCAAAGTCTATTTAAAGGTCACATGGGAACAAAGAAACCCATTGTTTTTGGTTATCTTACAATAGTTGTATTCAAATCATTGCCCTCGGTCTCAAGGAGTCTATACATGTTTCGCCACGCCCTCAAGTGGTTCCCAAAACAGGTAGACGTTTCCTTTCCTTTAAAACAGGTCCGTTTTAAAAACAGGTAGCCGTTTCCAAAACATCCGTTTCCTAAAACAGGGCCGTTTCCTAAAAACAGGTAGCCGTTTCCTAAAACAGGGATCCGTTTCAAAACAAATAGCTGTTTCAAAAGTTTTCCATGATACAAAGACGATCTATTGTTCAGGTTGAAAATAGATTCCACATCTCAATTCTGAGAAATCAAGAACAAACCCATTGTTATGTATGAGTCATGGCTTCTTCCTGGAAATCAAGAACAAAGACGATTTATTGTTCAAATTCAAAGAATGCTTTTTTCAAGGTCACCTTAGAAATGAACAAAGACGATCCATTGTTCCGTTATTTTAAAAAAGATTGTTATCTCAATTCTAGGAAATCAAGAACAAAGACGATGCATTGTCAAAGCTTCAAAGCTTCTTTTCAAGGTCAGATGGAGAACAAAGAATTCCATTGTCCAGGTCGAAAATAGATTTTAAAAATACACTTCATTCTAGGAAATCAAGAATAAAGGCGATCCATTGTCAACGCTTCAAAGTCTTACTTATAAGGTCACACCTCTGATAACAAAGACGATTCATTGTTTTGGCTGAGTCATAGTTTCTAAATTCTAGGAAATCAATAACAAAGACGATGCAATTCAAAGTCTATGCCTTTTTCAAGTCCTGAGAAATGAACAAAGACGATAATTGTTCTGGTTGGATTTATAAAATAGATTGTTATCTAAATACATCTCTTTCAAGAACAAAGGCGATCCATTGTCAACGATTTAAAGTTTATGCTTATAAGGTCACACCTCTGGAATGAACAAAGACGATCCATTGTTCAGTTTTAGAAATAGATTGTTATCTCAATTCTAGGAAATCAAGAACAAAGACGATGCATTGTCAACGCTTCAAAGTCTATTCCTACAAACATGAGAGAACAAAGACGATTCATTGTTCAGGTCGAGTTAAAAATAGATTAATCTCAATTCTAGGAAATCAAGAATAAAGATTGTTCAAAGTCTATGTTACAATGCCCATGAGAGAACAAGGATGATTCATTGTTTTGGCTAGTCGTAGCTTCTAAAACCTGAGAAACAAAGACGATGCATTGTTCAGACTGATTAGGTCATCTAACAAGTAAAAGTTTTTTATAAGACTTTTTCCACAATATACAGATAAAAATTGATTTAAGTAAATACATTTAGGCAACATTTTTTCCACTGGAGCATTCTATTTATTATTTTTTTTCCATTCAATGTCATCAACTTTTCCGTTTAATGGTAAAGATACATCATCTTTCCCAATAGGTCATCGCTTATTATATTTTAAACTAGCCATACATTTTACTTCATTTCCAAATTAAAATAACAAACCCTGAGGTGTTGCATTGTTTCAAAGCCTTTTCACAAAGAGCCCTGAAGGGCAAACAGGTAGCCGGCCCAAAACAGGTAGCCGTTTCCTAAAACAGGTAGGTTTCAAAAAACAGGTAGCCGTTTCTAAAAAGTCCGTTTCCCAAAAAGATAGCTGTTTTAAGTTTCCTTGAAGGTTATAAAGAGATCCATTGTTCAGGTTGAAATAGATTTTAATCTCAATTCTAGAAATCAAGAACAAAGTGGGCCCATTGTTCAAACGGTTCAAAGTCTATGTTTTTGGATGAAGAACAAAGACGATTCCATTGTTCTAAAACGCTTCAAAGTCTATGCTTATAATTTTAATTGATAACAAAGACGATTCATTGTTTTGGCTTGGTCATATTTAAAATTCCAAACAAAGAGATGCATTGTTCAGACTGATTAGGTCATCTAACAAGTAAAATATTTTTATAAGACTACCACAATATACAGATAAAAATCGATTTAAGTTATTATTATGGGAAAATTTTGTAATACCTTTGCTGGACATATCTATTTTATTTTTTTCACATTCAATTTCCTTCAACTGATTCTCGTTTAATTGGTGGACATCATCATCTTTCCTAATAGGTCATCGCTTCATTATATTGTATTACTTACATTTATTTATTTGAGAATTTTCGAGACTTATTACAAACCTAACAAGCCCTGGATGCATGCTTCAAGGTAAGCAATGTTGCCCCCAAGTGCCCTCAAGTGGTCTAAACAGGTAGACGTTTCCAAAACAGGGGTCCGTTTTCCAAAACCGATGGCTGTTTCTCAACACAGGTAACCGTTTCCCCATACGAGAGAACAAAAGCGTTCCTTGTTCTGGTGAGTTAAGCCCCCCACCTCAATTCTAGGAAATCAAGAACGGGGTCCATTGTTCAAGCCGACGCTTCAAAGTCTATTCTTCGGTCACCTTGAGAAAAGAACAAAGACGATCCATTGTTCCAAATTTTAAAATAATTAAATTTAAATAATTTCAAGAACAAAGGCAATCCATTATCAAACGCTTAAAGTCTATAATTTATCACACCTCATAAAAGGCGATTCATTGTTTTGGCCTGAAATTTAGAAACAAAGACGGATTGCAACTGATTAGGTCATCTAACAAGTAAAATATTTTTTATAAAACTTTATATTTATATATATATATATATATATATATATATATATATATATAAGAAAAAGATCAATTTAAGTAAAAACATATTATGGAAAATTTGATGTTTAACATTTTGTAATACCTTTGCTGGATCATATCTATTTTATTTATTATTTGTTTTTCACATTCAATTTCCTTCAACTGATTCTCGTTTAATTGGTCCACAAGAACATCATCATCTTTCCTAATAGGTATTTTCATCGCTTCATTATAATGTTTACTAGCCATACATTCAGCTTTCCTTAAAGCCTTCATATCAGGATCTGTGATCCTTTTTTTTGAGACATTGTCCGTGACTCATTACAAACCTACATCTCTTAAACTTATATGCAAAAACACAAATTAAAATCTTTTAATTATACAGTTACGTAAATTTCAAAGTTAATTCCGAGAAAATTTTCAAGGTGATCCAATTACCCGACTATCAAATAGATTGTCAATGGTTTACCAATTTTCCAGGTTATAAATCAATTATTGATATATCAATAATGTATGCTCATCAAAGTCACGTATTATAAGATCCATTTCTTTTTAAGTTCACAATGCATAGTGATCCAAATTTATTAAGAAAATTTAGGTAAATTTCCATGCATCAACCAATTGTGGTTGGATCAGTTCTACAATATTCAAATAGACTGTGAATTTTCAGGGTCACCAAACTGGTTGAGACCATTGTAGAAAATTTTAAGGTTAAAGTAACATTCTAAAAGGGTCGCATTTTGAAAAATCCCAAGTTGGGTAAAAGTTCAAGGTGTGGAGAGATTTTCAAGGTCAAAACAATTTTAGAATTTATGAGTCAGAGCCATCTGTCAATTCCTAGAAATCAGTATCAATTACAATTCAAACAGAAAAGTAGAATCAAATGGACAATTTTCAATTTTTGTATTCCGTAGAAGTTATTAAATTCCTTGGTATCTATGCTAAAAAAATATCAAGGTTAAATTGGCTTATATTAGCTAAATGCTCTTCAAGTCAAAGAGAAATTAGGTCATCAGGGAATAGATGTAGAAGTGGTTAAATTTAAGCAGTAATTGAAATAAATTTGATTCAATATGTGGATTGTGCTTAACGGACCAAAGCTAGATAACATACAGGGAACGTTTAAACAAGGCTTTGATGCTAATCATGAGGCAGTATATGGTTTAGGACGCTTTTACAAGAGGACTGTCAAATTCAAAAGAAATATGAAAAGGTGTAAAAAATGTGAAACGTATTTAAAGGGTCGATATTGTTTGACTTTTAATAAAAAGTTAAGTGGCACAACTAGAAAAGTTCACTCTAGATTTGAAGGAGGGAAGATGGGCCAGTGAAAAAAGAAAATATGAAGGATAGTAGTCAGTTTAAATTATATTTTTCGATTGAAAAAGATTATAATTAAAAATAAAACCTTAAATTGTTGTTGTGTTCTTTTGCATGTGAAAAGGATGTATTCACGACTAGTCTGGATGCAGTCGGAAAACAACAAATAGCGGTCCCAGCCATAAAACATAATTTAACTAGAATACTTATATATATCCTAATAGGAAAAAATTTCTCCAAGAAATTTTCAAGACCATATGTCCTACAGGCCGATCTTACCCGACATCATCCGATCGAAATGTAGTCGAAACCTGCAGGACCAATTCAAACGAATCATGGAAACAAGAAGAATGATAGGCTAATATCATGGTTATTGACTATATTGTAATAAAAAGGGTGAGCTCATACAATAGTCATCCAGGGTGTTTCCCAAATACAGATAACCGTTTCCCAAAACCAGGCTGTTTCTAACACAGGCTAAACTGAACTAGGTCAAAACCTAAACATCTGGTCATGAGGGGTTGGAAATCCCAATTCGTGGGAAGGTTCAAGTACAATCTGAACGTAGTTTTATATTATAGAAAAAGCTAATCACCTACTTTGGGGGTACTGATAGGTGGTAGTTTCTATAAATCCCCATACTTTTTAAAGGGTAGCTTTTCCAATAGGTTATCATCTAGGGGTCTTCTGACCCCGAAAAAATAATGAATTCTCCCGCTTTTGGAAGAAGGATGATTATGTTTGAAAAAGGGAAAAAGTAGTGTTGGAAAACCATGATTGTTAGGTTTAAAAGTCCTCATTGTGTGTGTGTGACAGTATACCTTGATTAAGCAAGCAAATGTGAAAGGTAAAAGTACAGAAAAGCAGTAAGTGTGGAGGAGCGAAAGAAGAGGTTGGAGACGTTAATAAAGCAAGTAAAAGAAATAAAACTCGATTTGGAGTGTTATATGTGAAAAAAAATGATGAAGCTGCGTATTAGCAATATGTAAAATAGTGTAGTAAACATGAAATTTTGGGAAGGATGAGTTTAAATACATATTTTAAAGAAGAAGAAAAAAAAACGCTGCTTGTGTTGTTATAAGTATCTCACAATTGTATTAGGTTTAAGTAACTGTATCATTAAAAATAAAGACTTTAAAATATTTTTAAAGACGTAGCACTAGTTTTATTTTCTATAACCCATAATGGTTTTTTTATATTAGGCGTGGTTCGATAAACGTAAAATCGATATCCACCTTTACCGAAATCTCCCATAAGGAAATGGAACCCCTGCCGTACGTTGGGCCTTAATAAAATTGGCCTATATTCAACAATAAAAGAAGATTTATTGGAAAAGATCAATGACGGTAAAATGATCCCTAAATAAAAGCAATTTACTGGTTTTAATGCAGATCGTTATTGTTTTTAATCATTAAATGATATTTTTATGCATATGTCAACTAGAATTTATTAGTAAAACGTTATAATGAAAAAATACAATGACTTTCCTTTGTATAAGGGAGCTTGCAATAGAAATGGAGTTAATTTGATTTTTTTATAAAAGGTTAAGAAAATCGATTTGTAGTTTTAATGTTGCAGAAAAAGACGGAGACCTGATTGTTTTTTGAATAGTTTTTATTGTGTGTTAAAGGGTTTTCATTTTTAAAAGGATAAATACTTGCATTCAATATAAAATTTAAAGCTTAAGAAAGGTTTTATAGACATTAAAAGAGTAACCTTTACTATGCACTCATTTAATCAACTTTTTTTGTGGCTAATTATACATTTTAAACAAATGTTCTTTTTTCAATTCAGTAAGAATTGTGCATGATGATTCAAAAACAATTTAATGGGTAAAATGGTCAGGTAAATATACTTTTAAATAATTTTTCAATTTGAATTTTGTTTTATTAAACCAATGGCAGGTGTAGTGTATCAAAATAAAGCTAGTTATACGTTTTATTAAAAATATAAACATGGCAGGTGGTGTATAAAATGAAAGTGGTGGTTATTTTTGGTAAAAAGGATAAAACATGGCAGGTGTGGAAATCAAAATGAATTGGTGGTATACATGTGGTAAAAACAGTGCATAGTAGTTAGTAAGGGGGTTCTGGACCAAATTTTTTACATTTTTTTAGTTCTGAAATTTTTGAACTGCTTATTTTGCGCTGTTAATTTTTAACGCAAAAATTGGAATTTTTGAGTAAAACTAGTGATTTAGAAATAATTATAGATATAAATTTATAAATGTATGCAAATTTAATTTTAAACACACACACACAATAAAAATGCTGATTTAATTTAGTTTATACAGACCATTCTACAGGGTCGCTGTTCTGGTGGGAAAAAATTTTTACATTTTTGAATTTGAAATTATGTGTTGCGCTGTTCTTTGTTTTATACATGAAAAAATTGGAATTTTTGGGTAAAGGACTAAAAATGATTTATTCATTTTAAAAGTTTCAACTTTTCTGTACATATAACTACAAAATTTGTTGTTAATGATAAAATTTTTTTTTTTAATTTTTTTTTTTAGTTTCGAGAATTTTTTTCTATCTTTTGCGCTTATTTTAGTCTACATAAAATTTTTTATAAAGGATTAGTGATTTTAAAAAAATAAAATAAATGTCAATATTCAACCTTTATGTACTATTTTCACAAGATATTTGTTTTAAATTTTTAAATTTAATTTATTTTACTGCTATCCTTTGCGCTGTTAGTTATTCATTATATACAAAAATTAAAAATTTTGAGTTAAAAAATTAATCTGATATGATAAAAAGAGTATATTTATTTATTTTAAAATACACAAAAAATTTTTGTTGACTTATACATTTCAATAACAGGATAATGTTATTCACCTTTTTCTTTCTTTGAAATAAGTTTTATGTGTATTAAATTGAATTGTACATTTATATTTATATTTATTTTAAATCACTAATTTTATTAAAAGTCCAATTTTTGGCATGTAGACTAAACAGATAAGAGCGCAAAAAATACAATCCAAAAATTCTGAAACTAAAAAAAAAAATGTAAAAAAATTTCAATTATCATTAAAACAATAAATTTTAGTTAGGTACAGAAAAGTTGAAACTTGCACAAATGAATAAATCATAACATTTAGTCCTTTAAAAAAAATTCAATTTTTGTATAAAAACAAAAAATAAACACAATACAGTTTCAAAAAAATGTGAAAAAGCATTTTTAACCAAAAGCACCTTGAATGGTCCAGAATCTTATATACCTATACAAATGTATAAGTCAGCATTTTTATTGTATGTGTTTTTTTAAAATTGAAACTTAACATTTATAAATTTATATCTTATTTATTTAAAACTCTAGTCCTTTTTTTCCAATTTTTTGGTGTAGGTTAAACAAAAAAAAAATATAGCAGTTCAAAAACTTAAAAAATGTTAAAATTTTTAACTTAGAATTTATACTAACTATATGAATGTTTTTACCTTTAAAACGTATACCACCACTAGCTTCTTTGATACCTTACACCTATGTTTTGCACTTTTTTACCACAATAAAACGTATACCAACTAGCTTCATTTTGATACACTGCACCTATTTATCTGTTTTTACCAATAAAACGTATACCACCACTAGCTTTATTTTGATACAATTAATCCATGTTAGGTGGTTGCTAAGAAACAAAAATTCAAATTGAAAAATTATTTAAAGCATATTTACCTACCATCATTTTAAAATTCGTTTCTATCAATCATCATGAAACTTCTTCCTGAATTGAAAAGAAGACATCGCTTTGTTTATGAAAATGTATAATGCTAAAGCAAAAAAAAAACGTTGATTAAAAACATAGTAAATTACCTTTTTTAATTAAATTGTCTTTAAATTTAATGAATGTTTATTGTATCCCCTTTAAAACAATGAAAACCAATTCTAACGCCTAACACACAATAAAACTATTCATATAAAAACAATCGGTCTCCCTTCGTTCTGCAACATTAAAACTAAAATCGATTTTCTTAACCTTTTATATAAAAATTACATCAAATTAACTCCATTTCTAATGCAAGCTCTCCCTTATACAAAGGAAAGTCATTGTATTTTTCATTATAACGCTTTATTAATAAACAACGATCTGCATTAAAACCAGTAAATTGCTTTTTATTTAGGGATCATTTTACTTCATTGATCTTTTCCAATAAATCTTCTTTATAGTTGAATATAGGCCAATTTAAAGCCCAACGTACGGCAGGGGTTCCATTTCCTTATGGGAGATTTCGGTAAAGGTGGATATCGAAAAACGTTTATCGAACCAGAGATATGCATAACCAATAAGGAACCATTATGGGTTTAGAAGAGAATACAAAAACCGTCTCTTAAAAACTTTTTTAAAGTCTTTATTTTTAATGATAATTACTTAAACCTAATACAATTGTGAGATACTTATAACAACACACAGCGTTTTAAATTTTTCTTCTTTAAAATATTATTTAAACTCATCCTTCCCAAAATTTCATGTTTTTAACTATTTTACATATTTTTAATACGCAGCTTCATCATTTTGTTTTCACTTATAAATAAACAGTTTTTCTTTTAGTTTTATTAAGTCTCCAACCTCTTCTTTCGCTCCTCCACACTTACTTTTTTCTGTACTTTCTACCTTAATACTACTACTTTTCATTGCTGCTAATCAAGAGTATACTGTGCCCCCCACAATGGGGACTTTTAAACCCTAACAATCATGGCCAACACTACTTCTTATTCCAGCTTTTTCAAACATAATCATCCTTCTTTCAAAAAGAATTCATTATTTTCTCGGGGTCAGAATTCACCCCTAGATGATAAGCCTATTGGAAAAGTTTTACCCCAAAAAGTAATTTATAGAAACTACCACGCTATTTTTTGTTTTTGACTGCATCCAGATTAGTCGTGAATACTTTTTCACAAAGAAACAAAACAAAATTAAGGTTTTTATTTTTAATTATACATCTTTTTCTAATCGAGAAAATATAATTAGTAACTGACTACATCCCATATTCCTTCTTCCCCTTTTCACTGGTTATCCCCTCCCACCCTTCTAATCTAGAGTGAACTCTTCTAATTTGCCACTTAACTTTTGTATTAACAAGTCAAACAATATCGACCCTTTAAATACGTTTCATATATTTTTACAGTTTTCATATTTCTTTGCCAAATGACAGTCCTCTTGAATAAAAGCGTCCTAAACCATATACTGCCTCATGATTAGCCGCCAATGCCGTCAATTGTTGGAGTAAACGTTCCACGGCTGTATGTGCATCTACCGCTTTGGTCCATGATTAGCATAGCACATCCACAATTGAATCAAAATTTGCACATTATGTTAAATACCTTAACCACTTCTACATCATTGTGATGACCTAATTTATTTGACTTGAAGAGCATTTAAATAATATAAGACCAAAACCTTGACCTATTTTTTTTTTAGCATAATACCACTGCAGGAATTGTAATAACTTCTAACAAAAAAGTCATTGATTAAAGACCTTGACTATTTAGCCATGAATCTACTTTACAATTGGAATTGTAATAGTTTTGATTTCTAGGAATTGACAGATGGTTCTGACTAGTAAATTAAATTGTTTTGACCTTGAAAATTTGTCACACCTTCAAAGAACTTTACCCAATTGGGGATTGATTTCCAAGAATACCACCTTGATTAGAATGTTACTAAATCAACCTTGAAAATTTCTCCAACATGGTCTCAACCAGTTTGGTTGAAAATTCACACCTTGAAAAGATTTGAATTATCTAGAACGATCCAACCACAATTGGTTGATGAATTGTACGTGACCTAATGCCTTTTTTAATAAAATATGGATCACCAACCTGCAAAAGCAATGGTCTTGAAAACGAGAATGGATCTTATGTATACGTGACATGAGCATACATTACCGGTGAATATCGGGATACCCTGTATTGATTTATAGGACCTGGAAAATTGGTAGTAAATTGACAATCTATTTGATAGTCGGGGTTGATCACCTTGAAAATAGATTTTGAATTTACGTAACTGTATAATTAAAAGATTTTAATTTGTGTTTTTGCATATAAGTTTAAGAGATGTAGGTTTGTAATGAGTCACGGACAATGTTAAAGTAAAAGGATCACAGATCCTGATATGAAGGCTTTAAGGAAAGCTGAATGTATTAGTAAACATTATAATGAAGCGATGAAAATACCTATTAGGAAAGATGATGATGTCTTTGGACCACATTAAACGAGAATCAGTTGAAGGAAATTGAATGTGAAAACAAATAATAAATAAAATAGATATGATCCAGCAAAGGTATTACAAAAATGTTAATACATCAAATTTACCATAATATGTATATTTACTTAAATTGATTTTTATTTATATATTATATATATATATATATATATATATATATATATATATTATAAGTTTTAAAAAAATATTTTACTTGTTAGATGACCTAATCAGTCTGAACAATGCATCGTCTTTGTTCTCAATTTCAGAAGCTATGACTCAGCCAAAACAATGAATCGCCTTTGTTATCAGAGGGTGACCCCAAATTATAGACTTTAAGCGTTGATAATGGATTGCCTTTGTTCTTGAAAGTTGATTTCCCAGAATTGAGATGTGGAATCTATTTTTAGAAATTATAATGGAACAATGGATCGTCTTTGTTCTTTTCTCAAAGGTGTGACCTTGAAAATTGTAAGAATAGACTTTGAAGCGTCGGCTTGAACAATGGACCCCCTTTGTTCTTGATTTCCTAGAATTGAGGTGGGGGTAGCTTAACTTTAAGGAAAATGAATCGCTTTTGTTCTCTCGTATGGGGAAACGGTTACCTGTGTTGAGAAACAGCCATCTGTTTTGGAAAACGGACCCCTGTTTTGGGAAACGTCTACCTGTTTAGACCACTTGAGGGTTGGGGAACATTGTTATTGAAGCATGCATCTCAGGGTTTGCTTAGGTTTGTAATAAGTAAAAATTTCTAAAAAGGAAATGTATGGCTAGTATACAATATAATGAAGCGATGACCTATTAGGAAAGATGATGATGTCATGTGACCCATTAAACGAGAATCAGTTGAAGGAAATTGAATGTGAAAAAAAATAATAAATAGATATGATCCAGCAAAGGTATTACTTTTGCCTATATGTATATTTACTTAAATCGATTTTTATCTGTTATTTGGAATAAAGTCTTATAAAAATATTTTACTTGTTAGATGACCTAATCAGTCTGAACAATGCATCTCTTGTTCGGAATTTTAGAAGCTATGACTCCCAAAACAATGAATCGCTTTTGTTATCAGAGGTGTAACCTTGAAAATTATAAGCATAGACTTTGAAGCGTTGGTTAACAATGCATCGTCTTTTCTTGATTTCCTAGAAAGATGTATTTAGATAACAATCTATTTTTAGAAATTATAACTGAACATGGATCGTCTTTGTTCATTCATAAAAATTTTAAACATAGACTTTGAACCGTTGGGAACAATGGGCCCCTTTTTCTTGATTTCAGAATTGAGATAATCTATTTCAACCTGAACAATGGATCTCTTTATAACCTTCAAGGGAAACCAAAACAGCTATCTGTTTTGAAACGGATGTTTTGAAAACCTGTTTTGGAAACGGCTAATTGTTTTTAGGAAACGGCTACCTGTTTTGGGAAACCTACCTGTTTAGACCATTCAGGGCTCTTGTTCTTGATGACCTTGAAAATGCAAACAACCCAGGGTTTTTAGGTTTGTAAGTTAGGAAACCTCTGTAAGCTGAAATGGCTAGTATAAAAATATAATGAAATGACCTATTGGGAAAGATGATTATTTTGGACCACATTAAACGAAAATCAGTTGATGAAATTGAATAAACAAATAAAAATAGACATGCTCCAGTAAAGGTATTACAAAATGCCATAATATGTGTATTTTTTAAATCAATTTTTATTCTGTATATTGTTAAAAAGTTTTATAAAATTTTACTTGTTAGATGACCTAATCAGTCTGAACAATGCATCGTCTTTGTTCTCAGAATTTTAGAAGCTACGATCAGCCAAAAACAATGAAATCGTTTTGTTCTCTCATAAGAAATAGACTTTGAACAATGGGCCCTTATTCTTGATTTCAGAATTGAGATTAATCTATTTTTATAACTCGACCCAATGAATCGTCTTTGTTTTTTGGCCTTGGAATAGACTTTAAGCGTTGACAATGCATCGTCTTTGTTCTTGATTTCCTAGAATTAAGATAACAATCTATTTCTTAACTGAACAATGGATCGTCTTTGTTCATTTTCAGAGGTGTGACCTTATAAGCATAAACTTTAAATCGTTGACAATGGATCCCTTTTGTTCTTGAAAGAGATGTATTTAGATAACAATCTATTTTTATAAATCAACCAGAACAATGATCGTCTTTGTTCATTTTCAATGTACCTTGAAAATTGTAAAGCAAGACTTTGAAAATGCATCGTCTTTGTTATTGATTTCCTAGAATTTCGATAAAAAACAATGAATCGTCTTTGTTTAATGTGACCTTATAAGCATAGACTTTGAAGGGACAATGGATCGCCTTTATTCTTGATTTTAGAATTGAATTTAACAATCTATTTTCGACCTGGAACAATGGAATGTCTTTGTTCTCTCATTGACCTTGAAAATTGTAAGCATAGACTTTGAAGGTTGACAATGCATCGTCTTTGTTCTTGATTTCCTAGAATTGAGATAACAATCTATTTTTTAAAATAACCAACAATGGATCGTCTTTGTTTTCTTGTACCTTGAAAATTGTAAGCATAGACTTTGAACCGTTTGAACAATGCATTCGTTCTTTTTCAGAATTTTAGAATATGACTCATCCATAACAATAGATCGTCTTTGTTCTCTCATGTGACCTTGAAAATTGTAAGCAAGACTTTGAACAATGGGCCCTTTTGTTCTTGATTTCTAGAAAGAGTGGAATCTATTTTCAACCTGAACAATAGATCGTCTTTTCATGGGAAACGGTTGTGAAACAGCTATTTTTTGGGAAACGGACCTGTTTTTAGGAAACGGCTACCTGTTTTTTGGAAAACGGCTACCTGTTTTAGGAAACGGACCCCTGTTTTAGGAAACGGCTACCTGTTTTAGGAAACGGCCCTGTTTTGAAACACCCTGTTTTGGAAAACACCTGTTTTAACCACTTGAGGGGCGTTTGAAAACATGAAGACTGCCTTTGAAGCAAATTTTTGAGATAAACTAAGAATAACCTAAAAACAATGGATCGTCTTTGTTTCTTTTTACCTTAAACATAAACTTTAAACTTAACAATGGATTGCCTTTGTTCTTGAAAGAGATGTATTTAGAAAACTTTTATAAATAAAAACAATGGAATCGTCTTTGTTACCTTGAAATTAAAGCATAAGAACCCTTTGAACAATGCATCGTCTTTGTTCTTGATTTCCTAGAATTTAGAATGACTCAATAAAACAATAGATCGTCTTTGTTCTCTTGGCCTTGCATAAACTTTAAACAATGGGCTTGTTCTTGATTTATCAGAATAGGGCGTGGCCTTGAAACATACTTGACTTGCAGAGCAATGACCTTCAGGACAATCAACAATCTAGTAACTTTCTAGTGACCAAGGACTGTGCAAGCATGACCTTGAAGAGGCGGGGTTACCTACCACGTGGCCGAGGTGACCTGAAGATGATGACCTTGATAAACCATGTACTTGGACGTGTAATTGACCTTGAGCAGAAACACTCGTGAAAAAGTATAGTAGAAAAGTGGCAGGATCGGCATAGCTATACTACTTTAAATCCAGTACAGATTTTGGAAGTTACCTGATTCTTTAAAGTTCTTGATCTGGTTTGAGTTTTCAATGTAGAATGAAAGTATACCAATTATTTGCATAAAGTTACAATCCTAATAGAGGATCCATCACTTCAGAACATTTTTCTGTGCTTCATTGATTTAAAATTTACACTGTATGTCAAACCATCAGGCACAAATTTGATAAGTTTTATATTTATTTTCCTTTTTATATATTGACAAATTGAAATTAATCCTGTTCGTCAATGCACTTTTTCGGAATGATCAAACTTAAGTTATTCAAAATATTAAAGGTTGCTTCTACTTTGACGTAATAAACGAAATTTGGTTTTATACGTTATTTCTTGTAATCTGAGGTATGGTTTTATCTGTTTTATTGTCATCAGATATTCAATTGAAATTGTGATTGGCATATCTATTGGTCTCTAACACAATCAGGTCACTTTAAGAACTACAGAACCACATTTCATTTTCTGTAGCAATTCTTATAGCAAATTCCTAAATTCGGTGGCAATGGGAGTTTGTAACTCTTGAAATTTCCTAACAGTGTTAACATCCTATTTGTCAAGATGCTCACCTGAAAATTTTAATACTTACGTGATGTATTTAAACCATAATCACAATAAACTTTTGCGGTATTTCATTGACAGTGATTATTCTTAACTGCTGGAACACAGTTGTTCCTATTCCGAATGAGATTTGAGGATCTGAAATTCATTACTTATATTTATTTGTATTCATCTAATTCCATAGCAGTATTTTCTGTCTCTAATGCCAGCTCATGTTATGACCTTTAACAAACTAATCACTTCGTACAATGTGAACGGAACTGAATAAACGTTAAAACGTGTACCAACTCGCAAAATCGTAATAATAATAGTGTAGTTACGTTGCCTGACGTTAAAAACGGACTCCTCTTTTTTTGCTTCGAATAATTTATACAATTCTTCAAATTTGGAGTTATCTTTTGTGATTCTATCACACTATTTAAAAATAAACCATTATTTTTAAAGTTCAGGAAAGCTTAGACAAATACTTGTATTGATTTCTTAAGAAACTGGAAAAGCTTAATACTATTAAATACATTTATCAATTGTCAATAATGCTGTTTAAACTCTTCAAAGCAACGCTGTATTGTAGTCAAATCACAGATTAAAACTTACTGCATTATTATCGTCACATTTAATGTCTTGACGACAGAATGGTTTTGTCTGCTTTTGGTATAATTAACAAAAAAGATAATTTTATGGTCTGAACAACGTCAACGGAATTCTAATCAATGGAAAATCGTTTCAGGTTCAGCTATAAGGTGAATACAACTCAATGTCTATCAGATTCAATGCCATATTTTTATTACAATGCTGTTAGAAAGAATTTTAATTTAAGATTGCTTAAATACCAATAAGCGCGGCTAACAATGAATACGCTCAATTATTGTTCGTACATCCAGGTCCATGTTTGATTTTGAACATTTTATGACAGCAGGATTAACAATCGTTTACAAGCATTGCAACTGTTTCTGATAAAATTAGCTAGTCCTGTTGACCCGATGCAAGAATTAAATTATCAATGCTAGGTGAAAACAACAACGCTGAAATTAAATTGTTGAAGACATACTCAATAATGGGAAGCTTTAACAATGAAATTCTGAAATCAAACGTAATTTCATTCTAATCTTTAAATTATCTTGTAAAAAACATAAACGTAGTCTATTTAATTATGACGCCATGCAGAGTACAATACTATTTCGTCTTACAGATAATTACTTTTCTGCTTAACCTTTTACTATCAATTTTCCTGACATGTACACACAATATTTTTATAAATGAAAAAATACTCTTAATAAAAAGCAAAATTTTATTTTAACAATTTTGCAAAGTGTATGTCTCCATTATAATCCTGGTACTATACATATAATGCGTCGATTTACATAAAGCATTTTAAAATAACTACAGATACAAAATAAATAGTGATGCATGATTTTAGTTAGATGTCATTTCATTCAACATTTCTGTATTCAGCAGTTAGGTTCCTGTCCTCATCGCACCTCGGTTGCACTTACGTCTTATGCGTTCTCATTATTTTCATCCGCTGTTATAAAATACCATGAATTTAGACGATCTTGTACGTTGAACAGAGATTTGCGCTTGGTTTATGTATATATTTATTTTATAAGAATGTTTTCCATGTCTTTTTAAAATAAAAGCTGATTAGCAGTTCATACTTCTTTTATATGGACATAAATTTCCTATATTTTATAGAAATAATCTATGATGATCAGTTTTACAGGCAAAATATTCAAAATATTTACCAATTTGTTCTTCCACATCGTAAATTGCGTTACATTTGATTTATTTGATCAACTGGCTTCTAGAATTGTAGTACAATATTATTCCTTCTTGGTCTCTATGTCTTCTTTATTCAGATACGAAAGCAAACGACATTTGTTTCTTCTTTAAAGAACATAAAGTTTCTTCATCACTAATTCTTTTAGAATATTTTGTTTTCCTCAAAGTTTGAACTAAAGTGATATTCTCTGACTCAATAATAAACAAATTTTTTGGTATTTATGTTTTTTTTTTTTACTGGCATGGATTCATTACTACTTTCTCTCAACATTGACTTGGCTTCTCCTTATTCTTGCCTGCAAGACAAACATTTCATTACTGAGAAACAGGAAGACGTTGTTTATTGTCTGTATAAATTATTCCTCTAATGGATAATTTTTCAAATCAGGTAAAAAAATCTTAATATGGCACTTTGGTTTCGATGGGATGTATTTGAATTTTGTTGCAGCTGTTCATCGACATTAGATTTTCATAATCGACGCAGGTGATTTACTGTCCAAATACCTCTTATTGCCATCAAAATATTGTCGCTCTGCGTAATATTCACATTACCAAATCGAATGTATTTCAGTAGGTCTTACTCTTCCCAGGCTAATATTTGCTCTATAGATCGGTAACTCATCGTTCTTGTACACTTTGTTTTACGTGAGTGAGAATGTTGAATAGACCAATATTAGAAAGTTGTTACAAATGTAATAGCATTCCACTGTTCATAATATCAGGATGGACTCGTTAAAGCATTGGTTTTCTTTGAGATTTGTTTCTCGATTATAGTAATTACAAAATCTGTACCTCAGAAATGACCAACACCGCTTTGGTGGTGAATTTATCTCACCACAGACACACGAACACAGACAAAGACACACAGACACACAGACACAGACACACAGACACACAGACACACAGACACACAGACACAAGACACACATAACACAGACACACAGACACACAGACACACAGACACACAGACACACAGACACAGACACACAAACACACAGACACACAGACAGACATACCTCAGACATGAGAAACACAGACACACAGACACAGACACACAGACACTGAACAGACACATATAAACACAGACACATAGCCACACAGAAACAGGCACACAGAACACAGAAACACACACACACACACACACAGACACACACACACACACACACAGACAAACACACACACACACACACACACACACACACACACACACACACAGAACAGAAGACAACACATAACACACAGACACAGAGACACACACAGACACACAGACACACAGACACATAGACACACAGACACAGACACACAGACACAGACACACAGACACACAGACACAGACATGCACTGACACACAGACACACAGACACACAGACACAGACACACAGACACTGACACACACAGACACACAGACACACAGACACACAGACACACAGACACAGAGACACAGACACACAGACACACACACACAGACACACAGCACACACAGACACACAGACACACAGACACACAGACACAGACACACAGACACATAGACACAGACACACAGACACGGGCACACTGCACCAACACACGAAAACATGAACACACGGACACTCAACACAGACACTCAGCCACACAGGCACACAGAACAGACACACAGACACACAGACACAGACACACAGACACACAGACACACAGACACACAGACACACAGACACACAGACACACAGACACACAGACACACAGACACACAGACACACAGAGACACAGACACACAGACACACACACACAGACACACAGACACACAGACACACAGACACACAGACACACAGACACAGACACACAGACACATGGTCAGACACACAGACACACATCACTGTACACAGAAACATGAACACGGACATCAGGCATGAATACAGACACACAGACACACAGACACACAGACACACAGACACACAGACACACAGACAGA
Organism: Vesta saturnalis; assembly: GCA_036346205.1. Classification (NCBI taxonomy): domain Eukaryota; kingdom Metazoa; phylum Arthropoda; class Insecta; order Coleoptera; family Lampyridae; genus Vesta; species Vesta saturnalis. Next base: position 437,800 of record JARFJB010002246.1, read on the forward strand.
CACACAGACACACAGACACACAGACACACAGACACACAGACACACAGACACACAGACACACAGACACACAGACACACAGACACACACAGACACAGACACAGACACACACAAAACACACAGACACACAGATGAACACACAGGACACAGACACAAACACACAGACACAGGCACACAGACACACAGACACACAGACACAACACATAGGCACATAGACATAGACACACAGACACACAGACACACAGAACAACAGACACGACACACAGACACACAGACACACAGACACACTTTACAGACACAGACACACACACAGACACACAGACACACAGACACACAGACACAGACACACAGACACACAGACACACAGAAAGACACACAGACACACAGACACACATACAAACAGTTTATAGACACACAGAACACAGACACACAGACATACGGGCACACAGACACACAGAACAACAGACACACAGACACACACAGACACACAGACACACAGACACACAGACACACAGACACACAGACACACAGACACACAGACACACAGACACACAGACACACAGACACACAGACACACAGACACACAGAACACAGACACACAGACACACAGACACACAGACACACAGACACACAGAACAGACACACAGACACACAGACACACAGACACAAGACACACGACACACAGAACAGGAACACAGACACACACACACACACAAGGTAAATGTGTACAACACACAAGCACACACACACGAACTCACTCATGTGGACAGAGCACATTGAACACGCGTACATAAAAAGCATATGCACACACACACACATGAATTTTACATAAGCATGCACTCACGCCCGCAAACGCAACAAACACCTGAAAATGCACATCTTTCAAATTGTTAAAAGCCGTATAAATTTAATCTTTCGCCTTTATACACATATTAAATACTTATCCTTTTGGATTTACATATTTTCTATTCGTATATTTAGTTATACAATCTAAGCAATACCATTTATCAACAAGGATGAAACCATTTGACACATTTGGCGGACCCGGAAAAAGATGGTGGTGCTATAAGTAAAGATGCCTTGATTTTTTGTCTGCACACAGTTCATAAAGCTTTTAAAGTAAACACTGACGCTTATCTAGTTTGGACCAAAGACTACATCAACAAATAAATTTTGTATAAATTGTACCATGTCCAAATTACAACTCGTCAACAAATTGCATAAACCTGCGAAAAAATTTTAAACGAAGGCGCACAATAATTATTTTGATGACCTTTGGCAGCATTGGCTGAATTTAACATATACCAAACAAAATAAGGGCTATAAGTATATATTAGTTTGTTATCGACTGTTTTCGAAATACTTATGGACTAAAGGATTAAAAAACGAAAACAGGTCAAGAAGTTACCAAGGCCATCAAACAATCTTCAAAAGGACGAAACCTCCAATTTGCAGACAGATGCAGGAAAGAATTCATGAGCATTTTACTAAACTAATGCATCGTTATCAGAGCCATTGTGCTCTATATATAAGTCGTTCAGTGGGTTGATACAATTGATGTAATGATGGATTATTATAATCGTAGGCATAGAGATACCGGAATGAAACCCAAAGATGTCTGTAATCATACAAAGCCGGACGCTTACACTCACATAAAAAGTTGATAGGAATCGATATTGTGTGGGTGACATTGTACGAATCAGTAAATTTAAAAGTATTTTCGCCAAAGGATATACACCCAATTGGTTTAGTGAACTATTTAAGATTGTGAAAGTTTCATTACTAACCCAACCAAGTACATGTTGATATAAAAGGAACACACCTGTACTGGGAAGTTTTATGAGCATGAATTACAGAAAACAAAGTGTCCCGATGTGTACCTCGTGTAAAAGGTGTTTCGCTCTAAGAATAATGTGGTGGGGATTGGATGAAAGATAATGGGATCAATAAAGACGGTATTGTTTTATAAGTAGACCTTTAAGTTATAATGTTGTGAAATAAATTACTCTATAGCCGTAGGAATAGTTTTTATATTTTAAATGAATTAAAGACAAAAATAATAGTATTTTCTTTTAATTCGCTAAATATTTAACTAATGTTTTATTAACATTTCATTATCTTATATAATAGACCTAAAGTAGTTCTATAACCATTTAAATTAATTGACCATATTGAATGTGGTCTACATGTCCGTCTAAGCAGGAATTTGTATTTGTTTCACTTTTATGAATGTTTTACAATATTCAGTTGTAAATTTTGTGGTGCTCTCATTTTACAACCAAGATCTTTGCAAAAGCAGTCAGCTAGGATGAAAGTGCATTTTGACCTATTTCTCCGGAAGCGGCTACCTACTTCAAATCGGATACCTGTTTTGAAACGGACACCACTTTTGACCTGTTTTGAGCTGTTTTAAACGGCATGTTCCTGTTTTGACCTGCACTCATTCATAATCAATGACATGTCAATTATTTGTCTCCATTCATACTATCCATTTTCTACATTTAAAATATACTGACTTCCATAAAATTGCAAGACCTAGACTTTGTTGAACGATTTTATTGAAATTTTCGTCAACGATGTTTTCATTAGAACAAACAAACGATTAAAATTTGAGTAAAATCTAGCTAGTAGTTTTTTTTTGTATTACTTTCCTTAGTAACAATAAATTTGAAGAAATAAGCCAATCAGTGTGTAATTAACTGTCAATTTTTGCCAAGTACGTCAACAACATTTTTCCAACTGACTGATTTTGAACGTGGCCGTATCATTTTCATGAGAGGCCGGACTTTTTCTAAGGAAGCTGCTCGTCGTGTAAACCGAAATGTTACAATGGTATTGAGATGTTGATGGCAACTTAGATGCCGCTGGTTATATTGCCAGAACCCGTTGCGCTTCCATATCTTCAGGGCTGTAAAATCCCATTTTCAACAGTATAATGCGCGCCCTCATACGGCAAGGGTGTTTTGGAAGAAGGTAACATTGCCATCTTCCCATGGCCTGCTTGGTCGCCTGATTTGTCGCCTATTTAACATGTATGGGATGAGGTCGGTAGGCGACTGGGTAATTTACCACACCCTCCAGATCACTTACACGATCTACGGCTACGGATTCAAGAAGGGTTGATATATCACAGGCAGCTATAGATCTCTTGGTTGATGGCATGCCACGATGTCTAAATGAGTGTATTACAAATCGTGGCGGAGCAACTCATTATTGAAAAAAACATTTTAGTTTTTGTTCTTTTGTTTTCAAATTTTAATCGTTTGTTTTGTTCTAATGAAAGACATCGTTGACGAAAATTTCAATAAAATCGTTTAATAAATTCTAGGTGTTGCAATTTTATGGAAGTCAGTATTTACATCCTTTATGGTACTATACATTTCTACATTACACTTATCTAACTTAATTTTTTTTTACTAATCATATTTTAGTGTATTATAAGTTTTGTTATGAACGAATAAGTTCAAAGGTAAATGTAATTAAAAATTATTAATAATTTTATTAAATACATAAATAAAAGTTTACCTCGAGTAGGATTTGAACCTACGACCTGTACTTTGCAGAGTACCGCGCTACCAACTGCGCCACCAAGGTTCAAGCCCCAATCGATGTAAATTTTTTTTATGTATAGAACATGTAAATTCTATATATAATGAGATTACAATCAAATTACTTATATTAATGGAATGTGAGCCTGCAATATCGCAAATTCACACATATCAAAAACAACTTGAATAAGTTCATAACTTATTCGTAACAAAACTTATAATAATTTAATATTAGTTACTGTGTTACTGTGTTACTGCTGATATGCGGACACGTATCATTGAAAGTACCAATAAAAATCATTTTGGATTTGTTTTCATCAAAAACATGTACTCTATAATAATAAATTTAGATATTCTGGGTTGATGGTGTTAGTAATACCATTTATTTTATATATTTGATTACATACATTTCTCTTTACTACAACATTTACATTTACAAATTATGATGTATATATTTGAGGATAATACTGTTTTGATTTTCCTTCACCATCCAACCTACATATGCAGGTATAGACAGGTTATGCAATCGACTTCTTTCACTATTACTAAATCGACTTATTACATAATTTTGCAACGTTTTGATTTCCAAATCGGCGATGTGTGTGTGTGTGTGTGTGTGTGTGTGTGTGCGTGTGTAGTCCGCGTGCGTGTGCGAGTGCGTGCGTGTGTGCTGTGTGCGTGTGTGCGTGCGTGTGCGTGTGCGTGCGTGTGCGTGTGCGTGTGCGTGTGCGTGCGTGTGCGTGCGTGTGCGTGTGCGTGCGTGTGTGTTGCGTGTGCGTGCGTTGTGCGTGTGCGTGTGCGTGTGCGTGTGCGGTTGTGCGTGGGCGTGCGTGGGCGTGCGTGGGCGTGTGCGTGTGTGCGTGTGTGTATTCACGTGCGTGTGATTATCGCGTGCGTGTGTGCGTGGGCATTTGGTGTGCGCGTACGTACTGAAATTTTGTGTGCTTCATTTCATTTCCTGGGTAGATTAGATTTTGTGAGAAATCCAACAGCGGAAGGGCGGCATCAGCCAATTTTTTGTTTTATCAAATATATCTGAAACAGCTGCATTTTTCAAAGATATTAAAATACCTAGATATAGATCTTAAACATATCGATTAATTATATTCTATGAAATTTTGGCGTAATTTGAGGAAAATAAATTTCTGTGGTGGAATTAAGTGTTTGTTCAAATTTCTTTAATATCTGAATAACGATTAATTTTATAAGAAAATGTGACATTTTTCAAACAAAATTTTATTTCACATAACTTTTCTATTTATAGTTATTTAACCACCAAGTGTATTAATGAAATCAATTAACGATGAGACATTAATTGCACATTAATACACGAGTTGGTTACAATATTTTCACGGAATGCTTTCTCTAACTTTTCTGTTTTTTAAAGTAATAATTTTGTCAACCAGACTGTCATCTCGTAAGAAATATAGAACGTCTGATAGTTCTAATTTCTTGAGGCAATACACATTGTTAGATGTTTCATGTAAATGAATGCAGCGCCTCCTATCAAGTCATTTAAATCGTTCATTAATGCATTATTTGGAGTTGTATAATTCCCATTAATAAATGATTCTTTGAATTTTAATACGAAGCCAAAATGGATTGATTGAAAGAGTAAAAATGCTTAAATTTAGACCTTGTCTATATCTGACATGAAATTTTAAACGTCTATCTGACATAGATGGTTGTTTTGTTTTATAAGGTTACCTATTTTGTTATTAACGTATTAAAAGCGCATAATTATGCTAAAAAATTATTATTAAAATTATTTAATTTCTATCACTTTCCACTCTGTAGGTTTCGCTTGTTCCATACCGAATATATTACGTTCTCCAGTGTCTTAATTGTCTTAATAAAGAACTAAAACATCTAGCGATCTCAAACTTTTGTCAACCGATTTCAAGAAGTCCAAAGATCAGTGCTATTTAACATCAGCCGGATCAAAGGTCGAGTTTGTAAATGCACGGTATTTTAATAAAGCACGAGCGGTGCTAACAGATCAGTACTAACGCGATCTGATTAGCATTTGGGAAGAATGCTGAAGTAATACTTCCCCGTTAGATCCTCAATTTCGTTCTTTCTATCCCGATCCTGACCACCACTCTTAATACCACCATGTAGATATTTAGACAGTCATGTATGTTGGTATCCATCAATGTACCCGAAGGAGCTCCATAGCAAATGACCGCCTCCTCCTCAGGAGGGAAAAACGTTACCTTTTATTTTCCAAAACATGGGCATAGTCTGCGACAGTTGAACCTTTATTATTGCTCTCATTGTCTTTTAGTGATTTTTGATATTACAATAAAGACAATTATATGTAACTCAAATCGACCTCCGTGCCAGTGGGTAGTTTTGGAGAGTTCTGGACACACCGTTGCCGTGGGCGAGCACTTAAGCCCCCCACATTTTGAAGGTTGAAGGTTACACCAATCAGCAATGGACGAAACTAAGCCCCATCCCCCCTTTGAAGATTGAGGGTTACACCAATGAGCAACCTGGACGACCCAATCCCCGCTCCACATTTTCAAGGTTACGACACAAAGATCTCAGAGTACAAATGTAAGCCCCGCCTCCACATTTTGAAGGTTGAAGGTTACAACAATCAGCAACGAGACATTTAAGCCCCATCACACTTTGAAGATTGAATTTACACCAATGAGCAACCTGGATGAGCACGTAAGCCCCGCTCCCACATTTTCAAGGTTACATGGCACAAAGGTCTCACAGTACAAAGATGTAATCATTTTCCAGGTTGCACAGTACAAATATCTTACAATACACAGGTTACACAATACAAAGGTTGTACATTGTAAACGTTTATCGTCAACATAGTTACAAAATTCAAGAGCACATGAAAAAATTATCATCGTCTACCACATCCAAATTTTACGCACACACAAAGAAAAAAGAAAATAATATGTTAATGTATTTATTATATATATATATATATATATATATATATATATATATATATATATATATATATTAATTGTTATTGCGAGTAACATCACAAAAAATTTGCTGTAGTGGATTATCAGATTACGTTGCTCTACATGAGCATTCAACTGCATCGTCGGTAGATGTACAAATGAATCCACTGCAGCAAGCGATGAGTTGAATAACGTTAAAAAAATTCATAATAAAAAGGCATAAAATTTTATTAAAGCACATTAATTCTGATTGTTAATGGCAATTATTATCAAATAATAAAATTTAATTTGGAACAAGTGCAAGAAAGGTCCATGTCTTTCGTTTGCATCATGCCTCGTTATACATAATTATAAAAAAACATAAATACATTATAAATTTTATTAAATACATAAATAAAGTTTACCTCGAGTAGGATTTGAACCTACGACGTGTGCAAGAGTAGCTAACTGCGCCATCAAGGTTCAAGCCCCAATCGATGTAAATCTTGTCTTTATGTATGTAGAACTGATGTAGATTCTAAATAATTTTTAATTACATATTTACCTTTGAACTTATTCGTTCATAACAAAAACTTATAATAATACATACATTATAATTGTTTGAAAATTTCATAATAAAAAAAAGTGTAATATTGATTAAAATCACAGATCTTATTGTAATTAATACTCAGTGTTAATGGAAATTATTAAAAATAACAAAATAAAATTTGATTTAGAACAAGTGAAAAGTACATAACTAAAAACGATTTAAAGTTAAAAAGAGTCCTTAAATTGTGACGTGAGATAATGAGTTAAAGTAAAAACAATTAAATACGCCAAAAATGTAATTAAGAACAAATTTAAAAACTTACCATTAGTAAAAACTCAAATCTCTATTCATCTTGTGAAGCGCTGGAACCGATGGAATGAAAATGAATGCATAAAACAGTTTATCAATTTAGTTAATTAATAGATTAAAAAAGACTGTGTTATCAATCATGAACATACTTTCGAAATATATACTGTGTTGCTAGATGATTTCGTAATAGTCTTCTTTCAAACAATAGAATAACAAAAAAGTAAACAGTTTTCCTTCAAATCAATGGAAAAATTCGTAATAATAATCATAAAATTCACAATTTAAACAGATAATACACGTAAGAATAAAGATAAAAATTGAACAATAAACTGTATTAATAATATTATTCATACAATTACTATAAACTACTGCATTTCGAAAAAAATCTTAATTTTATGCATTTTCTTAGGATTGTCGTGCTGAATCTATCCGGTAGTAGCAATATTTTGGTAATTTTGTCAGGCAGAATCACTAGAATTTGTCGTAGCACGGTGGCAATTTTCACAATAGCTATTCGTGGTCTGACTGACAAAATTACCGGCAAATCTACTACTTGTATTACGAAACACATTTCAAGGTCCACTTCAAGAGGCATAGTACAACTCAAATGTTTCTCTTGCATAGCTGATTTAGTTTCTTGAACTTATAAAGGATTTCATGCTTTATTATATTTGCTTTAACTTCTTTCTTGTATTCGTATTTGCACTAAGGATATTATTTGGTTTTAGATTCAGTAAACCAAATGCTAATACCATCGTGCAGAATGCCCGTTCATCTGGCAACAGAGGTACAAAGGGTTTAATCTTTTGAGTAGTATTAATTGATTATAGTTTACGCCAGATAGGTAATTGTTTTCTTTGGTAGGTACGTTACGACCATGCGTGACTTATGATTAGCACCAGGTGAAAAGTAAACATTATAAGTCAAAATGATTGTACCTCGTGATCATACACCTATCTTGAAGGTTACTGTAAGGAAAGCCTTATATCGGTCGCGTGCAGTATGTAATGGAACTAAATCACCAAGGTGGCGCAGAAGGTAATCTGGAGAAAGAACAGTATTTCCAGTGTCAGTGCGTTGTGGCTTTTGGATACACCACCTACAGAGGACGACTTGGAAGAGGTATTAAGCTGAAACTACGAGCAGGAAAGTAGACGTTACATCCTGTGAGTAGTCTGAGGAAGACCATCACCTGTGAGAAAATGGAATAGTATTGAATAACGTGTTAGCCCTACTTGCATTGCTGAGTTTGAACGGTATCCAACATCTAACTAAGGAAGGTCATTCATCCTCCAATCCGATAACGCAACCAGTGATGAGGATAATTGGACCTCAGACTGTTCTGACACCTGAGTGTGTTGTAAGGATTAGTCGTCCACATCTGCAACACGCTAAATAAACATCTGAAATTTACTGAACCCTGATTCGATCGTAGAATTCATAGAGGAGTGGTCGTGTAGCAGTTCTGCGGTAAAAGAGGTGGGAACACCTAACTGAGGCATACTTGTATAAAGAGTTCAATGAAATGGACTCCTATGAAATGTTCGATGCAAGTAGAGCTTATATGACCCATCAAAGAATATCCTCAGTCCTGCATGTGCTATTTTAAAGATAATGAATGGCTTATAAATAACTGAGCATTATGAAGACCCGCAGCAGAGAAAAGACTTTTCCATCACCGGTAATAGATGCAATGAATCACGCAGTACATTCTCTGAGTGTATTCAGCTGCGGAGTTGGTTTAATCTCTGCTTTCCAGCCCAAAGCGCATAGAAAGTACAATGTTGGATGTACGCAACACATATTCGAATAATCAACATTTTCTAGAAAGGATTCTAGTTCACCATCAATGAACCGTGTGTTGGGTAAGGACACCATAAGCTGCCCCACTTTATCTTTAGCGTCATCTGTGAACAGATAGTGAAGCGTTTTAACCTTTTTGTACAAGTAGCATTAATTGATTATAGTTTTCACCAGATAAGTAATTTTTCATTAGATTTTGTATGTCACGACCATGAGTGGCTTATGACTCTAGTAGCAGCGTGTGGAAAAGGAGATATCATTAGTCACAAGTCACGTAAAACATGTACCTCGTGATATTACATATCCTGAGGAGGTTGCTGGAAGGAAAACTATGGTTCACGTGCAGGATACAATGGAGCTGCTCCACCAAGTTGGTGCTGGAGTAACCTGGAAGATAGTTTCGACCAGGGTGGCTGCGAAATGGTGTTGCGATTTTGGATAACCCATCACCTCGAGCGGACGATTTAGATCAGATATTAAGCAGCAACTACGAGCATGAACAAAAAAAATAAAACTCTTATTATGTAAAACGGTATTTTATTAATAACGTAATTCACTATACAAGTTTATCCGGCTTCATAAGTTTGTTAATACATCACATAGTTGTACCTTTATTTGAAGAAGACTATAAAGAATAGATTTACGTTAATGTCTCTGATATTGTTGTTATTTCGTCGGTAATGAAACGCATCTGTGTATAGTAAATGCGCTCTTGGTCGACGAAGACATTTATCATATTAAACTACCTAGTTTTCATGAATAATTAGCGTACGCCCGCAATAAGTGTTTACAGCGGCATGAAACTGGTGGGATATAATAAGAGCTGTATAATTGAGGCTATCCAGATGTCAATTGTAAACAAATTACATCCATCGCTGAAGAAGACGATATCAGTGTTAGGCTTATGAAATATTGCATCAAAACGCTTAAAATTTCTTTAAAACAATTAATTATCTCGATATAAGTACTATGTAAAGACATCAAATCTAATTCTCATGGAACATATACAATCGCTTGTTTAGGATCAGACAGTGTTCAATATCGATATTGCACAAGGTAAAGTACGCGTTGTCTTAACAGGTGTAGTAGTTCTTTCAGCTAAAGTAGTTGTAGTTTTCAGCACGTTGACTGTCATAATATAAATTACCTCTGGCCGAACGTTTCTTTTCTTATTCTTATACGATTGTAGCGGCTCGCAACACGTTCCATTACTATACAGAATAATTGTGTATAACAATATTTTGATGAGACACACCGTAGATGTTACAAGAACTCAATGCATAAATTTTGCTATATTACGTCGGGCGAACCGAAACTTGGGTCTCAATACTGACCTGTTTGAATATGTTCCATATGACTCACACACAGTTAGCTTGCAGTACTGTCCGTAAATTGTTGATGCAATGCATCCAAGTGAATTAGTGCCTGTAATAGTGTCTAAAAGTGAATTACGAAGAGGAACAAAAGCGTTTGCAACAGTTGTGGCAGGTAACGTAAAAAAATGAAATAAATAAATTATATTATTTTAGGACAATTTGTCCAACGAAGATGACAATATTAGCCTTTTCGCTGGATCATCCGACGAATACGTCCCTAAGTGATCACGAAACCGACATATCCGACGCTAAAACACCCAAAACAGCGTCCCAAAATTTGTAACACAAATATAAATGACGCACGTGATCCCCAGACCAAGTTGTTCGAATACAGCAAATAACGATTTGTGACGCAAACAATCGAAGAAGTCGTGATGAGTTATGAAGATGTCACAAGTGGCGACGAAGAAAGCAGGGATACTGATTTCTTTGAACTACTTTTCGACCAACGGATCTTTACTTTGATGGTTACTGAAACTAATAGGTATGCTGAAGGCTAAAGAAAATGCACCATGCTAATTCAAGATCGGCAAGATACAGATATTGATAAAATGAAGAAATATGTCGGTATACTGATCTGCATGGGTCTTGCTCAATATCAAGTATTGAATCATATTGGTCTAAGATGCCAATCTATCAGAATCCCTAAAATCTGTAATGTCCAGCAACCGCTTTCAGTTATTGCTGAAAATGTGGCATTCTAACAATAATGAAATTTGCCAGACGACGGATTATAGAAAATATTTCCTCTCAAAATATACTCATCCAATATTTTCAACGCCACTATACGCCAAGGAATGTGTATATTGATGAGACATTAGCTATGTTTCGAGGGCGCCTGTTCTTGGACAATTTATCAAAAACGATTGCCTTTGTTCTTGAAAGAGATGTATTTAGATAACAATCTATTTTATAAATCAATCAGAACAATGAATCTTTGTTACCTTGAAAATTATAAGCATAGACTTTGAACAATGCATCGTCTTTGTTCTTGATTTCAGAATTGAGATAACAATCTATTTCTAACTGAACAATGGATCGTCTTTGTTCTTTCTCAATGTGACCTTATAAGCATAAACTTTTGTTAACAATGGATCGCCTTTGTTCTTGAGATGTATTTATGACTCAGAAACAATGGATCGTCTTTGTTCTTTCTCATGTGACCTTGAAAAGCATAGACTTTGAACCGTCGGCTTGAACAATAATGTCTGTTCTTGATTTCCTAGAATTTCGAATGACTCAATAAAACAATAGATCGTCTTTGTTCTCTTGGCCTTGCATAAACTTTAAACAATGGGCTTGTTCTTGATTTATCAGAATAGGGCGTGGCCTTGAAACATACTTGACTTGCAGAGCAATGACCTTCAGGACAATCAACAATCTAGTAACTTTCTAGTGACCAAGGACTGTGCAAGCATGACCTTGAAGAGGCGGGGTTACCTACCACGTGGCCGAGGTGACCTGAAGATGATGACCTTGATAAACCATGTACTTGGACGTGTAATTGACCTTGAGCAGAAACACTCGTGAAAAAGTATAGTAGAAAAGTGGCAGGATCGGCATAGCTATACTACTTTAAATCCAGTACAGATTTTGGAAGTTACCTGATTCTTTAAAGTTCTTGATCTGGTTTGAGTTTTCAATGTAGAATGAAAGTATACCAATTATTTGCATAAAGTTACAATCCTAATAGAGGATCCATCACTTCAGAACATTTTTCTGTGCTTCATTGATTTAAAATTTACACTGTATGTCAAACCATCAGGCACAAATTTGATAAGTTTTATATTTATTTTCCTTTTTATATATTGACAAATTGAAATTAATCCTGTTCGTCAATGCACTTTTTCGGAATGATCAAACTTAAGTTATTCAAAATATTAAAGGTTGCTTCTACTTTGACGTAATAAACGAAATTTGGTTTTATACGTTATTTCTTGTAATCTGAGGTATGGTTTTATCTGTTTTATTGTCATCAGATATTCAATTGAAATTGTGATTGGCATATCTATTGGTCTCTAACACAATCAGGTCACTTTAAGAACTACAGAACCACATTTCATTTTCTGTAGCAATTCTTATAGCAAATTCCTAAATTCGGTGGCAATGGGAGTTTGTAACTCTTGAAATTTCCTAACAGTGTTAACATCCTATTTGTCAAGATGCTCACCTGAAAATTTTAATACTTACGTGATGTATTTAAACCATAATCACAATAAACTTTTGCGGTATTTCATTGACAGTGATTATTCTTAACTGCTGGAACACAGTTGTTCCTATTCCGAATGAGATTTGAGGATCTGAAATTCATTACTTATATTTATTTGTATTCATCTAATTCCATAGCAGTATTTTCTGTCTCTAATGCCAGCTCATGTTATGACCTTTAACAAACTAATCACTTCGTACAATGTGAACGGAACTGAATAAACGTTAAAACGTGTACCAACTCGCAAAATCGTAATAATAATAGTGTAGTTACGTTGCCTGACGTTAAAAACGGACTCCTCTTTTTTTGCTTCGAATAATTTATACAATTCTTCAAATTTGGAGTTATCTTTTGTGATTCTATCACACTATTTAAAAATAAACCATTATTTTTAAAGTTCAGGAAAGCTTAGACAAATACTTGTATTGATTTCTTAAGAAACTGGAAAAGCTTAATACTATTAAATACATTTATCAATTGTCAATAATGCTGTTTAAACTCTTCAAAGCAACGCTGTATTGTAGTCAAATCACAGATTAAAACTTACTGCATTATTATCGTCACATTTAATGTCTTGACGACAGAATGGTTTTGTCTGCTTTTGGTATAATTAACAAAAAAGATAATTTTATGGTCTGAACAACGTCAACGGAATTCTAATCAATGGAAAATCGTTTCAGGTTCAGCTATAAGGTGAATACAACTCAATGTCTATCAGATTCAATGCCATATTTTTATTACAATGCTGTTAGAAAGAATTTTAATTTAAGATTGCTTAAATACCAATAAGCGCGGCTAACAATGAATACGCTCAATTATTGTTCGTACATCCAGGTCCATGTTTGATTTTGAACATTTTATGACAGCAGGATTAACAATCGTTTACAAGCATTGCAACTGTTTCTGATAAAATTAGCTAGTCCTGTTGACCCGATGCAAGAATTAAATTATCAATGCTAGGTGAAAACAACAACGCTGAAATTAAATTGTTGAAGACATACTCAATAATGGGAAGCTTTAACAATGAAATTCTGAAATCAAACGTAATTTCATTCTAATCTTTAAATTATCTTGTAAAAAACATAAACGTAGTCTATTTAATTATGACGCCATGCAGAGTACAATACTATTTCGTCTTACAGATAATTACTTTTCTGCTTAACCTTTTACTATCAATTTTCCTGACATGTACACACAATATTTTTATAAATGAAAAAATACTCTTAATAAAAAGCAAAATTTTATTTTAACAATTTTGCAAAGTGTATGTCTCCATTATAATCCTGGTACTATACATATAATGCGTCGATTTACATAAAGCATTTTAAAATAACTACAGATACAAAATAAATAGTGATGCATGATTTTAGTTAGATGTCATTTCATTCAACATTTCTGTATTCAGCAGTTAGGTTCCTGTCCTCATCGCACCTCGGTTGCACTTACGTCTTATGCGTTCTCATTATTTTCATCCGCTGTTATAAAATACCATGAATTTAGACGATCTTGTACGTTGAACAGAGATTTGCGCTTGGTTTATGTATATATTTATTTTATAAGAATGTTTTCCATGTCTTTTTAAAATAAAAGCTGATTAGCAGTTCATACTTCTTTTATATGGACATAAATTTCCTATATTTTATAGAAATAATCTATGATGATCAGTTTTACAGGCAAAATATTCAAAATATTTACCAATTTGTTCTTCCACATCGTAAATTGCGTTACATTTGATTTATTTGATCAACTGGCTTCTAGAATTGTAGTACAATATTATTCCTTCTTGGTCTCTATGTCTTCTTTATTCAGATACGAAAGCAAACGACATTTGTTTCTTCTTTAAAGAACATAAAGTTTCTTCATCACTAATTCTTTTAGAATATTTTGTTTTCCTCAAAGTTTGAACTAAAGTGATATTCTCTGACTCAATAATAAACAAATTTTTTGGTATTTATGTTTTTTTTTTTTACTGGCATGGATTCATTACTACTTTCTCTCAACATTGACTTGGCTTCTCCTTATTCTTGCCTGCAAGACAAACATTTCATTACTGAGAAACAGGAAGACGTTGTTTATTGTCTGTATAAATTATTCCTCTAATGGATAATTTTTCAAATCAGGTAAAAAAATCTTAATATGGCACTTTGGTTTCGATGGGATGTATTTGAATTTTGTTGCAGCTGTTCATCGACATTAGATTTTCATAATCGACGCAGGTGATTTACTGTCCAAATACCTCTTATTGCCATCAAAATATTGTCGCTCTGCGTAATATTCACATTACCAAATCGAATGTATTTCAGTAGGTCTTACTCTTCCCAGGCTAATATTTGCTCTATAGATCGGTAACTCATCGTTCTTGTACACTTTGTTTTACGTGAGTGAGAATGTTGAATAGACCAATATTAGAAAGTTGTTACAAATGTAATAGCATTCCACTGTTCATAATATCAGGATGGACTCGTTAAAGCATTGGTTTTCTTTGAGATTTGTTTCTCGATTATAGTAATTACAAAATCTGTACCTCAGAAATGACCAACACCGCTTTGGTGGTGAATTTATCTCACCACAGACACACGAACACAGACAAAGACACACAGACACACAGACACAGACACACAGACACACAGACACACAGACACACAGACACAAGACACACATAACACAGACACACAGACACACAGACACACAGACACACAGACACACAGACACAGACACACAAACACACAGACACACAGACAGACATACCTCAGACATGAGAAACACAGACACACAGACACAGACACACAGACACTGAACAGACACATATAAACACAGACACATAGCCACACAGAAACAGGCACACAGAACACAGAAACACACACACACACACACACAGACACACACACACACACACACAGACAAACACACACACACACACACACACACACACACACACACACACACAGAACAGAAGACAACACATAACACACAGACACAGAGACACACACAGACACACAGACACACAGACACATAGACACACAGACACAGACACACAGACACAGACACACAGACACACAGACACAGACATGCACTGACACACAGACACACAGACACACAGACACAGACACACAGACACTGACACACACAGACACACAGACACACAGACACACAGACACACAGACACAGAGACACAGACACACAGACACACACACACAGACACACAGCACACACAGACACACAGACACACAGACACACAGACACAGACACACAGACACATAGACACAGACACACAGACACGGGCACACTGCACCAACACACGAAAACATGAACACACGGACACTCAACACAGACACTCAGCCACACAGGCACACAGAACAGACACACAGACACACAGACACAGACACACAGACACACAGACACACAGACACACAGACACACAGACACACAGACACACAGACACACAGACACACAGACACACAGACACACAGAGACACAGACACACAGACACACACACACAGACACACAGACACACAGACACACAGACACACAGACACACAGACACAGACACACAGACACATGGTCAGACACACAGACACACATCACTGTACACAGAAACATGAACACGGACATCAGGCATGAATACAGACACACAGACACACAGACACACAGACACACAGACACACAGACACACAGACAGACACACAGACACACAGACACACAGACACACAGACACACAGACACACAGACACACAGACACACAGACACACAGACACACAGACACACACAGACACAGACACAGACACACACAAAACACACAGACACACAGATGAACACACAGGACACAGACACAAACACACAGACACAGGCACACAGACACACAGACACACAGACACAACACATAGGCACATAGACATAGACACACAGACACACAGACACACAGAACAACAGACACGACACACAGACACACAGACACACAGACACACTTTACAGACACAGACACACACACAGACACACAGACACACAGACACACAGACACAGACACACAGACACACAGACACACAGAAAGACACACAGACACACAGACACACATACAAACAGTTTATAGACACACAGAACACAGACACACAGACATACGGGCACACAGACACACAGAACAACAGACACACAGACACACACAGACACACAGACACACAGACACACAGACACACAGACACACAGACACACAGACACACAGACACACAGACACACAGACACACAGACACACAGACACACAGACACACAGAACACAGACACACAGACACACAGACACACAGACACACAGACACACAGAACAGACACACAGACACACAGACACACAGACACAAGACACACGACACACAGAACAGGAACACAGACACACACACACACACAAGGTAAATGTGTACAACACACAAGCACACACACACGAACTCACTCATGTGGACAGAGCACATTGAACACGCGTACATAAAAAGCATATGCACACACACACACATGAATTTTACATAAGCATGCACTCACGCCCGCAAACGCAACAAACACCTGAAAATGCACATCTTTCAAATTGTTAAAAGCCGTATAAATTTAATCTTTCGCCTTTATACACATATTAAATACTTATCCTTTTGGATTTACATATTTTCTATTCGTATATTTAGTTATACAATCTAAGCAATACCATTTATCAACAAGGATGAAACCATTTGACACATTTGGCGGACCCGGAAAAAGATGGTGGTGCTATAAGTAAAGATGCCTTGATTTTTTGTCTGCACACAGTTCATAAAGCTTTTAAAGTAAACACTGACGCTTATCTAGTTTGGACCAAAGACTACATCAACAAATAAATTTTGTATAAATTGTACCATGTCCAAATTACAACTCGTCAACAAATTGCATAAACCTGCGAAAAAATTTTAAACGAAGGCGCACA
Organism: Vesta saturnalis; assembly: GCA_036346205.1. Taxonomy (NCBI): domain Eukaryota; kingdom Metazoa; phylum Arthropoda; class Insecta; order Coleoptera; family Lampyridae; genus Vesta; species Vesta saturnalis. The sequence goes on from JARFJB010002246.1 coordinate 455,437, forward strand.
ATAATTATTTTGATGACCTTTGGCAGCATTGGCTGAATTTAACATATACCAAACAAAATAAGGGCTATAAGTATATATTAGTTTGTTATCGACTGTTTTCGAAATACTTATGGACTAAAGGATTAAAAAACGAAAACAGGTCAAGAAGTTACCAAGGCCATCAAACAATCTTCAAAAGGACGAAACCTCCAATTTGCAGACAGATGCAGGAAAGAATTCATGAGCATTTTACTAAACTAATGCATCGTTATCAGAGCCATTGTGCTCTATATATAAGTCGTTCAGTGGGTTGATACAATTGATGTAATGATGGATTATTATAATCGTAGGCATAGAGATACCGGAATGAAACCCAAAGATGTCTGTAATCATACAAAGCCGGACGCTTACACTCACATAAAAAGTTGATAGGAATCGATATTGTGTGGGTGACATTGTACGAATCAGTAAATTTAAAAGTATTTTCGCCAAAGGATATACACCCAATTGGTTTAGTGAACTATTTAAGATTGTGAAAGTTTCATTACTAACCCAACCAAGTACATGTTGATATAAAAGGAACACACCTGTACTGGGAAGTTTTATGAGCATGAATTACAGAAAACAAAGTGTCCCGATGTGTACCTCGTGTAAAAGGTGTTTCGCTCTAAGAATAATGTGGTGGGGATTGGATGAAAGATAATGGGATCAATAAAGACGGTATTGTTTTATAAGTAGACCTTTAAGTTATAATGTTGTGAAATAAATTACTCTATAGCCGTAGGAATAGTTTTTATATTTTAAATGAATTAAAGACAAAAATAATAGTATTTTCTTTTAATTCGCTAAATATTTAACTAATGTTTTATTAACATTTCATTATCTTATATAATAGACCTAAAGTAGTTCTATAACCATTTAAATTAATTGACCATATTGAATGTGGTCTACATGTCCGTCTAAGCAGGAATTTGTATTTGTTTCACTTTTATGAATGTTTTACAATATTCAGTTGTAAATTTTGTGGTGCTCTCATTTTACAACCAAGATCTTTGCAAAAGCAGTCAGCTAGGATGAAAGTGCATTTTGACCTATTTCTCCGGAAGCGGCTACCTACTTCAAATCGGATACCTGTTTTGAAACGGACACCACTTTTGACCTGTTTTGAGCTGTTTTAAACGGCATGTTCCTGTTTTGACCTGCACTCATTCATAATCAATGACATGTCAATTATTTGTCTCCATTCATACTATCCATTTTCTACATTTAAAATATACTGACTTCCATAAAATTGCAAGACCTAGACTTTGTTGAACGATTTTATTGAAATTTTCGTCAACGATGTTTTCATTAGAACAAACAAACGATTAAAATTTGAGTAAAATCTAGCTAGTAGTTTTTTTTTGTATTACTTTCCTTAGTAACAATAAATTTGAAGAAATAAGCCAATCAGTGTGTAATTAACTGTCAATTTTTGCCAAGTACGTCAACAACATTTTTCCAACTGACTGATTTTGAACGTGGCCGTATCATTTTCATGAGAGGCCGGACTTTTTCTAAGGAAGCTGCTCGTCGTGTAAACCGAAATGTTACAATGGTATTGAGATGTTGATGGCAACTTAGATGCCGCTGGTTATATTGCCAGAACCCGTTGCGCTTCCATATCTTCAGGGCTGTAAAATCCCATTTTCAACAGTATAATGCGCGCCCTCATACGGCAAGGGTGTTTTGGAAGAAGGTAACATTGCCATCTTCCCATGGCCTGCTTGGTCGCCTGATTTGTCGCCTATTTAACATGTATGGGATGAGGTCGGTAGGCGACTGGGTAATTTACCACACCCTCCAGATCACTTACACGATCTACGGCTACGGATTCAAGAAGGGTTGATATATCACAGGCAGCTATAGATCTCTTGGTTGATGGCATGCCACGATGTCTAAATGAGTGTATTACAAATCGTGGCGGAGCAACTCATTATTGAAAAAAACATTTTAGTTTTTGTTCTTTTGTTTTCAAATTTTAATCGTTTGTTTTGTTCTAATGAAAGACATCGTTGACGAAAATTTCAATAAAATCGTTTAATAAATTCTAGGTGTTGCAATTTTATGGAAGTCAGTATTTACATCCTTTATGGTACTATACATTTCTACATTACACTTATCTAACTTAATTTTTTTTTACTAATCATATTTTAGTGTATTATAAGTTTTGTTATGAACGAATAAGTTCAAAGGTAAATGTAATTAAAAATTATTAATAATTTTATTAAATACATAAATAAAAGTTTACCTCGAGTAGGATTTGAACCTACGACCTGTACTTTGCAGAGTACCGCGCTACCAACTGCGCCACCAAGGTTCAAGCCCCAATCGATGTAAATTTTTTTTATGTATAGAACATGTAAATTCTATATATAATGAGATTACAATCAAATTACTTATATTAATGGAATGTGAGCCTGCAATATCGCAAATTCACACATATCAAAAACAACTTGAATAAGTTCATAACTTATTCGTAACAAAACTTATAATAATTTAATATTAGTTACTGTGTTACTGTGTTACTGCTGATATGCGGACACGTATCATTGAAAGTACCAATAAAAATCATTTTGGATTTGTTTTCATCAAAAACATGTACTCTATAATAATAAATTTAGATATTCTGGGTTGATGGTGTTAGTAATACCATTTATTTTATATATTTGATTACATACATTTCTCTTTACTACAACATTTACATTTACAAATTATGATGTATATATTTGAGGATAATACTGTTTTGATTTTCCTTCACCATCCAACCTACATATGCAGGTATAGACAGGTTATGCAATCGACTTCTTTCACTATTACTAAATCGACTTATTACATAATTTTGCAACGTTTTGATTTCCAAATCGGCGATGTGTGTGTGTGTGTGTGTGTGTGTGTGTGTGCGTGTGTAGTCCGCGTGCGTGTGCGAGTGCGTGCGTGTGTGCTGTGTGCGTGTGTGCGTGCGTGTGCGTGTGCGTGCGTGTGCGTGTGCGTGTGCGTGTGCGTGCGTGTGCGTGCGTGTGCGTGTGCGTGCGTGTGTGTTGCGTGTGCGTGCGTTGTGCGTGTGCGTGTGCGTGTGCGTGTGCGGTTGTGCGTGGGCGTGCGTGGGCGTGCGTGGGCGTGTGCGTGTGTGCGTGTGTGTATTCACGTGCGTGTGATTATCGCGTGCGTGTGTGCGTGGGCATTTGGTGTGCGCGTACGTACTGAAATTTTGTGTGCTTCATTTCATTTCCTGGGTAGATTAGATTTTGTGAGAAATCCAACAGCGGAAGGGCGGCATCAGCCAATTTTTTGTTTTATCAAATATATCTGAAACAGCTGCATTTTTCAAAGATATTAAAATACCTAGATATAGATCTTAAACATATCGATTAATTATATTCTATGAAATTTTGGCGTAATTTGAGGAAAATAAATTTCTGTGGTGGAATTAAGTGTTTGTTCAAATTTCTTTAATATCTGAATAACGATTAATTTTATAAGAAAATGTGACATTTTTCAAACAAAATTTTATTTCACATAACTTTTCTATTTATAGTTATTTAACCACCAAGTGTATTAATGAAATCAATTAACGATGAGACATTAATTGCACATTAATACACGAGTTGGTTACAATATTTTCACGGAATGCTTTCTCTAACTTTTCTGTTTTTTAAAGTAATAATTTTGTCAACCAGACTGTCATCTCGTAAGAAATATAGAACGTCTGATAGTTCTAATTTCTTGAGGCAATACACATTGTTAGATGTTTCATGTAAATGAATGCAGCGCCTCCTATCAAGTCATTTAAATCGTTCATTAATGCATTATTTGGAGTTGTATAATTCCCATTAATAAATGATTCTTTGAATTTTAATACGAAGCCAAAATGGATTGATTGAAAGAGTAAAAATGCTTAAATTTAGACCTTGTCTATATCTGACATGAAATTTTAAACGTCTATCTGACATAGATGGTTGTTTTGTTTTATAAGGTTACCTATTTTGTTATTAACGTATTAAAAGCGCATAATTATGCTAAAAAATTATTATTAAAATTATTTAATTTCTATCACTTTCCACTCTGTAGGTTTCGCTTGTTCCATACCGAATATATTACGTTCTCCAGTGTCTTAATTGTCTTAATAAAGAACTAAAACATCTAGCGATCTCAAACTTTTGTCAACCGATTTCAAGAAGTCCAAAGATCAGTGCTATTTCCAAAATTGATACTTTTAATTTTTCATTTAGATTATATACCTTGAAATACACCATTAAAAAACCCAAAAAAGATAAGTATTTTAAAATTGATACTGGTTTCTTTTTAATTCAGACTATCAATCGGCCCAGATATTTGTAACACCAATCCCACAACACGGCATCTACCACGACCACAACGACGCCTTCCACAAGCAATACTACAACAGCACCAAAAGGTTCAGATCCCACAGCGCTGAAGGAGATTGAAACATCCTGAGAAGCGCATCCCATAACACCACTATGTATTACACTTATTTAATTATGCATTATTATTAAATTTCAAAATTATAATAAGCTTTATTGGATTAAATTGATTTGATCCTTCTAAGCATTTGTCCATTCAAACCTTCGCCGCTACATTAAGCTTTTACTGATTCTACTAAGAGAGCATTTCTGACGCTAGTTTTTTTCACCTTTAAGTTTGGAGAATGCAACGTATCTTCTAGTCTGTCAGATTAACTATTTAATATTTTAGTAGTGTTGCCAAAAATAATTTACACTATTACAAAAACTAATGTATAAAAAAAGAAAAACAATTAAAATCCAGTAAGAATCGAGATTTTCTGAAATTGTATTTATCCGCTAAACTAACTTACACGGTAATAAAACTAATACAATTGTACTACAGTAACAACACTTGTAAATATACTGAAAGGCATGACTATAGAACGCCCATACGTCTATGCAGTGATCCAAAAATCGAAATGTAAGGAACTGGTTATATAGGATGTTTGTGTAAGTTGCTTCCATTTTGATTCTTTAATAGAGATATTAACAAACGTAACATCATAATCTCCGATGTCATTATAGCCATTAATTCACGGAGCATTTTACAAAAATTTTTGGGTTTACAAAGCTTGATTCGGAATTATATTATGCATGTCACTTATACAAAATGTGTCAAAAACAGGATACGTCCAGTGAAATACTTTGATGTGAGCAAATTAGCGACCGTGTTTATTGGTAACGTCACGTACAAGGTACATGCAAGATTATCTTGATTATCCTCCATATTCGTGTTTTGTGTCAGAATTTGTATAACACAAAAGGCGACTAGATCAAATTTTTACATTTAAAATTAAGTCATTACCAGCCGCCATAAAAATCCCTAAATCAACTAAAGTAGAAATTATTGTTTGAAAACGGCGTAAAGGGGCAAATTACAAATAACGTGTTTCATAAGACATTAAAGCACTCAAGTAGGTAAGATTGGAGACTTTTGGAACACACCACAATTCCAAGGTCCCACATTTCCAAGATTACCGCAATTTCAAGGTCCCGCCGTCTCAAGGTCACAAAATAAGTAGGTCATGAATAAACACAAGGTCGCACATTTCTATGATTACCACAGATCCAAGGTGAAGCAACGTACGTACGTTACTAACACTCAACACATTCTCAAGGCTATTTGCGCGCCCTACCTACTCAGATTGCTATCTCACTTTTTCAAGGCTTGCTCATCTAATTTTTACAATTGTCTGATACCACATTTAGAACAAAATAAAAAAAGATAATGATATGTTAATACACTTACTTGTTGTATGTACAAATGTAACCAGTGTATAATTCAGATATATGATTTTCTCTGGGAATAAAACATTTTGATTTATTACAAGTGCAAAAGGTCCTTTCCACTTCTGTATCATTACACCTGCGTGGACGTGGTGCAAGTAATTGAGCGTACGTGCAGTGTGGTGCCGATTGGAGATGTTCCTGTAGCGGAGTGTTAGATGACCGCCATTGGTTTATTGGAACACATGAAGTATTCAACCTTATCGTCTGAAGATGCTCCACTAGAGGACTAACAGATGTTCATCAGCTGTAACGGTATAAACGGGTGGCAGAACGGGATTACAGATAAATTGGCCTTTTGCCCCGACTAGTCAGCGTATGGGTGTAGGTCAGATGTTGAAAATTTTGCACAACCAGAATAGTAAATCGTACGTAAGTCAAAATAGGAGATGAAGACAAAATCAGTTCGGTTAAGGGCGCCAGAATGTTTGGTAGTCAAATAAGGGTGTCGTGCCAAAATTACGAGTACATAGCGTGTCTAAACATACAAAAACATACGCTTACCTATCCGAAATCAATTCCAGGAGTGCTGGACAGCAACTCAGCAAACTACCTGAAATAGGGCTTCAAAAACACTACACGCTTGTCAAATAAAAGCGTGATAAACACTCAACGTTACGTTAAAACTTACGCTTCTAAATTTGCAAAAAAACTATGCAACACAAAAGGGTTTCCACAGAATTAAAACACATTTATAAAACCTAACAAAACTATAATAAAATAATAAAAAATAATATAAATATAAACATACGATAATGCGTATAAACAAAGAAAAAACAAAAGCTAATGGGCGACAGGATGTCTGATCAGAATGCTGCTTAACGCCGTTCTAACTGATTTTAACCTATATTTATATATATCGTGGATTATATACCCACACTACAATAGGGTCAATTGCCCTTTAATACTAAAATAAATAACAAAGGGTGAAGGCGGAGCGTCAGAACTATAATTAATTACAATGAATAAAGGTAAAACAACAACTTAATTTAACAAAAAAAAACGACACCTTTCAAACCTTCGTTAACACAAAAAATAATTCGAAACACAAAAATCTTGAAATATTCAATAAAAAAACAATATTATGTTACCTTAAGGTCTAGAATTACACCTCTCCTGTGTTACAATAGAAAATGATGGTCGGTTACTGCTATAACGGAAATGAAATCTCCTGCTCGGCAAAATGATGAATGAAATGTTAACTATTGTTCTTTTATACACAAACGATTTCTTGATTTAAACTCGTTAAAATGTTACTGCATAATTAAAAAATTCTTTTAAAAATACTAATTTGTGCGCTCAATTTGCTTGTTGTCTTTAATCTTTTAACTGATTTCCATTAACAATCCAAAGGTTAATAACTCGATTTAAATAACGATAATTTTGATATATTGCGAAAGTTTCTTTATCCTTAAACACGCTTTGTACGGTAATTACGAGGCACTACAAGAACGTTGATTTAATAAAAAAATCCGTAAAAGCGAGAAAAACCAAAGAGGTCACTGAAGCACTAATAAAACACGACGATTTCCTCTAGGTAACTTTACGTAAAATCGAAATCGGCACTAGATATAATCCTTTGGTGCTGAACGGTTTTAATAAAATCCCTTTACAGGTCTTCTTCAGAAGTAGCTAACTACCCTTACTACACAAAAAGTACGTTCGTTAAACACCACAAGGTCCAAGATATCAACGTTCTAAACCACCCTTAAAGCGTACAATAAACGTCACCGTAATACTACTCGAGAGCGCAGTCAGTTTCAGAACTCAAAACAAATTATTAACAAATCCATCTTTGAATTTTAAATCCACTACTCACAAAAATCTTATCTATTTAATTCCACCAATTAAAAAACGGAAGGGAAGATTTGATACCCCAAACACAAATTCGTTTCGTCCGTAAGGACTCGGTAATTTCAAAATCTCAAACGTCAGCAAAAGTAACGTGCAAAGCATCTCATATTTTATTTAAGTACAAACAATAAGGCCCACATTCAATCTCTATGACTTAAAACCAACATACTCAATAATAAACTGAACAACTAGACTTAAGCGTCTTATGTCGCCAACATGACATCATACACATATAAACCTACACTATTTATTTAAATTACTTAATTTTTAAGGAAATCAAACGAAATAAACGTTATTTACACTATATACAACTATTTACAAATAGACGTTACTCAAACTTCGATAAATGGGAAATAATAAGGAAAAACAACCTAAATTACGGATTAATAATTCACAAACAAAAAACTAAAGCTCGCCATACACCTTTCCTAAAGGTCGCTACACGTAACACAAATTTATCTATAAAACTTCAACTTGACAACGAAAAAAAAAAAAATATATATATATATATATATATATATATATATATATATATATATATATATGGAATCTAACTAGTGAATAAAACTACAAACAAAATTACGCAATACGTATACAGGGTGTTCAAAATACCCTGACAGCGGTACATGATGGTATACCAACACAGTATCACTGATATATTTGAGCATATACATGTGTGTGTACCTGTCTTCTATCCGTCTATCTGTCTGTACGTCTGTATGTCTGTCTATCTGTCTGTCTTGTCTGTCTGTCTGCATGTCCGCCTGTCTGTTTGTCTGTCTGTATATAGTCACCGCGCTCAGTCAGTTAGTGTCGGTCTGTCTGGTCTGTGGTCGCTATTGGGGTCGACGTTTTTCTGAAAAAATAAATCATAAGTAGAAAGAGAGCTCTGTCGGTTATACTTACTATGTATGCTGTCTATCATTTGCAAGACCACTTACCGAAGTGCTACATTACGAACTCGGATGAGTTTGTAAAGTCCGCAACCTCTTCCGCAGTTTCCAGTATCATCTCCAGATGTACATGGCGTGATTATACCCACTTGGTATAGCTAGCTTAGATACTATGCTAGTCAAGGTACAATGTTACGAAGCCTAGTGTGAGCTCGGTCAGCTGCTCTTCCAGAGCTCTCCAATCACGACATCATAATTGACGAATGGCACTATGGTTGGCAGCCGTAATGAAAGAAAGAATTATTAATATAAACAAAGTAGTATCAAGACAATAGCATACCGTGAATGTGAGACGGCATGTGATGATGCATGTGCGTAGAACAGCCAGTAGCACCAGCGATAATAAAACGCAGAATTGCGTTGAGTGGCACTTCTCAGTCGCACACATAATGTTGTATAAGGGTGGAATCATAGTGCGGCCAATCGTCGTAGGGATGTGTAGCCCAAAACCAGTCATGATCAAGTTCTTCTCGTCATTTTCGTGCATGTCGTCGTCACCGTTTTCGTTATTTCCGTGATCCTGGACCTGCGAAGTGGCGTCCGGAATCCATTGTCATGATCTCGTGCGGTATGATGTTATGTAACTGTTCCTGTGCATTTAGTTTTTGTACTACGTCTGACAGTTCTTGAGCGCTACGTTCCAGTTTTGCAGGTTGTTAGTGAGAATCTCATAAGTTATCTCATCGCTACTCTATTCAAGATGATTTCGTTACAAAAGTTAGTACGTGTTTCGCGAAGTAGTCGCTGTTGTAAGCGTCATTGTCAGTCGTCGGAATCATAGCTGTAGTCAAGGTCCATGTCTACGCGGAGTCGTAGTCACCAGTGTTGAGGTAATCGTTCCAGCACAGAAGAACATACTCCGCAAGACTGGATGATATGCTGACGAAGTCATCACTATCATCATTATGTTCGTTATGTCAATAGGTAGTGTGTGTTATCGTCACTGATAGTAATGATTTCGGCATTGGTCATGTCAAATATTACTTTATCCGCATAAAGATTGTAATCTTGTAGAGAGTCAGGATTGCGGTTTGTTCATAAATTTCGTCGTCGCTAGTTTGGGCGTCCACGGTAATAGAGAGGATGAGGCGGGATATACAGAATATCAGTTGAAGATAGGAATCCTGATGTGATTGAAAGGTCAACGTCAATTGGATAGGAAATTTGACGTGTAGGAGTTGGAGGGACGTCGAAGAGTTGAGGACTAGCGATGAAGTTAAGGATACAGGAGTTCCCCAGGCGTTGAACGGGTACCAACAACCTGTAAAAAGAAACAAAACGTTAGAAATGTATCAAGAATGAAAAAATTAAATTAAAAACATAAGACCTGGAGACGATGGGAACTTGCTCTTGAAGTCATTGTATGTTCACTAGTGTCAGCTATAGAATAATTTGTACTGTTTTTCGTTTCGCTAAATATAGGTGTAAAAACAACGTTTTTCATGCATTTAGGACATTTTTCAATCTGTTGTTCCACATATATATATATATATATATATATATATATATATATATATATATATATATATATATATATATATATATATATATATATCAGATTTGACCTACTTTACTTTTATTCAGTTTCCTACTCTTACCATAAAATTTTGTATATAAGATACTGTTCACTAGAGTTATTCAATCGTTATACGGCAAGTGAAAAAGTTCTAAGTGTTATAAATTGGTGTTACATGTCATTTTCTTATTACATGTCTTATTGTAATGGTAAGTGCTTATTTTATGATTGAATTATTTCCATTAAATCAGAATAATTTTCAATGAAACTGTAGTTTGTGCAATTTTCAATGAAAAGAAATTTCATCCTTTGTATACTAATATAGTAATCGCTTTTAGATTCTGTAAATGTAACCGCCGAGAATACTGTCGAACGTAAACAGAAGTAACGTTTCATGTATTACTGACAGATGTGTAATTTTGCTCTCAGGTTGGTACGAGCATGCGTGGCTTATGATCGTCCGTAGCGGCGGACGAGTAACATCATAAGACGTGTGATACTACGCGATGAGACTATCCTGAGATTGCTGAGACCGATCATACGAATCACGCACATGATTTAATGAGTCAGGAAGACGGTGATGGAAATATTTCGACAGGATGACTGTGAATAGAGTTACGGTTTTTGATACACCATCATAGACGATTTGGATGTGGTATTATCACACGTACGATCAGACAGACGTTGACAAATACTGCTCAAACTACGTGAGCGTATGAAAGATGCAGTCACCCGTAGTGAGATCAGGTAGTATTGCACCATGTTTTAAGTCCTGGCTGCATTGCAGAATTTGGGGATGAATAGTCTCCACTTGCGGAAGATCGTTCAGTATGTCTGTAGCGCAGCCGGTGCTAAAAGAGAAGAATCTCTTATTACTCTGACACTTGCATGCGTTGTAGATGAGCAATCGTCCATCTGCAACATATGCAGAAGATAGTAGGAATCAGTTTTGGTTTGCTAGACCTTCTTCGTAGAATTTATGGAGTATGTCGTACAGTAGTTCTAACAGGAGGAGAGGTCAAGCATTTCTGATATTGTCTGAGCCCTACTTTATGCAGAATTCGCTGAATGGAGTCCTGTGAAGTCTTGATACAAGTGGTAAATGGATGAGTCATGAAGTATCCTCAGTCCTACGTGTGCTGCTGATTTTATATATAATGAATGGTCGCTAAATGACTTAGCAGTACCTAGGAGTCCTGAAGCACCCATACAATCTTACCTGTCCGATTACCGATGAGGATATAGTGGAAAACGATTTTTCAATATTAACCGATATTTAAAACAATGTATAACAGCATGGGTTAATTGTTACTCATATTCATAGAGTTTTACGGTTTCGTCAAAGTCCTTGGTTAGTACCATACATAGACCTTAATACAACTCTTCGAAATCAAGCCAAGAACAAATTCGAAAAGGGTTTCATTAAATGCATGAACAATGGTGTATTTGGTAAAACAATGGAAATTGACAAAATAATAGTAATAAGTTATTAACACATTGGGAAAATAACGGACGTCGCTTGGGTCTAGCACAGTACGTCGGAACACCGCAATTTAAGAATTATATTCAATTTACTGATAAATTATTTGCCGTGGAATTGTCCAAACAGGTCGTTACTTATTACAAACCCGTATATGTTGGATTTAGTATTTTAGATCTTTCCAAAATTATAATGCGATCTTACGCAGTCATTACGGTAATAATGTAACGTTGCTCTATTCAGACACAGATTCTTTAATTGTCGAGATGACAACTGATGATGTGTATGCCCATATGCGGAATAATGTTGATGAATGTGACACATCCAACTATCAGAATGGTCTGCTTGGTATTACAACGAATATATCTGTCGTCGGAAGAATGGAAGATGAGTATGCAGGGAAAGCTATTCAATATGTTTATGGGGCAGGATCAAAATCTTATTGTCTAAAGCTTGCTGATGATCAAGTGGTTAAGAAAGCGAAAGTGTTAAGAAAATCGTTATTCAAAAGTGCTGACGAAGGTAGACTATGTTGCGGAGGCGTCTGATAAATAGTTTCTGTAAAATGTTCTGTTTAGATCAACTTTGCATGATATATACTGAGATGTTAAACAAAACCGCCTTTAGGTCCCAGGATGACAAACGGTATCGATTCTGACACTGTACAACATTGGCTGGATTGGCGAATTCCGGAATTGGAGAACGTCGATCCTTTGAGCGGTCTACTAAAGGTTACTAGACAAATGAATTTGTTTAATCCAGATAGTAACTAATAGTTTGGTACTGATACTTGGTAGTTTTAGATTGTATATATTTCTCCATAATGAAGCTGTGAACATACATAACCATAATGTTAATATGTATAATATCGATACAGTATTCAGGTCGGATAGTTCATGTAGTAACTTTTTAGTGGAATATATAATATTATGTCATAATTCATTATCGATGAAATATATACAAAATGTACTCATATTGTGTGATATATAGAAAAAATAAACAAAATACATATTTACAATTTTATTAAAAAATGTACAAGTTTAGGCATTACAAAGTATCTCAATGGATACATTAGACAAAGCGCAAATGACAAATGATTTAAATGATAATAACAAATGGTTGAAACGGAAGAATGTTTAAGTTCTATAAGGGTTTTAACAAATTTTATGTAATCCGCTTTCCTCTATTAGTAGAATTTTGGTTGAATAAATAAATTTTCAAATTTTTGGTGTATTTTATTTTATAAGTGTGATTATGATTAACCAATACTTTCATTATTAAATGCCAGTACGGGATTTAAAATATGGGCGATTTGTTCCATTAAAAGCGGCTTTGGAAAAAACTTAAATTTTAAACCTTGTTGCAGCGGGATATATTACAAAGTCTTATGCTTTGGTTAACGCTTATACGTAATAAGGATCTGAGTATAACACAGATCTTCGATTGGGGTTGTTGCTCTCTTTAATTTACACGAATACATGCTTTGGGCCTTTTGATTCGACATCTACCCTATCAATGGGCGACTCCTAAATTGATTAAAATTAAGATGGTTGACCATCTCTTTGCTGTTTACAAACATTTATACAATGGCAAAACAATTATTTCGTAATTCGTTTAAATTGTCTCGGATAACGATCCTGTTAAGGGAATACCCTTATTCAGTCACATTTATCAATTGCTCGTTTGAAATTATTTTCTCCCGGAAATCCATAATTGTACATTTTTATCTATAGTTTTATTGCCCATGTATGTTTATCTGTTTTGGAACTGCTGGAAATTTTTTCCCCTTTAAATCCGGATATTTACATTTTTATCAATGTTTTTGTTCCCAATTTCTAATGCTGGAATGTTGCAACTTTCCATATATTTTATCTATGTTAACTTTTATGCTTATTGCAACTTAAATTATCATGGTACAATGTTACTGCAATTAAAACCAATTCTTGTCTGGTTAAAACAATTGTCTTGCAAAAATACATTTTTCAAAGGCAAAAAAAAATTAACGCATTTGTTAATTTGAGGAAAACCAACCTGCATTTTAAAGGAGGCGTTGGGTGTCAATGATTTTTTAGTAGTTTACATAAACTATAATTATTTATTTATAATCTAACATTTTCGTTAATTTTCCAAATTCACTTTAATAATATTCACTGAATAAAATGCATTATTAACAAACCGCGGTGTTAAAGGCACCATCCTCCTCAGCAATCTTTTTACGTAGAATAACTTTCTGATGGTAAAGTGCCGTCTTCCTGAAGGGTATTTTGATTTCATCATTGTTTCCAAATCTCATATATGGTTGATGGTGTGGAGTTCGGTTACTATAGCATTATCCCTTTTTCATTTACGTTTAATATACTCACTGTATTACTATGCAACCTGCCTCGCATTTCCACACTTCATCTTTTATAGTTGTTTGGGTTACACGCACATGTTTATACCGTGTCACCATCTTTTCTTCAAATGTAATCCTATCATGACTTCACCGTTAAAATTGACGAGGTCCGTCTTGTCTACTATTTTAAGTTTATGGTTGAAATGGTGGTTGTATTTATAGGTAAATAGATGACATGTAGGGGAAATTTAATTTTTTTTGGGTACTGGGAAAAATGATGAATAATATGTGCCCTCTGCATTTTAAAACTTCCACTTGTTATATTACATTGATAATTAATTAATCTAATAATGGTAATAGGATTTTCAGAGGTATGCAACATCACCTTTGTAAACTTTTTTTAAACCCCATAGGTCCTAAAGAATTTTCTACATTAAAGTTAATATTGTTTATAATTGTTTCATGTTTATTGTTTTGCCCTTAAAAAATTTTTCGAACCCTTCACTGTATCATTTATGTTTATTCACATCCATTTCCTATGATCCTGGCGTATTGTAATTCTAGTTCCTTCAAATATCAGTTTTTATTCTTGAAGTAACGTTAGTATTGAAAGGTTCAAAACTAGTCAAATTACATATTCCGACTCATTATCAAGATAAATGGTGGGTTGTTGGTTGCAAAATACTTTGTATCGGTAAATGTAAATGTTAGAATTACGATGCAACAACTATGAGAATCAAAACGAACCGTCATATAAAAATCGACAAAGACCGTAGTTGTATGTATTGAGTTTTGAACCTTGGTATGGTTAAGTCAATCGTGTTTTGCTACCATCACTTTTAAAATAGTGAATTAATTCTAATGGTGGTTTAATATGTCCTATGCTATAAAATTTAATTGTATACGCTTGATGTAAGCCCCAGTGTGTTCCCCTTTATTTTGATCATCCAGATTAATACATTCATTCGTATGATTCGTTAGGTAATTTATCTCCATTAGATTTAAATAGAGAATTAATTTTCAACAAATTTTGATAGCTCAACGTTGCTTAAGGCGTGACGTGGTAGCTTCAGTGAGTTTTTAATACGGTTGTAGATTCCTAAACCTCGCATATGGTTTTTATAAATTTTTCCTAAGGTAGCTGCTTCCATTGCTTGATTGTGTCGTTTGGTTTCTTCTAACGTTTTGACGCTGTTTTGCGTCAGTAAGCTTTTGCAACTGCGGCTACCCCAAAAGAACCTAAATCCTAATGCTGCAAATAGGGGAATAAGAGGTAATTTTTGGTATTGGTATTTTTTTGGGTGTCAGATTTTTTTGTTTTAAAAAAAGGGCTTATTGTACCGTAGATTTTAACGATGAGGTTTACCACCAACACGACGTCGCCTAAGACTGCTTTGTTGAATGAAATTGGTTTGTTTTGAGAACGTTTGTCGTGATTTGCTTCCCATTCCCATTGTTTTTTTTTCATTATACCCCTATGGTTAATGTATCTGCTCTTTCTCCAAAGGTGGCGGAAAAATCTATTTCAAGCTTTTTTTTAAAGCCTTATCATATGTGGGATGCCTTAGATCGTTTGACAGTATGCAATTCGTGTTTTACCTTCGTCCAGTTTGTTAATACGTTACCCAGGTTTATTTATAAACGGTAGGACCAAATATCAGCACCCAGGTATATGCCTGGGGTAATTATTTATTAATGTTAAAATCCAGAACCTTTTTAAGCTATTACCCGAGAACTATACTTATAACCTGACAATTCCAACTAATGTTAATTTGGACACACACACACACACCAATATATATATATATATATATATATATATATATATATATATATATAAAAAAGATAATATAAATAGATCATTAAGCGGTCAACGCATTGACAGCGCAGAATAAAATAAAATCTTGTATAATACAGTGATATATTAAACGTAAACGAAAAAGTTGTTGTTGATAATAATAAGTACATTTGAACTCCAACCATCAATACATATACGAGATTTAAACAATAAAATCAAAATATTCAGGAAGACTTTCCATCAGAAAGTTATGTCTACGTAAAGGTAATTATAATTTAACAGGGGTTTATTAATAATGGCATTGCATTTTATTCAGTGAATATAGATACGAAATGAATGGAATAATGGTAGATACCACGAATTATTAACGTTCAATGAAAAGATTGGTATCATTTACAAACGCTTTTCGAAAAATTGGTTTCACCTCAAATAGCACCAATAAATGCGTTATATTTTAATGTTTGTGTCCCTTTGGAATGTATTGGCTTTGCGGAAGACTACAAAAAGTGATTTTAAACATCAGACAGAATTGGTTTTAATTGCAGTAACATTGATACCGATGGTAATTTCAACTGTTGCAGAACGCACTAATTGATAAAAAATATTGGAAGTTCAATCATTCCGCATTATGGGAATTTGGGTTAAAAGTACATTGATAAAATTAAATATCCGTAGGTTTGTTAAACACATATATGCAGTTTAACAACAGATATACGTTAACAAAACATAGACAATGGACACCTAGATACATTATCATATTTCGAACCAAAATAATTTTTAAGATATGGCAGATTCGATAAATGTGCATAAAATAGGGTATTCCTTATCCGTATGACAATTTAAACGTAAATTAGAAATTTGATTTGTAATTGGAAAATTTAAATTATCAAAATATCCATTTACTCACCTTCAATTTACCGTACCATTGATAGTGGTAGACTTCGAATCGTTACACCTTAAACAGTAGTACTTTGGAATTCGAAAGAAGGTCAATACCCGAATAGACAGATGACATAAATCGCTCAGTTACGTATTTTAACCAAAGCAGTAAGACGCTGTAATACCGTCATAATCGACGTAAATTTTAAAATTTAAGTTTTATACTGAAAGAACTCGTTTTAATGGAACAGAAGTCGCCCTCATTTTTAAATCACCGTATGACATGTTAGATGAATAATACTTGGTTAATCCATAACAAATTAAAATGAAATAGGGCATACACCACCACCAATTTAAATTCTCATTTGATTCAATGATACTATCTACGTATAAAAACATTACATCAGAAAATTTGTTACACAATGATATAGAACTTGAGAATCCTACTATTTTTGCAACCAGTTTGTTATTATAATGTAAATTTTTTCACACGTGTCTAATGTATACCATCTGTAATATTGTAATTAAAATTGTATTTTTTAAAAAAAAATATTTTGTTTACTTTTCTATATTAACACACAAAGAGTAATTTTTATATTTATCGATATTGAATTATAATAAATTTAGTTATATTCCAAAAAGTTACTACATTAAGTATGACCAAATTTACGATATTAACATTAACATCTATGGTTTGTATGTTCACAGATTATAAATAATAACATCTAAAATAACAAATATCAGTAACCAAACTATTAGTTATATCTGGATTACAAAATTATTTGTAAATCTATAACCTAAGGATCGACGTTCTCCAATTTTTTTGCCAAGTTGTACACGTGTACGAAATCGATACTGTTTGTCATTGGGATAAAAGGCGATTTTATTTCTCTTCATATACCATGAAGTTGATCTAAACAGAAATTTTACAATTACTGTTTTATCAAAAAACAGATTTGTAGTTATTCAACACTTTTTGAATAAGGCTTAACACCTTTCTTTTCTTAACCATTGATAAGAATTTGACAATAAGATTTTGATTTGTAAAAATATTGTATTTGTTAATTTTATTCTTCGAGATATATTTTGTAAACCATGCAACCGTTCTGACATTGATGTACAATCATCAACATTATTTCCATATGCGCAAACATCAAGTTGTTATTAAATTAAAATCTTTGTCTGCTAAGTAACGTTAATTTTCCTTGACTGCACAAGATATCAAAAAAATCGATTTATAATTTTGGGAAGATCTAAATTACAAACCAATTTTTAATAAGAAATGTTTGGAAATTTACTGCAAAAATTTATCAGTAAATTGAATAAATTTTAAATTTTTTGACGTTTGACCCCGACGTCCTTATTGTATGGTTAAAACTTCATTATATTCTTTTAAATATAACTATTGTTTTAAAAACACCATTGTTCATGCATTTAATTGAGAACATACTTCATAAATGACAATTCTACAAAATTTAATGATAAAACACCACGCACGCGCACGCAAAAAGCACGCACAAAACCACGCAAACGCAAAAAAATACGCACGCAAAAAAAAACCACACACACACACACACACACAACACACACACACACACATATATATATATATATATATATATATATATATATATATATATATATATAATATACCTTTTTCCGTAAAAATTAATAATGGTTTTTGATTATGTATCCATAAACAAATGAAAAATTTCATTTCGTTTTAAAAAACAATGGTTGTTTCTTTGTGCCAAACTTTGTTCTTTAAAACAGCTTATACGTGATAACGCGAATTTTTTCTATTTTTAACAAGATACCAACCTTAATCATGTGCATGATGATCCGTTAATAGATATATTTAATAGATTTAAGGGTCTGTTTCTGTTGCTGGCAAAATTTGGATTTTTGATTGATAAAAAAATGATGTTAATGCAGTTTCCAAGGATTTGACTGTTACATTGCATTATAAATATTGAACCTTTATAAACATGCAGAAATGGATTAGTACAAGACATTTTTGCCTCGCAAGAGTGTGCAAAAAATATGCTAGTTTAAAGAAGTCTTACAGAGCGTGCAATACACCTTTAAACCTATCCCCATTGAAACAATTGATTACTAAACAAGATGGTTCTCTCGTCAAAGCTGAACCATTTACATCAGATTTCGAAAACTGACTGTTGCAATAAAAGGGTTTTTTACATAATATCCAAACCTGAAACCGGAGGCACCATATTCTTGTTCCTGACGCCATTCCACAAGTTTTGAAAACTGTGATTGCTGATACAACAATGATGATGAGAGGAATTCCTACTTTACAAAATTGAAATCAGAACTGTTAGCTGCTGGATCTCAATCGGCCTTTAAAAAAGTACCTTAGTCAGTATGAAGGATTAGCGAAATATTATGTGGAAGGTATTTTAGAGATCTCATTTTCTTCCCGAAAAAGAAATTTTATTGGTGATGCTGAACTAGACTTTGGGAAGAGAATTTTCGTATCGCTCTTCGGATGGATCATTTAGATTATGATGGAACTCCGGGATTATATGATTTATTTAAAAAAGCTTACGGATACAAAATGATCTGCAAAGACATTTTGCCCGGCACAAATGCTTTTAACGTAATTATAACCCAGATGACCAAATCCAAGTAGGAAATACATGAGATTATTAAATTACTCAACCTAGAAAACGACCACATTGATTTGCCACAAGATCCGCACAACTTTGTTTCCAAAAGGTGGATTGGAATGCAATTATTGATATAAAACAAAACGGTAACGGAAAGAACACTCTATTTTGAAACAAAAATGTCATAAAGTTCTTGATCGTAAGATGCCTAAATTAATTAGGGATTATGTACGTATTAGCAAATACAGAAGCATATTCTCGGGATATAATTGGAAGGTCTTTCGAATAACAGCAGAAAACGTTCAGGTTCAATTACCTACACATTTGTGGTCGAGATGAAGAGATACAAGGACGTTTCTATGAGCCAGAACTTCAAGTGTTAAACAACCAGAAATTTACCTAGTTGAACGTGTAATACGATGTCGAAAATATGTCTCCGTTAAATGTTTAGGGTTTGATAATTCTCACAATTCATGGATTTCTAACAAAGACATAATATAATACGCTCTGTACAATTCCTTTTATATATTGTAATATTATGTAATAAATAACTTTTTTATTTAAATTTTTTTATTATTAATACAACAATACTATAAACTACTAAAGCGTTTCATAAATACGTATCACGATGTGCTTTTCCAGGACAGCTGAAATTATTTACTACATCTTTAATATTTTCCTAAAGCGTGCAGTCCCTTAACTGTTCCCATTCTCCTTTTCGTCCCCATTCTACTACATCGTGAACTACTTTTGAGTTTATTAATGCAGACCCCTTCATTTGTCGTGATGTCATCCGTTAAATATAATTCGGTAAATGCCATTCTATTTCATGTACAAATTTTTCCAAAGATATTTCTTAAGGTCTTCTATTAAACGCTTAATACAACAAATGCACTCTACACCATCGTCATGCGATTGAAAATAATCTCACACAGACGTATTCCACTACCATACTTATAAACTAGATTATCTAAATAGTTATCACTAACATACCTCGTCCACCTTTTTTAGTTCAGCAAATTCAATGATGAAATTGACATATTAGTCTTCCTGCACTAACACAATCACAGCCTTAGGCCCGACTCTGCACTATCAATCCACATATTGACAAAATTTATTATTCCCTATTCTCGATATTTCTTACCCCACTTATTACTTAACCGCAACTTTACGTCAATATCAATTTTCCTTGGCAAATTCTACAATTTCCATAACACATGCACGGAGATCAAATATATCTTGTAATGGAATTATTAACCTGTGTATTCAACATCAGGTATTTCCGCTGCCATGTATTTTTTATTATAAAATGCAGGAAATTCCAGTACTAAATCCAATCGGTAACTGACTATCTTAAGAAGTCCCTAACTGTTCTATAGACTTATCCTAAATAGTTTTGATCTTCACATCAGAGATGCGTATATTTTTCTTGTTAATAGTTTCATACGATATCGTTTTCGAACCCATCTTAGTAGGTAGCCATGTCCTTCAGGTGTGTAGAAATAATTTGTAATTATCCCTTGATTGTCCATAAGTATTGCCATTCCTTTTATTAAACACCATCCATTACTCTTAGATCCACCAAGTTTCACGACTGGTTCAAAATTGAATTGGGGTAACAGACCGACACTAACATACTCCTATTTACTTTTATTTACAAAACACTGCACATTGTTAATTAAAATATCACGACATCCACTTGAATTCATGACACTCACAATCTTCGCCTTTTCTACCGCCTGACGTACTATGTTCTCCATTACATACAATACTGGTTTCACATGTAATTCCTCTGCATTTATATCCTACTTTCCCCATTATTTCTCCCGTCCAGGTCCTACCATTTCAAGGCCTTCATTCACGCCGTTTTTTCAAGGGTTGCGGGATCTCACTAATCACTTCAAGGATGTCTCCTTTACCTTTCCGGCCCCCACATTTCAAGGTTCCCACAATTAAAATGTCCGCGTTTACCACTTTTCCAATATTATCCTTTTCAAGGTTCGGACAGCTTCATGGTTGTCACAACCTTAAGGTTCCCACACTTACAATGACCCCCCCCTCTCAGGTTTACCAATTTTTCAAGGTTAACAATATATATATATATATATATATATATATATATATATATATATATATATATATATATATCTTTTTACAAGGTTTTTCTTTAAAAGTAGGATAACTACACTTATTGTATCGTGTTGTTCCAACAGTGTCAATATGTCTGATAGCCCAGTACAAAACAATTGGGATGATAAGTGCAAACCATTATCACTTTTTTCTAAGTGTGCGGCAAGCATGGAAATAATTCCAAATGCTATTTGAAAAAAATTACTGCCTTCACGACATTAGAAGCGCTAAGGAATACTGGAAGATGTTAAATACTGAATGGTTTTTCCAACCTAGATAAAAAATTTGCTACTTCCACCATCATGCCTTCATGGGTTTTGGGATCTTATTCACCCCTATATCTGAGTAGGGCGTGCAAAAAGCATTGAGAATGTGTTGAGTGTTAGTGACCTACTATTTTGTTTCCCTAGCTGTGGTAATCAAAAATATGCAACCTTAAATTAGTGTATATTCATGATCTACTTATTTCGTGACCTTGAGTCTGGGTTAAATTGCGTAACCTTAAATATGGACCTTGGAATTGTGGTGTGTTATTAATCTTACCTACTCACTCATTCTTTAAAAAACTCTTTAAACTTGAATTCGTGGTCTTATGACACTTATTTTTATATACTATTATAGCACTCACCTATTAGCACTCAGTTATGCTCTTTTTCTAAACTTCCCTGTGCAAAAAAACGTTAGATAACGTTATTTTTCGCAACTAGGCTGTTTACAATTTTCTTAGTGCGTAGCCTTCCATTTTAACTCAAGGTGTTAGCCGAGGGAAATATAAGGGAAATTTTGTGGCAGCCATTGTTGCTAACAAAACGTTGTGTAATCGTTTACATAATTTTTAGTAAACATTAAATTTTGCAATATTTGTTGACAAATGTCAAATTAAATACATGAACAAAAAAGTTGATATATTTAGCTATATACCACTTTTTTAAAGTACCTGACGATATTTTTATAGTTGAGCGTAGTACCCATAGATGTGCATCTTTACTATTATTGTTTAGAAAAATAAAAAAAACGCGTAGTGAAACGTTTTTCAATTAAACTATACAAGTACAAATTAGAACTTTCTCGTTTGTCTTGTAGAAATGCAGTTTGAACTACGATTTTTACGTAGTATCGGAAATGTTTGTACAATCTGCAGCATCATTTCTAAAAAATAGAATGTTTTATTATATAATAGCACTAATGTTTTAAACACAATACAATTTGACAATTTCTTTTATATAATTATTTTTACGTATATATTTTAGAGAAATAAATAATTACATAAAAGAGATTGTGGAATTATATTGTGCTTAAAACATTAGTGCTAACGGGTGTTTATTAATGATTGAATCTGACGTCATGTAGCAAATTTTGGTTTTGGTTAGGTTATGTAGGTACTGCATTTCGATCACAACGATTGACATTAGCGTCCCATGGGGTAATCATCTTTGATGTAATTGTTTGTTAAAATTAAACAGAATAACCCTACTTTTGGAAATGTTTACTGCCAATATTTGCAAATTACAATTATTTAACAAAATAAATTTTAAAATTATTGTTACGACAAAAATTAAAAACATTCTTCATTAAATTAATATAATTAGAAAAAATGTTGAAAATGATGACTCTGATGGTGTAGATATAAATTAATTATTTCATGTTTTCAAAAACATGCTGAAGTTCTTCCGTTTGAATCTTGTTCAATTTTCCATTAATTCATCTAAATTATGCAATCTATTTCAATAAATATTACTTAACAAATTTGAAAAAGTTATTTTAGGAGTTATGAAAATAACTGATTGTGAATATAACGAAAAATTAATACAGGAATGAAGAATTAACGGAAAAATTTATGACAGGTGCAACTATGGCAAAAAAGGTAGAAACCGATTGATTTTACAATATGTCTTAGTGTCGCAAATACTAAAATTTATATCATTTCACCGTTAGTAGAATGGGTTCCTTGAGGATGTGACGTCAAAAAATTGGGGGGCAGGGGAGCCTTGGTACTCGAAGTGGGGTCTTTTTTTTCGGGGATTTTCAACCCTGGGTGGGTTTTAGCCCCAATTAAGGTCTTTAAAGGGTATTAAGGCCTTTTTATCCCCTGGTTAGGGGTTTTGGATGCCTCAAAACTAGGTGAGGGTGTTAGTATATTGAGCGCATTCTGGCTGAGTTAAGGCGTGGTTAAGACTACATAAGGCTCTTATGGCTCCATTAAGGCGGGGCTAAGAATAAGCCACACCAATCCTTTTACCTGATTGATGGGAGAGCGTCCGTCCCTCTGGATTCTGATTGGTCCTTAGTCCCACTACGCAGTCGTTGTACTCTGATAGGACGACTGTCTCTGCATTCTGATTGGTTGTGGCGAGAAATTTGAATTTGTATATTAATAAGGGAGCCTTAATGCTAACTTGTAAGACACTTGTTTTCGGGGGCTTCGTTGTCGTCATCGGAACTTGTTCGGGGTCTTCCCTTTGTCTGAACCCTTGGCGAGAAATTGAAATTGTATTCTAAAAGTTCCTAATGCTAACTTGAAGACAGGTAGGCTTACAACTTGCTCCTTTTTGTCCTGAACCCTAGGTGTAAAATCTAAATTTGTATTTTTCTACAGTTCATGGAGGAAATTTGAATATGTATTAATAAGGGATCCTAATTAACTTGTTAGGACCTTCGCCCCTTGACTGAAAATCTGAATTTGTATTTAGGTCTCTGCATTCTGCTTGGTTATGGCGGAGAATTTGAATTGGTATTATAATAAGGGGTCCTAATTCTAACTTGTTAGGCAGGTATAGGTCTTCGGAACGTGCTCTCGGGCCTTCTCCCCATGCCCTAAAATTTGAGTTTGTTTGTGGCGCCATCTACTTGTGCATAGACAAATGAATGTTTTCTGTAATAGAGGTGACTCCACCTAGCGGTATTTTTTAAAACTTCATACAGATAACTGTAATGGTTGTGAGAGAAATTTTAGATAAGGGGCTCTAACACTTGTTCGGTCATTATTGATTTTAATTATAAGTCATAAACACTCTTAAAACAACTAAAGTACTAAAACTCTTTTTTATTTATCAGGTTAGAATAGTAGTAGAAAAGCAAACGTTATAAAGGAACTTTTTATTTCATTTTTATAATTAAAAGTAGTAAAAACTTATTTAAAAATCAATCCATTGATAAATTAATTAACCTAAAATACAAAACAATAACGTATAAAGTCCCACACATCTGAACGGTAATTTACCGCCATTTTGTTGTAACGCAACCATCCTGAATTCTTCTCAACAACGTAAATGGTATTCTTGGAATCAAAATACTCCATCGCCATTCTCGTGGTGTAGATAGCAGCCCAATGCTGCCCTGATTTTTGTTGGATCCGTGTTCACAATAATTGCATAAGGTCAAGTTGCGTGCCTCGGTAACTGATTAGAAGCACATACAAGTCGAAACTCATTCTTGTGGCTGGGGATAGATTTCAAACACTTGTGCTGCATACATCTTTGGAGTTGGTATGCGTCCAGTTTCGCAATAGAATTTCGTTTTTCAGCGCTCACATAGGCTCCTCGATGTTATGATTTAAACAACTACACGCCTATGCTTCCATTTTCAATTTTTTAATCGACGGACAACCAGTCTCATCCAAGTTTAGTATTGGTTGTTAAGGAATCTTAAAAATTGTTGTTTTTCACTGCCCTTAACGTGAATTTTTAAACGGTTGCAGCTTTCTTATCAGCTTCTCTTGGAAATTGTTGTAGATTACATGACCCGACAGTCATTTCAGACTATGATATTTCTTCTCTAGCTACCTTATCTGACTTGACAAGGGCTTTGTTATAAAATAATTTTGAGGTAGTTTTATCAGTAACGGTAATAAAGTTTCATGATCTGTAACCACTGCAATTAATTTTGGTATGAATTCGTTGTCAACACCTCTAAAACCTTGTACGTCCAAGTATGCGTCCATCTTCTTTTAATTGCCGCTGTACACTGAAGCTTGTGATCTAGAGTTACCCTTTTTAACAGCTGAAATCCACGACGACATTCCGATGTTTATCGATCTCGATCACATTGTCGAATTTGGCGTATACCAAACTGTTAACGTTTTCCGTGAGAGCTTCTTCAAAACCGACTTCTAGACGAAGGGAGCCGTTTCTAACCAAGTTTCAGTGCATCCTAGAGTTTGCAGACAAGTCAGGGGATAGGTCAAAGGCCATTAAAAGTTCCGTTTAATCGCTTTCGATGTATCGTTGCCCCGTTTCAAAGAAAATACCCGTATCGGAAATGTGATACGCCCTTACATATAAAATTAGCTGTAAAGTTATTGTAAATTTAAGGAATTTGCTGGGGTCAATATATCGCTGTATATTGAAGCAAATTCAAAAATATATAGCGAATGTAGTAAATATTGTGACGAAAATTGAAGAGTGTGAGGGTAATCACCGTTGAATACTTTTTTGCTACAAAAACGAACATGGTTTAGGTAACGCCCCAGGAGGACATTATCAATGATTTTGCATGCCCTCAGGTGTGATAACACTTTTATGTATGTCTTGTAACATATTTTGCAGTTTTTCTAAGCCTTTCCTGTGAGCAATTAGATGGTGGGATTGGTTTCCATACATCTCACCAGTAAACTAGCGTCCATAATCCTCGTCTAGTAAGTTGTACCGTGTGCTGCCATTAGACTAACTGCATTTCTTGATCGTACAAATTTAGTCTTTAATTCACCACCACCTACGAGAAATTTTTCTTGATTAAACAAATCCGAGTGCACGTGGTCAATAATCTCAACTTGTTTTCTGGTCGCTGCAAGTCCTTGATGTTTTGAGAAACCGTTATTTGCGTCTCCCAGTGTATTAATCTGTCCGGCTGTATCGCGCATAACCATTGCCTTAAATTTTTATATCAACTCTTACACAATAAAATTGATTGTCCTTACTTACTTTCATTACCACATTTTCAAGTTTCCTCTTATCTTTCCCGACACTTTTTATTACACTACACCTAAAACAAATATATTATATAAATGTCCTATTTTTAATTATATGCAATTGTATGATAATTTACCAAATCCTGTAGATATTAATGCTTGCACACTTAAGAGTCTTTTAAATGCAATTGAAACTTAATTGCCATTTTACTTACTGTTATTATACTCTGTGACATAGAAAATGCAACACCAAGAAGGCGTTGGAATTTTTGGACCAAATTTGGCAGAAATGTTTAACTAGTCAAATGTAGTAATTGATTAAAATTTCAAAGAAACTAAACAGAAGATGGCATTTTTTATTAATATGTGTTGGATCATATTAGTTTCATCACCCTTCTTTGCATGGATTCCAACAGGTGGTCGATTTTTTCCTGAGGTATTGCATCCCACGCAATCTTTCATTCATACCAGAGGGCTTCTAGTGTTTGTGGAGGTTTTTGGGCTTGAGTCTTCTAACCTGTTCGATTGGGAAAGGTCAATCTGGGTAAAATAGGTCCTTCAAGGCTCCTGGTTGAATGGGGGTTATGGGAAAATTCCCCACTCCTTTAAATAGGGGGCATTCATATTACCTCAGATGAATACCGATTTAGACCTGCTTCCATAAACAATAGCTCCTCACACCATAATATGTGGTGCACATGCCGCTCCAGAAAACTGCACATTGCGAATTGTCCACGTCTACGTCTGACCCTCGGCCATCGTGCATTCCCAAGCAGAATATTCGTCACCGGAAGATGCCATTCCACCTAATCCATTCGCAAGGTACACCACTCCAAACGTTGCTGTCGATTACGAGCCGTCAGCGGAAGCACAAGATTGGGATAGGACTGCAAGCCAAAAGCTCTAATTCGGCGGTAAACTGTACGAAGGGTTACAGCACGTCCTTGGTTTCCAAACCATTGATCGGCTATTGATCTTGTACTCAAGAATCAGTCTCTTAATGCCATTAATCTGAGATGCCGGTCCTGGACCACATTTGTCTTTCTTGGCCGTCCACTTCCTCTTCCACTACGTTTTTGACCTTCCCTAGACCATGCTTGATAACATTGTACTACAGAGGATTGATTAGGGTTAAGACGATTAGCAATTTTCCGAATGAAGCACCACCTTCACGTAAGTCAATAATGCGACCTCTGTAGAATTCACTCAATTGTCGATAATTTTACCGTTCCCGCACTCTAGGCATAATCCCAGCCTCAAAATGCAAAGAAGCACACCAAAGTAAAAACAATAACAAAATCGACTTAATCTCCTAAGGAATACACCCGATAATTTCGATTGTTACAATACAACCAGTAAAACGTCAAATTTTCCATGGTTACTGAATTACTTGATGAAATTTTAATCACTTACTACGTTTGACTAGTTAAACATTTCTGCCAAGTTTGGTCCACAAATTCCAACGCCATCTTGGTATTGCATGCTTTATGTCACAGAGTATATTATACATGTGATTACTGTTTAGTGGCAAGAACTCTGTTTTATGTTCATTAGCAACCTATTTAGTGTTAGTTTAAGTTTATTTTTTTTTATAGGTACATATAGTTCAATTTTCTTTTATATGCGTTACTTTACTACTTAATTACGTCTTTTAAAGGCATTTATGCATTCTTTATTAGTTGCTCTTTTGTCATTGTCCTATAACTGGATTATTTTCTGTTGGACAATAAACATTATTATTATTATTCATATTTCAAAATTTGTTTTATCACCTCACGCAATTCTTAAAGATACTACCATTTACTGACGACGATGACTGTAATTATTGTCGACACATTTAAATTTTGTACCATTTAGATAAATTAAAATAAACCAATGACGTATAGTAACACAGAAATATTACTATATTAGTGTATTTAAAGCATACGTGTAATGTAAGGTTATTTTGATGCACCGTGTTTGTGTAGTATTTTGATAACGTACCTATATAACGTGTTTTAAATGTAGCTGAAGTGAGTTTGCATGAAAAGAATTTTTATTATATTATAATTGATATGCCACTGGAATTTAGTTAGACATTGGTTATCGTGTGAAGGAATATTTGAATGCTGTAGAAAAATTTTCGTGTTGCAAGCGTTCAATTTGGTTGAGAAATAATGTTTGAGCAAATTTTGATTGATACGGCACTGGTAAAACTACTGGTCTTTTGCTACTGTGTAAATTTGGACTAAAGAAATGGTTTAAGTATGAGTTAGTGAGTTTATGATATATTGATATTTTATTAACGTGCAGTAAGGAATATGTATGCATATTTTTGTTTGTAAAAATATTTGTAATATGGCGTAATAGGAAAATTTAAGACATGTTCATGATTGAAGTTAATAGAATGTGAGGAAGTTTGTTAAATTGTGAGGAAATAGAATTCGCCCACATGTGAGATTTGCATAGAAAGTTGAGTTATAATCTGGTTAATCTACAGTGTGAATGTAATTGCAATTGATGATTTCTTCGGAATGTTTTCAGTGAATTTACAAAGTAATTCAAGATGGCTACGTTTATTTCGCATCGTTGGCGTCTTTTCCCACGATGGAACCTTCGACGCAGCAAAGAAACGAGTGAAATACTCAATTGTGATAGGTGAATTCTGATTTTAGCGCGAATTTATTGTGACGTATTGGCAATATGGTGGGCAATAGGTATATAAGCGAGTGTCAAATTTCAGGGGTTAGTTAGTTGGTTAGAGGTTTTAGATAGTTTGAGCAGAGCTTGAGTAAAGGTCGCGCGCGTGTGATAACCATTAGAATGGTTAGTGTCGCAGTTTATTTGTGAAAATTATAATGTGAACAGAGCATGTATAGCGACTGTATTAACCCATAAGGGGATAAATCGTATAGACATTCACAAATAAATAATTTAATATATTATGGGTTGAAGGAAAACATTAGTGATTTTCTTCAAGAAATAAAAAGTGCTTACGCAGATTAGAAGTTGACACAGCAAATATTTTGTTATTAGTGTTCAATGGTGGGAGGCGTGACCTAATATGATTATAAAGAGAACCGAATGTAACCATTTAAATGACCGAAAGAAAAGTTTGTAAAATTTAGTTAAGTTATTGGTGATCATCATTGACATTGAATGTGTACAATCGTTAGCACTACCAAATTGATTGTATAAAAGCAAATAAGAACTTTAATGTGTATATGGAAGTAACAATTGTTCGTTGCGATAAACGTCTGGAGTGGGCAAAAATCACTGCATAAAGTGATGTGATGTTAGCTAAAAATTTCATTTTAGCTTTGAAGTATTAATACAAAACACCACTAACAAAGTACTTATTATTCTTGTTATTCAGCATAAATTACAGTTTTGAAGTGTTAAAGTCTAAACCTATTAATTAATGGCTAAATACGCTTTTAAAGATAAAGTAGTAATAAAATGTAAAGATATTATTGATGATACAAGCACATTTTGTTGAGTCAATTTATTGTTAAACCGATTTCGTTTATTTTATTTAGAATTTTCTGAATTGGGAGTATTTATTTAATTCAAAGTTTTATAACAGTTAGAAATATAAATTTACAGCTACACGAGGGATACTCAAAAAGTATTCAAGTCAATATCTTACGATTGGTGAATTTTCATTTGTACAGGATGTGCTCAATAAGTTTACGACCCGTGTATTTCAGAATTTTATTAAGCTTTTGGATCAATTTATTTTGAACTAATTGAATTTGAATGGTAAATGGTTTCTTGCAATCCTGTCTTCCACAGTCAGATAGGATTAATTTAAAATCCGCCTAAGATTATTTATTTTACCAAAATTTAACATTGTGGTGGGGCTGAGCTTTGTAAGTTGTAGATTATTGGTGAGTGTAAGGTGTTTGAAACTGCTATTCAATAATTTTACTCCTTATATCCACCACACCCATTTCCACTGTAGTTGGCTTGGCAACCCGCTTATTTCGGTTAGCATTCACGACGCCTAGTGCGCTTTGGACGTGTAACAGTAATAACACAGATAGAGCGCGCTGTATATAAATTTCACAGTAATAACTAGGTATTTGTAGGAAATCTGTTGATTTGCATTCAATTAAATAAAAATTAACTAATTATGTTAATAGAAATCCCTAATTATAACCAACTTGTTATTGTATTTTGTCTACATGACACTCGTTAATGCACGGCAGTCACAGCTAGACAAAAGTTAACTAATAAAAAAGAAAATGTTTAAGAGTCTGAAAAAAATTCAATCTTTGTGTCAGTTAGCCAAGCGTAATACTTTTGTCAGTAAGATAGTGTCTCAACGCGAGAACATTTAAAGAAATATCACTTTAACTCTTTACTACTAAATGGAATCAATTTAGCGGGTATGTACATGTTGCTCAGTAAAATTTTTAAAGCTAAATTGAACACATTTTTGTAAAATAAAGTACTGCAATAGTAAAGAATAATTAAAAATCAATTTTATTCAAATTTTAAGTACAACAAAGTTTAATCTAATTTAATTTATGATAGTATAAAGTTTAATTTAGGTACCAATTATTTTTGGTGTTGTGAAAATGAAAATTTCGCGATTTACGTTTATTAGTATAGATACCTAATGTTTAAGGTAAATCGCTTATTTAAACGTAGATTTTACAAGCTTAACACGTTTCGACAACAATTACGGATATCATCATCAGTCAAGAGGCGCACTTTTAAAATCTACCTTTAAATGCACACTTGGACCCATCAGATTATGTTTATAGTTATTTAAATGTTATTCATACTCTTATTTATTTTCATATACATATTCTTTTTTAGATGCCAATAAAGAATTTCATGCGTAATATCCAACGATTTTCAATGATCTGAATGAAACGCAGATAACTTTAGTGCCGAACGATTTGATTACGGAAAAAACATACTTAACCGAACTTGTGCATGCTTTCCAGTAATAAATGCTTACGCGTTACTAATTCTAATGGAAGACAGTAAAGAAAAGCGTACATTAGCGCACGTGCTCGATTGGTGTAACGATTTGGTAAGCTAATTTTGAAAAACCAGTGAATTTATTTTGAAATTTATTCCTCATCATTAGCTTGCCTGTCTTTTACAAGACGACGTGATGGTTCAGTCCGAAAATGTTGGAGAAACCCTGGTATTTATTACCCAACGTAGGAAAAAATTGTATAAAAAATGATGGAAATGGCCATTATGTGCTCTTAATCCAATATTTTTCCAAACAGCCCTACTATAAACAAATGTTACGTTTGCATACAGAAACATATTTTTTAACAGCGCTGGGCCAATCAAATGATAATCGACGCTTAACAGTGCACGCGTTTTTTACGCAATACTGTTACAAAACATACTTTTTTACATGTCGTCTATCTCTGTACTTAGGTATGTACCTTACTGGGCAAATTTATTTAGAATATTATGACCTAATTGATAACTTGTTTGAGAGAATGGCTAACATACAAAAAATACAGGTTCGTATTGTTTAAATGATTATATATTTTGATAAATTTGTTTTTAGAGTGATGCGTGGGATTGTTTCGGAAGTATTGAACGTTCTAGCCAAAAAGGAAGTGATATTTGCAATGGGAAAGCACCTTGGATAATTGAAATTGCGCAAAAATTTGCTGATACTCATCAATTAAAACTTTTGAAAAAACATTATGGGAAAAAAGACTCAAAATCATATGAAATAGTTCAGCAAATTTACAATGATTTGGACATGCTAGGGTATTATAACAATTACAAGAAACAAGAAATCGCTAACCTACATAGAGACATAACTACAATTTCAAATCATTCGCTGAAGCAGATTTTGTATCGGTGCATCGACTTATACAATGAAAGGGACCAAATTGTTTTAGAGGGAAGTAAACCTAAAGATAAAACCGAATTTCATTCCTTTTTCTAGTAATGTAGGTGAAACTCTTCACTTTTATATTTGTAACTAAATTAAATATATTTTTCACAGTTAAATTTAGTTATTGATACTTTTTTGTAAAAAAACATGCAAGTATTAAAGGAATTGTAATCAGAACTGAACCTGCCTTATGATGTTTGGACCGAATTTTCCTGCCGCCAAAGCTATTTGCAAAGTACACACAAATTTCTTTTGAACGAATAATTTTATAATACTTTTGTAGACCAATTAAGGTCAGTTCATTTTTTTTTTGTCTATCCTTACGATCTGGCGCGCCTGTGTTTCATGTCCCTAAGAGATAATCCAACAGTGCCTTATGTGTTCTTTTATTGACTTTATGACCCAACGCCTATGACTGTAGAAATGGGGATGTTTAAATAAGTGTTTATGTTGCCTAGCGTCAATGTACGTTCGTGAGGTATCTTATGCCTTAAATAAATTCGTACAAAACCAAGCGAAGTTTACAACTTTTCCTCATTATATATAGCTTACTACATAATGATTCATGTTTCTTGTTTCAGCAACTTTGTATCGTTATCAATATTCAGTTCAAATTTTTTTGTAACATTGCTACTCTGGCAAAACTTTAAGAAGTAGTGCTATGAGAAGAAGATTAGACATTGCAACATTTATAGACCCCAAGACGTCATCGTGGTGTGTAGAAAATCTTTAAAACTAAACCCGGTGGTATCCCAAATAGATTATTCGACAGGTTGTTAATTCCACTTTCAATATTTCTCAATAAAAAGTTGGGTTCTACCGCGGGACCGCTTTCCGACTAATCGCTGTTCTCGATGTATTGAGCTGTCATAATTAATTTCCTATAAGTTTGCAAAACTGATTTTAAAGATTTTTACTATGAAATAGCACTATAAAGAGTCGTATTATGTATAGGCGTCGGAAAGCGTCATTTTGTCAACCCCTTTCCGATGGTGCTAATTCTGTTTTGAAGGTCTGACGGAAATAATAAGTTACTAAATTAGTGTTTATTTGGTGATTAAGGATTGAAATATATTTAAAGAGATTTAAGTACCCTGTAGCACATATCAACTTTTATTGTATTATCCTTATTAGTTTCATCCACTGAAAGAGGTGCTATGAATATACAAGGTGACCCATTATAGAATGGAGGTCCATTACCAACTTATGGTACGAAATTTACAAAAAAAATTATTCAGTTAGTTCCTTAGTTTTCGTAGTCGTATGACCGTTAATTTATAAAATATACTTCATAATACAGGGTGTATTACTAAGTCAGGGCAACTTCGTTCAATTTATTTTTTTAATGGCACCTTTACGTTAATATAAAATTGTATTCAACATAACATCTCGTGTGCGTCTGTACGTGTGTGGGTGTGTGCGAGTGTGCCTGTGTGCGTGTGTGCGTGTGTCGTGTGCGTGTGCGTGTGCTGTGTGCGTGTGGTGTGTGCGTGTGTGTGTCGTGTGCGTGTGTGTGTGCTGTGTGTGTGCGTGTGTGCGTGTGTGTGTGCTGTGCGTGTGCGTGTGTGTGTGCGTTGTGCTGTGTGCGTTGCTGTGTGCGTGTGCGTGTGCTGTGGTGTGTGCGTGTGTGTGTGTGCGTTGTGCTGTGTCGTGTATGTGTGTGTGTGTGTGGTGTGCGTGTGTGGTGTGTGCGTGTGCGTGTGTGCGTGTGTGCGTGTGTGCGTGTGTGCGTGTGTGGTGTGCGTGTGCGTGTGTGCGTGTCGTGTGTGCGTGTGTGCGTGTGCGTGTGTGCGTGTGTGGTGTGTGTGTCGTGCGTGTGTGCGTGTGTGTGTGCGTGTCGTGTGGTGTGCGTGTGCAGTGTGTCGTGTGTGCTGTATGCGTGTGTCGTGTGTGTGTGCGTGTGTGCGTGTGGTGTGCGTGTGTGTTGTGTGTGTGTGCTTGTGTGCGTGTGTGAGTGTGTGCGTGTGTGCGTGTGTATGTGTGTACGTGTGTGCGTGTTGTGTGTTGTGTTGTGTGTTGTGTTGTGTTGTGTTGTGTTGTGTGTGTGTGTGTGTGCGCGTGCGTGCGTACGTGCGTGCGTGCGTGCGCACGTGTGTGTTTGTCGGTATCCACGATAACTCCAGAACGATAACACCTAAGTACTTAAAATTTTGCATTTAAGCTTCTTTGCACAATGCTTGGGGCTGATTAAATTTTGGGAGAAATCCAGTGGCGGGGAGGGGAGTTTATTAGGAACAGTTTTTGGTTGTCTATTTTCGTAATGAATTTATTATAAAAGAGGTTGCATAATTATTACTATACTAACTAAGGTATGAATGGTGTTACCGGTAAAATAATGCCCCGAGGTCAACAGTATACTTCCCGAGGGCATCTGGCCCGAGGGATGCACGTTGACCGAGGGGATTATTCCTGTAACACCCGTGGTGCCTTCTATATTTAGTGTCCTTGTAGTGTGTTCAATTAAAAAAGATATTGAATTTTATATTTGACATTTATTGTTATGTGTATTTTACCAAAAAATATAATTGAGTTTGTTCGGTCACATTGGTTTCGTAGCTATGCTAATTTCATGATACCCTAGGGCATTATATCGTTTCTAACGTGTTTAAAAGTAGTTGCATTATTGAAAATACCACTATATAAGGACATTAAAATAATTTCGTGTCGTATAATTTCCTTTTTGTAGGTTGGAAGGTCGTGTGGTGTTCCACACTAGATATTGATTTGTAGTTTTCCCATTGGTTCATTAAATAACGTATTTTGCAGGAAAGGGGTAGTAAGTGGCTTTCTTAGTTAGTCGATGTATAGATCTTGAATGGATTTATAACTGTATCTTTTTGCGTTTTTTTAGTCGCTTACCAATGAATGAATGTAAAAAAAATAATAATACAACAAGTCATTCATTTTGTGTCTATTTTTATTATGAATAATCATTTTTGACAAGTTATTACTAAATTTATAATAACATTTGAATAAAGTCAATAAAAATCAGCAGAATATGAATTACGAAGAATTCGCTACCATTTTATTAAGAGGCAGTGTGTTCAACATATGTAAATCAACCACTTAATTTTTTGGTCCTTCGCACCGGATTTGTTTATTTTCGAATAATTTTTGTTTTATGGTGATTGAAATGGACATTAGGAACCACACAAGAATTCACCGATACACCAGTTATACAATCGAACCAATGGAAAAGGCAATCTTTCCCTGCAAGTCATTTGGATGGAAATCTTATTGATGCATACAATGAATGGTACCCTTACAAGCAAACTAGATAGTTCTAACGGGTTTGCCTTTTACATTGCAGTTTTGAGGTGCATTGTAACGTTTTATATTACATTTAATTGAATTTGAGTTGAAAATATTTAAAGCTATTTATTTCTTAATTTTAAATATGCTTGCTTGTACGTTCGTTTCCTTGTGTAAATTTTGTTTTGCATTTAAGAAAGATCGAGTTTGTCACAAACACTCTTTTGAAATCATTATTTTATAGTTCTATTAGAACAAGTTAATACTTTTAACGAATCTATTAATTAGTTCGACGATGAAATATTGCTAATTGAGTTACAGCAATTAAAACTTGAATTCGAATTATTAAAACCAACATTAAATGAATATAAAGTGGTTTCAGAGCAGATATCCATTTTTGGAGATGAGGCGCACAACTATCCAACGTTTTCGCAATTTTACAAGGATTTCGTGTCTACTTCAGTGACAGTTCAGTCTTTACTTTACAAATACGATCAAAAAATAAAATCATTTTCAAACAAAAGTTTAAATAGCACTCGTTCTACTGCAAATAAATCTAAGAAAAATGTTAAGCTTCCAACGATAAACCCTCCTATTGTCTCTGAAGAGTATTTAGATTTTAGAGGATTTTTCGATTCTTTTCAGGCTTTTAGTAGACTCTAATGAAAACTTACCCTAAGTTGAAAAATTTTTATATTTAAAAAACTGTTTGAAAGGTCCTGATTTGCAAACCTTAAGCGAAATGAAACGTTCTGAAACAAATTATTCTATCGCTATCGATCTTTTAAAAAAAGATACGATAATCAAATGTTGCTTACCTTCAGCAATTTTTATTCTTCATTTGAAAATCCAGGAATTGTTAAAGATACCCAATTCTGTGTGTCTGTGTGTCTGTGTGTCTGTGGGTCTGTGTGTCTGTGTGTCTGTGTGTCTGTGTGTCTGTGTGTCTGTGTGTCTGTGTGTATGTGTGTCTGTGTGTCTGTGTGTCTGTGTGTCTGTGTGTCTGTGTGTCTGTGTGTCTGTGTGTGTCTGTGTGTCTGTGTGTCTGTGTGTCTGTGTGTCTGTGTGTCTGTGTGTCTGTGTGTCTGTGTGTCTGTGTGTCTGTGTGTCTGTGTGCTGTCTGTGTGTCTGTTGTGTGTCTGTGTGTCTGTGTGTCTGTGTCTGTGTCTGTGTGTCTGTGTGTCTGTGTGTCTGTGTCTGTGTTGTCTGTGTGTCTGTGTGTCTGTGTGTCTGTGTGTCTGTGTGTCTGTGTGTCTGTGTGTCTGTGTGTCTGTGTGTCTGTGTGTCTGTGTGTCTGTGTGTCTGTGTGTCCGTGTGTCCGTGTGTCCGTGTGTCTGTATATCTGTGTGTATGTGTGTCTGTGTATCTGTGTGTCTGTGTGTGTCAAAGGCATCCATTGTTCTGGTCGAGTTATAATTTCTAAAAATAGATTGTTATCCAGCTATCCCCACCGTTTCAGGTCTGAGAAATCAACTTTCAAGAACAAAGGCGATCCATTGTTCAAGCCAATGCTTAAAGGACATATAAGTCGCAGTATGTTGAGATCAGTCGGTTAGTAAGTTGTTAAACATGGAATTAGCAGGGTTAACCCAAGCACCTATTGCAAACTCTATAAAAATACATGTGACCTAGAGATATCGAAAAATATAAAGTTATTAATGTCACAGTAATCAATACGAAGTATGGTGAACGTATAGTGTTAGAAACAGAGGGGTTTAAATGTGTTTTACCTCAGCGCTTTTACGAGTATTTCAAAGAAGAATCAAATCGAATTGAGGAGTTTAAAACGATGCTAAATACAAAGGATGTATTCTTGAGTAGTCTGGGTGCAGTCGGAAAACGATAAACATAACATTTATTGCATCCAACCATATGTAAACATGCTCATTTCGAAAATAGTGTTTACTCGTAGTGCAGTTGTGGAAAAGTCATGCAAACCGCAATAAAATCACTCCTGGAACGATCTGGAGGTTCACTGCCGAATACTTCATACCGCTGTAGTAACAGTATGATGATTAAAAAATAAAGACTTTAAGTGTTGTGAATATGGTGTTCTTTTTCAAGTTAAAGAGACGTAGATTTCACCAGCTACCTCCACCATTTGCTTTAAATTTCAAGGTCACGCCATATTACAATTCAGAGAAATAATTGGTAAGGTCCCAGTCCTGTCCGATCTTATCCATATTTTAACCCCGAATGCAACTGGTGCATATATAAGGAGAGTGCAATCATAATGAATAATTTTACGGTAAACCTAGAGTGCTGTGAAGAGCAATTAGATATTAGTTAAAGTTATAAATAGATGTCTGTCACTTGCATAAAAGGGAAACTTATGCGTTGAATTGTGCGGTTTAATTAAACTACACATGCGTTCTTGTGCATTTAAAGTTCTGGACTTGTGTTCCAACCGATTTTGAAAATTGTGCATATGTCTTGCGAGTAGTCATAAGTGGTTACGGGGTCACGCTACAGAGACGATGACTGTAATAGTTGATCTACAGGGATTCAAAATGCAAAACGTGTATTTACACCCAAAGAGCTAGCAATATACAACGGAAGTCAAGCTGCCCATTTTGTGTTCAAACCACCATTTCCTTGGCACGTCTTAGCTGTAGAATTTCAACGACAAGCCATCTGGTTAATCAATAATCATCACTGCATCAAATGGTGATTTGGATATACCTCTACACATCTCTTTCCACATATACTTTGTGAACTAATATCGGTAACAAATGATGTGTACGTTAAAGGGCGAAAAAAAGCCGACTACATTCGAAAAATATTGAGACAGTCAGTTATAAAAATTGAAGAGCAACAAACTTTACCCAAAATGAAAACAACTTGTTTCTTTCGTACACAAAACAACTTTTATTGTGCTTTGACTAATGTACACTTTTTATACAATAACTATGTAAGACAATATCAGTAAAAGTAAATAAGCGTTCCTTTCTAACAATGGAATCAGTTCGTGAAAACAAGAGGGTTTTTGCCTATGCTAAACGTATATCAAGGTTGCTGTATTGGCTAAATATTACGCTTACAGTATCTAGTTGTGTGGTTGGAAATTTGTAAGGTCTCCAAGCAATTTAATTGTCAAGACCATATGTGTCAACCTACGGGCTATCCCGATCTTATCCGACCTCATCCGATCGAAATGTAGTCGAGTCAAGGTGTTAAATCAACCTGCAGGACCAATTCTAAACGGGTCATGGAAACAAGAAGAATGATGGGGTTGTTGTCTATGCTAATATCAAGGTTCTTGACTAAATTATAATAAAAAGATTATGCTTACGTGGGCTCATACTACGGTCCTAACCGCCAGGATGAGGTAGTTTCCCCAAGAACCTGATCCGGTGCCCAAAGACAGATAACCGTTCCTCAACACAGGTAACCGTTTCCCCATCAGAGCCAAGTAGCTCATTAGTCTTAGCTGAGGCTAAATTTAACTAGGTCAAAACCATTTATCTTAGAAATCTAAACATAGAATTTGGTTGTGAGGGGTTAAAGTTTATTGCATCTGCTTAGAAATTCCAATTCCTGGAAATAGGAAGGTTGCATCCAAATACAATTCTTAGAAATCTGAAAGTAGGCCAAGGTACTGATAGAACTAGTTTTAAATTATAGAAAAAGTTGGATAATCCGCTTAAATCATCTACTTTAGGGGAATTTTTTATGGGCCAAGGTACTGATAGGGGGTAGTTTCTATAAATCCCCGTAAATAATTTACTTTTAGGGGTAAAGAGTAGCTTTTCCAATAGTTATAGGTACTGTGTCAACGAGGCTTGTCATCTAGGGGTGCTTTACATAAATTCTGACCCCGAGAAAAATGATCTTTTGATGAACTTAGAATTCTGCGCCGCTTTTGAGAAGAATAATGGCTATTTATGTTTGAAAAAAGCTGGAATAAATAGTAGTGTAGGAAACCATGATTGAGTGTTAGGGTTTAAAAGTCCTCATTGTGTGTGTGCAAGAATCGGTATACTCTTGATTAGCAGCAATGACGAAACTAGCAGTACGTAAGGTAGAAAGAGAAAGTACAGAAAAAGCAGTAAGTGTGGAGGACCGAAAAAAGAGGTTGGAGACGTTAATAAAGCAAGTAAAAGAAATAAAACTCATTTGGAGTGTTATATAATGAAAACAAGAATGATGAAGCTGTGTATTAGCAATATGTAAAAATAGTGTAGTAAAGTAGAAGCATGAAATGTTGGGAAGTATAATGTTGAAACGGATGAGTTTAAATCCATATTTCCTCAGCGCTTTTACAAGTATTTTAAAGAAGAAAATTTTAGACGCTGCTAAACACAAAGGGTGTGTTTATATGAGTAGCTTGGGTGCAATCGGAAAACTAGAATCATTTTACAGAACTGTACAAAGGGTGTGTAAAATGTTGTTATAAGTATCACAATTATATATATTAGATTTAAGTAACTGTATAATTAAAAACTAAAGAGTTTAAGTGTTGTGAATATGTTGCTCTTTTAAGTTAAAGAGACGTAGACAGTAAAATAACTTCAAAAACCTTTTGTAGTACAGGTTTTCGGTATTCTCTTCTCCAATCCATAATGATTAAACGATTCCTTATTGGCTCTGCATATCTATGTTTGGGCGCGGAACTTTTCGATAAACGTCTACCTAGGCTTTTATCTAATATCGACCTTCTTCCTCCAAATGAGAAGGCGATACATATGTGCTTTATCGAAACACTGAATTAGGGAATTGTTATCTCCCATAAGGAAATGGAACCCCTGACGTACGTTGAAACAGGCTTTAAAGAGGTGAAACTGGCCTATATACAACGTATAAGAGAAGATGTATTGGAAAAGCACAATGACAGCTATATAAATTGCAGTATAGTAAGGGAGCTATATAGATTTAAATTTGATGTACTACGTCTATGTAAAATCTAAATGATCCCTAAATAAATACATAAAAAGCAATTTACTGGTTTTAATGTATGCAGATCGCTAGACAATGAAACGTGATTGTTTTTAATCATTAAATGGCATTTATGCCTATGTGAACTAAAATTTCTTTTATTAGTAAACCGTTATAATGAAAAATACAATGACTTTCCTTTGTATAAAGGAGATTTAAATTGATTTTTTGCAAGAAAGAATGCATAATTATCGAGATTTAGCCCAAAAACCTAAAAAATTGTTTGGACGTTTCAAACCACGGATTCATGTTCAGCGTTCCAAAAAAACATAAATTTCAGCCCTTTTTATTCCTAAATTGACTATCTTTGGACTTAAAAGAGCAAACAATGACAGCTTGCAGCGTAGAAATGGAGTTAATTTGGTGTACTGTTTCGGTAATTTTTATATAAAAGGTTGAAAATGATCTCTAACGAAACAAGAAAGTCGATTTAGCTATAGTTTTAATGTATGTAGATCTCTAGACAAAGAAACGGATTGTTTTTATATAAATAAATGGTTTTTATTTTGTTAGGCGTTAGAATATGTTTTCATTGTTTTAAAGGGGATACAATAGGCTTGCATTCATATGTAATTTTAAAAATATACCTTAACAATTAAGCTTTTTAAACTGACGTCCCTATTCGTATTTTGATAACGTGCTGGTTATCATACGCAATGTATAGCTATAAGATGGACATAGGAACTTTAATGTTGCTTAAATAACATTTGTATAATTCTTTCAATTATACGTAAATATCAAAACTAATTCTTAACTTTGGTATACTTCATTCAATTAGATAAGTATCTTTAAAGCTAGTAGTAGTACTACCGCACTTCTGATCCACTTTTGTCACTAGATTTGTCACCAGATCTAGAAAAAGTCACCAGAAAAGTCACTAGATTTCTAGGTTGGTAACATTGCCTATTTCAAGGGATGCTAAGTCAAGGCCACGTTGTTGGTAACGGTCATGTTGAAGGGCAACCCTGCTAAGGCCACGTGTTAGGTTGGTAACCCTGCTAAGTCAAGGTCAAAGGTAAAAATAGAAGTTGCAAGGTAATCCAAATAGTATTCAAGGTCGAAGACTTACGGTGGTGTCATATTTCTTAGAAATATAAAAAGGTGAAAAGCTAAAAAATAGAAATTGCAATGTAATCATAAATA
The DNA here is from genome assembly GCA_036346205.1 of Vesta saturnalis. Classification (NCBI taxonomy): domain Eukaryota; kingdom Metazoa; phylum Arthropoda; class Insecta; order Coleoptera; family Lampyridae; genus Vesta; species Vesta saturnalis. The sequence continues at coordinate 496,939 of JARFJB010002246.1, forward strand.
TAAGAATATAATTTTCAAGGTCAAACTTTTTGCGGAAATATAAATTTTGGAGCTGATCATCATATTATATTTCTAGTCAAGGTCAAAAGTAGGTATTTAACAAGTTTAAGCATGTTGTAATATGTAGGACGCACATTTCTTATATAAATTGCAGCGAGCTGTATGTTGAGATCAGTCTGCAACTCGTAATTGTTAAATATGGAATTAACAGGGTTAAACCAAAGCACCTATTGCAAACCCTTTAAAAATGCGCGAGCTCGATATATCGAGAAAGTATAAAGTAACGAATATGGATATAATTAATACTAAGTATGGTGAACGTATAGTGATAGAAACGGGTGATTTTAAATGTGTATTGCCGGAACGCTTTTATGTGTATTTCAAAAAAGAAGAAACACGAATTGAAGAATTAAAACACTCCTAAACACGAAGGATGTGTTTATAAGTAGTTTGGGTGCAGCTGGCAAAACAACAAACATAACATTTTCTTTTAATAGTAGCACCCTACCATATGTAAAATTGAAATACTAGAATTATTTTCTTAAACAGTGTTTAGTCATAGTGAAATTGTGAGCAAGTAAAGTCATGCAAGTAGCAATAAAATCATTTCTGGAACGATCGAAACTCAGAAGTTCACCGTTATATATGGATACCCCACATCATTGCAGTAACAATCTGAATAATAATTTAACATTTTGTTGTTGGTGCTGTCAAAATAGTGATGGTAGTAGTAGTAAAAATGAAGAGAAACACGATGAAGGTTATTCTTCTGCTAAGACTGACTGGACATCATCATTTCAATATAAGGATGAAGTGTATAAACAAGCAGCTAAGGAATACTTAATCGATTGTACTTATTATAAACTATCGAACGATACTCATCTGGAAATTGGATACAGTACACACCTCAACCTTGCACCAGTGGTGCGTATTGGGTGTAGTAATTCTGATCAAAGCAATAATGTAGTGTTGGATATGAAGGAATGGAATGAGCTTCTAAGATGGTATTCATATGTAGAATTACAATTTTTCCGATCCCAAGAAATTGAAAATAAAATTGATTGGTCAAATGTAAACGAAGAAGAAGATATAATCTATGATCAACATTATGAATCTCTATCTAGTAATCTTGGTATTTATTACAATTGGGAATTAATTAAAGGATATGACAGAATTTTGAAAACTGTTATGATAGAAAACTACAAGTGCTGTTCTTGCACATTCAACTCACATAGTATAGAAGAACTATTCAATTTAAAGGATATAGTAAGCTATAGATTGGAATTTCTTGAATCTTACAATCTAATGTGTTTTTATGAAAACTTCATACAACAAGTAGTTGACTACCGTGAGAGAGAATTTAGTGATAAAAAAAATTTTGTTTTATCAATACGTAACTGAACGTTGTTAATTGCTTAATAAATCACAACTCGATAATCCTTTACCCAAAAATTCTGAAATTTCGTATACAGACCCAGTAAATAAGAGCGCCAATGATAGCAGTTTCAAAATTTGCTAAAACAAAAAAGTGTGATAAAAAAAATTTTGTTTTATCAATACGTAACTGAACGTTGTTAATTGCTTAATAAATCACAACCCCAATGTCCTTTACCCAAAAATTCTGAAATTTCGTATACAGACCCAGTAAATAAGAGCGCCAATGATAGCAGTTTAAAAATTTGCCAAAACAAAAAAAATGTGATAAAAAAAATTTTGTTTTATCAATACGTAACTGAACGTTGTTAATTGCTTAATAAATCACAACTCGATAATCCTTTACCCAAAAATTCCGAAATTTCGTATACAGACCCAATAAATAAGAGCGCCAATGATAGAACTAAAAAAATTTGGAAAAAACTTGAAGGTCGTCTTTTACTATTGGAATATTAAACATACATTTTTCCCTAATAAATTGAGCACCAATATGAAATATGATATAATAAAAGAATAGTGTAACTAATTTGTAAACTATTTGTAATACGGTTTTTTTCTAAAATAGATTGTAACGATTTTTCATGAAATAAAGTAATAATAACGCTCACAATGAATCTTTAGATATCTTACATATATATACACAATTGCAATTCAAGTTAAATGGATTGTACTCGTAATGAGTAAAAAGCATGCAATTGCAAAAATGCATCCATATAGTATTATCAGTATGATTTGTAATATTATATTCAAGTACTGTACTAGAATGGAATGCATAATTGCAATTATTGTTGTGTAAACGATAGACGTGTGCTTGAACTATGAAAGTGATGTATGTTTGAAAGTGTGTGATGTAAGAAAAGATGTATGTACGTATGTATGGAAAGAGATAGAAAACGAGTCGACGAGGACGTACTCCGGTGCAGGGGTTCAGGCGGGGTTGGGGGGAGGGAGAAAGTAAAGTCCTAGAAAAATGCGCTCTTAAAAATTTAAATTTTTCGTCTAATTCTGAGCAAAAAAAAATTTTTTTTTCAGCGCAGTTGTGTTTTAGAAGTGGTAATCTATCATTTCACGTATAAATTTTTTCGAAATATGAAAAAATTACACTTAAATTCCATTTTGAAACAACAAAAAGCACTTAAAACACACCTTTTTGTACTTACGTAAGCTCAGAAGAAACATATGCATGCAATTTATCCATTTAATGTATCTAAATGCTCTTTAAATTGCCCAATTCAATTTTAAAACAACACTTAAACATGACTTGTAATTTTCGGTGCAGCGTTAATAATAATTATAGGATAATGAACGCAGTTATTTTGCTGTGAAAGCATTTAGCAAACATTCTATTTTTATATGTCATCAGATTACATTACAACTTTGAAACGGAATTTGAAAATGTATCAATGCAATTGAGTCATTTGTGTTGCATAAATACATGCTGTAAAGTTTTCAGATTTACATGCATTTGAGAACTGTTTTGACTTTTATTTAACGCAAGCTTTCCTTTCTCTTTTAACTGTATTATATTTTCACACTTTCTTTATATGCATGATATTTTACAATAACCTTCTTAGTGTATTTTTAACTATCATTTCCTATAATTACAAAATTAATTGAAAGTAACATTTTGTATTTAACACTTACTTAAGGATTCAATTATTTCCTTAACTTATTATAAGTTAAAAATTTGTAACGCAGCATGCAATTAAAATTTGCAAAAAGGACTGCTTTACTTTGATGTAGAAATTTATGCATGAGTAAGTCAGACTTCCAGATGTTTTTAATTTTTTTACTTAAAGTAGATCATTTCACTTTTGTAGCGCAACTTGTACTATCACTCACATTTTTTAGCTGTAGTAAAATTATTTTGGATATTGAGAATAATTCACGAAAAATAATAATAAAAATATAAAAACAATTTACATTTATTTTGTACAATGAAAAGATACAATAAATTCCACAAAAAACATCACACATCCATCCCTTCCAGCTTAAGCAATATATTTTCAGTCTTTAATTTAACTATAAATAAAAGAAATGTAGAATGATATGCAAAAGTGCAAGTTGTGTTGCATAAGTAATTGGCGTGCATCTTTTATTAAAAAAATTTGAATGTCCGCACTATTTACACAAAAAATTCGAGATATATAAAATCATATGTATATCTCCAATGATATACTGCAATTGAATATCTTATTTTTATGCATTAAATTCATATTTTTAGAGGTTATGTTTCAAATGAAAATTTTAACACTTCATCTTCTGTTCACTTATAACATCGGCTTAACTTTATTTATATATGTGTTAATGAAAAATAATAAAGTATAAAAAAATTTTTATTGAAAAAAAAAATCACAACACTACTTAGTACCTAATTATAAACTAACTTAAATGTCTAAACTATCCAATATTCTTAACGCATTTTGTGTATTTTTAATGTTCTGTCGTGCAACTTGTAAGTTGTTGTTTGCTGCAGCCAACTCATTATTTAATCGCTCCACTTTTGACACTTCCGATTTTTCAGAATTAATGTATGTTGATAAAATGTTCTGCAACCACCTAACACTTTTTATTTTAAATTGCTGCAAGTCTGTAGGATCCTGAGATATTGCTTGTGATGGTGGTGGTGAACACACTGGTCGTATTAATTCTAAATTTTTTCCTCCGTATTGGAGGAGTGTAGTTGGCTGCGGTGGTGGTGGTAGTGAAGCTTCAATTCCTCCATATTGGAGGAGTGTAGGTGGCTGCTGTGGTGGTGGTGGTGAAGCTACAACTGTGGTTGCGGGCGTGATGCTAGAAAATAATTGGTTTGGTTAATAATATATTTATTAAGGAAATCACCACACAAAAACAATACATTAAGCAAGGAATACTTACTTTTTAAAAAACCTTGCAAAGTCGCGTCATCCTCTACATCACTGTCGCGTATAGAGATGATTGGTATCTCATTTTCACTTACAAGTGTCTCAACAACTTGTTTTGACCCCCACACTAATACATCTTGCAGTATGTTGGCTTTCTTCTTCTTTTGTAGTGACAGTTTTGAGCGTTTGCTGTTTGATGCCATTTTGTCTGTATAGTATGTATGTATGTATGTAACTACTGAATATTGAAATAAAATTATTATGATTATATACATGTAAATTTGTTAACGTGTACAAAAAAGGTGGAAGTGGTTACTATTGAGCTGTGCAAGCAAAGGTGATGAATGCATCATAATCTAGACATGAAAAGGTATTTCATGCCATGTCAGCAATGTTAGGTTATTAGATATTACCAGTAAACGTCCACTAAAGATAAAGAAAGTGCAATATCTGCATCTTTCTGAACTTAAGCTCTTGGGAATACGCAATCTAAAGGCAAGGAACTAAAGAGTGTGAAAGTATCAAATTTCATTTTCATATAAGTCGAGTTTTTGTATGCTGCATAAGGTCTAATACAAGTTATAACAAGTTTGTGATATTTAACCTTGAATTGGGGGAAGCGTTTTTTAGTCATCTTAATAATGACGGAATCAATGATGTTAGTTTTGCACATGCGGTTAATGTTTGGAACAAATTTCATATTCGATCGTTAGGGGAGTACTCAGATTTGTATTTAAAAACGAACGTTCTACTTTTAGCTGATATTTTCGAAAATTTTCGGTAAACTTGTTTAAGTACTTACAAATTTGATCCTCTGCACTATTGTACAGCCCCCAGTTTAGCATTCGATGCTATGCTTAAAATTACACAAGTAAAGTTAGAACTATTTACTGATATTGATATGCTAATGTTTATTGAAAGACGAATTAGGGGTGGTGTGGTTCAATGTTCTAATCGGTATGCTAAAGCTAACAATAAGTACATGGGGGGAAAAATTTGATCCCACTTCCGAAAGTGTGTATTTAATGTACTACGACGTAAATAATTTATACTGAGCCACCATGTCAGAATTTCTACCATTTGGTGATTCTTCTTTTGTTGATAATTTGAAACTTTAGATTTAATAAACCATCCCGATGATTCGGAAATTGGCTATATACTCGAGTGTGATTTAGACTATCCCATAGAATTACATGAGAGTCACAGTGATCTACCATTGGCACCCGAACATATGGTTCCACCCGTACCTGATTCAAATTCTAAAATAAAAAATTATTACTTACATTGTATCCAAAACGTAATTGCGTAATTCATTACAGAAATTTGAAAGTATATTTAAAATATGGATTAAAGTTGGTAAAAGTGCATCGTATATTACGTTTTCAGCAATCACCATGGTTAAAAAAATATATCGATTTAAATACAACCATGCGTCAGCAATCTCAAAATGAATTTGACAAAAATTTTTATAAGTTAATGATTAATAGTGTTTTTGGGGAGCTGATGGAAAATGTATGTAAATATAAGGATATACGTTTAATAACAAAATGGAATGGTCACTATGGTGCTCATGCTTACATATCAAAACCAAATTTTCATAGTTGTACAATATTTAGCAATGATATGCTCATCATTCAAATGAACAAGCTGGAAGTATATCTAAATAAACCCATATATGCAGGCTTCAGTGTTTTAGACGTTTCAAAACTTTTTATACAATTTTCATTATGGTTACATCCTACCTAAGTTTCCAAATAATTCAAGCTCTTGTACACAGATACAGATAGCCTTATATACACATTTTCGGTTCCTGATATCTATGAGTACATTAAAGAAGACATTGATAAATTCGATACATCTGACTATAGTCCTGAAAATATCTTCGGAATTTGTAGGACTTCGTGCAAAATGTATGCTTACACTGTTGATAAAAAGTTGTAAAAATCAAAGGTTCTACCCATGCAAGCATCAAACAGATCACGATAAATGATTATAAACATATTTTGTTTGATGGTAACGTAATATGGCGATATCAATATTTGATAAGGTCAAAGAGACATAATGTGTTTACAATAAAACAGAATAAAGTAATACTTAGTCCTTGCGATGATAAACGATTGGTAAATTTCAATTTCACAGATACTAAACCTTGGGGATTTAACTTTACTTTAACTTCTGTTTCAGAAAAACAATAATTATGAGCAGTCTCGAAAATAAACTGCATGATGAACTATGGTACAGTAGTGATCAAATCTACAGAAAGTACCTGAAGCGTTCTTTGATGGGGAGTGTTCCTCTGAAAGCTTTGTATTGCATATACTACAACATATTATTATTCCTGATGAGTGTTTTAACTGGTGTGCTATAAATTCAAAGTGTGCAAATGAAGTTATTATTAAGACATTATTTGAAAAAAAAAAAAATTAAATTGGACAATAGCATTAAAAGTTTTACAAAATTGTGCATTAATAAAGGTTACAATTCATTAACTTTTAATGAAGTTGATAAAATCTTAGATGATATGAATTTACTTGGTAACGTACCGCTTAAAATGTATGTATACAATTTATTATGGGGTGGTGATGATGATTCAACAAATGTTAAATCTAGCTTAGAGAATATTAATTCTGCTTATAAAGATACATTATTTATTATAACTGAATGTATTGAGAAAGCAGCATATTATGGTAATTACAAATGTCTCGATATTTTGATTGAAATATTATTAGAACAAAACATTAACTATAAGTTTCAACCATGGGAAAACGAGGAACATCACAAAATTTATTACTGGATACTAGACAACATCAATAAAGGTGAAGCAAATTCAAATTCCTGCTTGGGATGGAGGTGTGGGCCAGATTCGGGTATATGGTCATCCCAGTAATTCAGAATTTTTGGGTAGAATGGAATGTATAATTGCAATTATTGTTGTATAAGCAACAATAGACGTGTGCTTGAACTATGAAAGTGATGTATGTTTGAAAGTAAAGTCCAAGAAAAATGCACTCTTTTTGCAATTATTGTTGTATAAGCAACAATAGACGTGTGCTTGAACTATGAAAGTTCTTATTATTTTCAGCATTTCTAGGAATAAAAAGTTTACTGAATCATGCAATCCCAGAGAAACCTTTGAATTTTTTAGATGAACAACAAATATTTTCAAAATAAATAAAGGGTTTTATTTTACATCAGTAGTTATCTTAAATATTTATTGATTCTGTAGTCTTAATTCTTAATTCTTAATTTTTTTCAAACTCAAAGCTGTCTCATTCTTCTATCTTTTTCACATTCTTTTACTTAAGCATACTCATATAACACTTAGTAATAATGTTATTCACCTTTGATTATAATATAAATTGATAATTGTCAACCATATACGTTCAGTCCTGCTTGTTCATTTATTTCGTAAAGAGGTTTTTTAAATAATAAAGTAATGGCCGGTAAGTAAATTTCATGCAAATTTTTTTTTATTGAAAGTTAACGTGTTCATTATAGCTGTAGTACACAACTTAATGTTCAATCGAGTGGAGGAGGGTATGTAGGATATTATATGTAACTTATTTTTTAACTTTTGATTTTTCAGATAAAATAGTTATTAACGACATCACCGGAAAATATCCAGATGTGAGTAATGTTTGTTATGTTTCAGTTTTAAGTATTTACGTTTTAGCATGATGTCATTCTAATTCATGGGGCTGGAACGCCCCCAAGCGGGACACATGGCGTCTGCCAATATTTTTGCAACCATATACATTACATAGTTTACATGGATGAGGACAAACCGGAAACTCTATGGTTGATGAGGGTATGTATTTCTATACATAATTATAATTTTTTTAATTTAACTGATTTTTGTTTCAGATCACACCTTAAATTTTATTTTCAATTTTAATTTAATTTTTTCTTTGTTTATATAAAATTGCTTGCTTCCACATTCTTTGTAATATAAGTTTTATGTCATACTTTTACAATACCATTTCATCATTCATAATTTGTATAATTTAATAAATCATGATAAGAAACTCGTTTAATATGAAAATCACCGAAAATGTGAATAGTATACACTTTGATGTAGTCAGCTCAAAACAGATACCTATTTTCCCGAAAATGTGAATAGTATACACTTTGATGCAGTCAGCTCAAAAACAGATACCTAAACAGCTCAAAAACAGATCTAAAACCGGTACCCGTTTTCTCAAAACAGGTAGCTGTTTCTCAGAAACACTTAAGTCGGGTTCATTCATAATAAGCAGATCATATAATCCTGGAGTCCCTTTATACGTGACACCTTTAATAATTATATCGTCTCCTTTAATTGTGATGGGTGTATTACCAATTGTCCATTTATCAGTTTTGGTATCATAGTGGACTCCACACGTATGATCAATATCACCTTCAGCATTCTTTAAAATACGTTCAACATATATACGCGGCAATTCATTGTACTGCTCGAGAAATTCTTCTGAGATGGGTTCATTATGGGGATCATCTGCGATACTAGACAGTTCTTCTTCTTCCTCCCCAGTATTAATCTCTCCCATGACGGATGTTTCTAAGAAAGATGGAAGACTTGGGGGAGGATTTCTTTGAAAAAACGGAAGCTGAGCTAGTGAACTAGTAGCACCCTTACTTGAACCACCTAATGGAGTGAGACCTGGGGTCCGTTGAACTTGAGCTAGTGGGGATAGTAGCATGCTTCCTTGGAAATATGAATACGGGTAGTTTTTTAGGTTTAACATCAATGACCTCCTCCTCCTTTTTAGGTGTTTTTTTATCGATTTTATTTACTATTTCAGTTAGAGGTTCTATTAAAGGCTTATAAGTACTTTCGAATGTTCTTTCATTATCAATGCGAGCAGTCTTAATACTGTTATACTTCTGCCGTATTATTTTACGAGCCTGAATAATTTTTTTCTTTAATATCCTCTCCTTGTGGTCCATTACGACAAACAGGTATCGGTTCACCTTGAACAGGTAGCTGTTTACACTAAACAGATAGCTGTTAATACCTAAACAGATCAGTTACTACTAAACTGCTGAATGCGGTTTAGGTATTATATATATATATATATATATATATATATATATATATATATATATATATATATATATATATATATATATATATATATATATATATATATATATATATATATATATTTATATACCAAAACGGATTTAATGAACAGATACCCGTTTACCATGAACAGGTAGCTGTTGCGACAAACAGGTACCGGTTCACCTTGAACAGGTAGCTGTTTACACTAAACAGATAGCTGTTAATACCTAAACAGATCAGTTACTACTAAACTGCCGAATGCGGTTTAAGGTATTATATATATATATATATATATATATATATATATATATATATATATATATATATATATATATATATATATATTCTTATATACCAAAACGGATTTAATGAACAAGTAACCGCTTACCATGAACAGGTAGCTGTTGCGACAAACAGGTACCGTTCACCTTGAACAGGTAGCTGTTTACAACTGCTGAATGCGGTTATATATATATATATATATATATATATATATATATATATATATATATATATATATATATATATATTCACCTTATATACCAAAACGGATTTAATGAACAGGTACCCGTTTACCATGAACAGGTAGCTGTTGCGACAAACAGGTACCGGTTCACCTTGAACAGATAGCTGTTAATACCTAAACAGATCAGTTACTACTAAACTGCCGAATGCGGTTTAAGGTATTATATATATATATATATATATATATATATATATATATATATATATATATCGCCTTATATACCAAAACGGATTTAATGAACAGGTACCCGTTTACCATGAACAGGTAGCTGTTGCGACAAACAGGTACCGGTTCACCTTGAACAGGTAGCTGTTTACACTAAACAGATAGCTGTTAATACCTAAACAGATCAGTTACTACTAAACTGCCGAATGCGGTTTAAGTATATATATATATATATATATATATATATATATATATATATATATATATATATATATATATATATATATATATATTCATATATACCAAAACGGATTTAATGAACAGGTACCCGTTTACCATGAACAGGTAGCTGTTTACACTAAACAGATAGCTGTTAATACCTAAACAGATCAGTTACTACTAAACTGCTGAATACGGTTTAAGGTATTATATATATATATATATATATATATATATATATATATATATATATATATATATTCGCCTTATATACCAAAACGGATTTAATGAACAGGTACCCGTTTACCATGAACAGGTAGCTGTTGCGACAAACAGGTACCGGTTCACCTTGAACAGGTAGCTGTTTACACTAAACAGATAGCTGTTAATACCTAAACAGATCAGTTACTACTAAACTGCTGAATGCGGTTTAAGGTATTATATATATATATATATATATATATATATATATATATATATATATATATATATATATATATATATATATATATATATATATATATATTCTTATATACCAAAACGGATTTAATGAACAGGTACCCGTTTACCATGAACAGGTAGCTGTTGCGACAAACAGGTACCGGTTCACATTGAACAGGTAGCTGTTTACACTAAACAGATAGCTGTTAATACCTAAACAGATCAGATACTACTGAAACCAGTTTAAGGTATTATATATTCATCAAATCCTTTCCTATAGCGACCATTATTAACTTCAGCATCCTTGTTTATGACCATGAAACCAAATGGATCTACCCAACACTTTGAACACATGTCCCGAAACAATTTCATGCTTATGGTGGGACTTATATGATCCTCATACGCATGTTTTAAGTTTAATTCATCTTGCTCAAATAATATAATTAGATTCGCATTCTCACGAATTAATTGCTTTGGAATTTTACTGTAAGTTTGAGCCAAATAGAAACAGTCAATATCGTTATGCCTACCCATAGAAAAATATGCTCTTATATTATTTTGCTTTTCACAAGCGATATCATCGAAGATAAAAATAGAGTTTGATTTTGCACAATTAGGCTCAATCACATCTTGATTGTCGCTGAAAGTAAAGTAACCTATGTCCTTCATTGGAAGTAAGATTTCCCGTAAAAGTTTGTACTTGTTTTGATTCAGTGACTTAGAGTATACGTATACATGTTTAAATTTCAAACCATTTTTTTCAGTAAGCAAACTGATCATTGCGTTTGTTTTACCACAATTGGAGGGACCACATATAATACCACGTATACTATTAGGAAGTAAATCACCATGTTTTGAAGTAATAGACTTTTCATCAAAGTCATGATTTTGAATTGGGAGTTTTTGTTTCTGAGCAACTACTTTCATCTTTGATGGATGAAATAAAACTAAACGAATAATTACAACATCTTTATTTATATATTAGACTATATTACAATAATAATTATAATTTTTTCACTTCTCCGGTGAGTGGACTGTACTGTACAATAGCATCATGGAGAATAAGACCATATACAACGATTCTATTATCGAAAGGTGTTAGAGATTCCATTTCCAATTTGATGTCCACTGTTGAGTTTTTTAATGATTCATTTTGTTTAGAGCAGTCCATTACAAATACTGGACATGATTTGAATTCGGAATAGTTGAATAATGCATCTTTATCATCTTCACCATAGTAATCACATCGAAATTTCAAAAAATTGCGATAGGCAGGTATATATTGGTTAGCACTAAAGTTCAAATGCATTGCTTCATATGGATAATACTCAGAATTCAGATGTACTTTAAGATTTCTGATGTTAATGTGATCAAAATTTCCGGCCCTTGCTGACCTTGTATACCTTTTACCTTGTTGGAATGCAACAATTATCCAACGTGGTTTTTCCAGTTGCGTTGATGTTTTTATTGGCCATATGTCTGAGGTTGCTTGTTTTAAAGCAGGCAATTCATACAACTCCCATTGTCGAAATGGAACAGTAATAATAGAATTTTTATTGATTCCTTGAAACAAGTTAAGTTTCGCAGCATCACTAAGTGTTAAGTGCGGTACTTTCCATTGAATTTTATTTAAGGTTATTGCGGCATCAACTTCACCATAGTAACAGTTTGTATCGCTTCTAGATCGAATTAAAACCAACTCTTGGCGCATATTCACGATTACCTGACGATAATCCTCCATTATTCCAAATATGTGGTTCAATGGTATGCATACTGTAAAAGATTTTTCTCCATTTTGCTCATCGAATTCTACTTGTAATGGTTCTTCATTCTTTGGTGACCATCCTAAACGACTTAGTGCTTTGCTTTTGCTTGCCGTATAAGAAATATATCCCTTAAGCGTAGATGTTATTCCTGGATTTCTACAAACATCCACTCTCTGACCACCTAACTCATAACGAATTTCTTCGAAAAGAAAGTTCGGGAAATTGTTGGTTAAGCTGCATGCTTTTCTTTCATCTTCTTTTTTGAGCTCAAGTTTACCTTCTATGTACAGAAAACTATCATAAGTAGCCGTAATTAGATCTTGACTTTGAATTAAGATTCGTATTTCTTCGGAAGGTCCATATTTAGAAGATCCATATGGAAGATAAGTGTGAATATCTGATTTAATTATAGTATCATCAAAATGTACGTTTTGAAAGACGTTTAACGATTCTGCCATTGTGGTTGAGAACTTTTAAACCAATTGACGTTAAAAAGTATTTCTCTGCAGACGTTAACCGCAATGAAGGTTGATGACTAATTAATGACTTACTGTAGGGATGATGTCTTTTATATGAGTTTTTGAAAGATGGAATTGGTCCTGGATTAATTCTCAGACCCATGTTCTTTTAGTTCTAAGCGTACAGTGAATGGTTCACTTTCACCAAAGTCTATTAATTCACCCTTTTGATTAGTCAAATTAATTGTTATATTACTAATAATGTCAGTGTTTACTTCTAAATATTGAGTATTGCTTGGAGTTTTATCTAGACGATAACCTGCAGGAACTGAAACATCAATCTCATATAATACTTTAGCAGGTTTCCCGTTTCGATAAGATCCCTTTATAATGTTGCACTCTACGTGTAGATTAGTGTGTCTAAGTATTTGGATGTCTAACGCAAATGTATGTAAAATATTTGGTTCTAATATTTTAGACTCAAACCCTAGCATGCGCCCAATACAATTTTCTTTAGTAAAATCAATCTCAAATGAACTGTTTATCTCACATTTAAGTGTATTGTTGTTTGCTCTAATGCTAAACTTTTCTGTGGGTATTTTAGATTTTAGATAATCGTTAATTTCATCTAACTCATATGCACCGTGTGGAATATTAATCACTTGCAAATGAGATGGATTTGTTCTAAAATAAAATCTATCGTTGCCTGCATAAATGTTTCTAATGCTGTTGCAGCCGTAAAATCCAACCAATCCAATAACGTATTTCTTCCCAAATCTAGCTCTATCGGTGGATAGAAGTTGTAGCTAGCTGTGTTACCAACACCTTCTAAACTGAATGTTATTGACATAACTGAGAAAATTTGATGTTGTGCTGATTATTTATATAAAATTGTAGGCATAGGTGTCCGCAAATAATTGTATTAAACTCTTGATCTTGGTTGTAATTATAATATATTTTACACCCCGAAAGTAGTTAATCACTTCGTTTGGTGGTCGAATATTACCGAAACTATCGTAATACCATACCTTTTACCACGCTTTTGTAGCAAACCCAATGGGTACCTGGTCCTCTTTGGCTATCTAAGTTAATAATTCCAGATTCATTTTTCCGTGGCAATTTAGGTATGCTATCTCTCATAAAAATATCCCTAAAGTATGGTACGTTTTTGGTGTATTTCTTTAAATCAGTATCCGTTAACGGTCTTTCGGGTAATCTATTCAGTTTTTTGGAAACGGTTTTAAGTATAATGCACCACCACCAGATTTGTTTGGTTTTAGATATAGTACACCGCCTTTATTATTCATGGAGCCTATAGCGACCGATTCCATCATGCGATTATGGCGCGGTATCTCTTCCTGCAATTTTTTAGCATTTTTAGCATCATTGACTGCTTTAGCAATTCCTGATGCACCACCAGCTAAAGCACCGATTGCTGATAATCCTGCGAATAACGGAATAAGAAATGGTAAAAACCCTCCTTGTTTAGGTAGGGGAATTACTCTAGGAACTTTAATGTTTCTCTTTCCTCCTAAATTTTTCACCACACGTTTTGCCGTTGAAAGCGCTGACTTTATTGTGTCTGTGAAATTTCCGTTAGGTTTAATTTTTTTAGCTATTGTCTTTCGTAAATGCAATAAATTTCCACCATTGCATTTCTTCTTCTTCTTCATATTAGATCGACGTTTACGCCCCATTCCCAATTTTCTCTTTGCTTTCATGATGGTACTGACTGCTAAAGCTGCAGTTCGTTCACCTAGCGTTGCGTCTAATGATTTAAAACGCTCCCAAGCTTTTTTTTGCAAAATTTTATCCGCTTTATGTCTACTTTCTAAATTTCGGTAATCTCTGTAACTGATATCATGAAGTTTGCACTGAGCATCTAATTGATTAATACCGAGGTCACCGCGTGCGAGTCGTTTTTCTAACTTTGTACCAGGACCGCAATACTGATAACCAGGTAAATGCAATTCAAACGGAAGTTTATTGATTAGACCATTCACCAAACCACCACCACCTACACTCTTTCGCTTCTTAACTAGCATTGTTTACATGGATGGATAGAAGGGGGTATTTATACCTAAA
The DNA here is from genome assembly GCA_036346205.1 of Vesta saturnalis. Classification (NCBI taxonomy): domain Eukaryota; kingdom Metazoa; phylum Arthropoda; class Insecta; order Coleoptera; family Lampyridae; genus Vesta; species Vesta saturnalis. The sequence continues at coordinate 511,959 of JARFJB010002246.1, forward strand.
TTGAGAAAAACAAATCATAGTTATTTCTTTATTCAGTAAATGCTATACATTAGATAAGCAGGACGATAATACAAAATTTCCATTAAACATACAGTGTTATGTGAATTAATATTATACTTAGCATTTATAACATCATCAATATCTTTATAAATGTCATCATCACCACCACTGAATTCTCTCTCATTTTACATATGGTAGGGGTGCTACTATTAAAAAGAAAATGTTATGTTTGTTGTTTTGCCAGCTGCACCCAAACTACTTATAAACACATCCTTCGCGTTTAGGAGTGTTTTAAATTCTTCAATTCGTGTTTCTTCTTTTTTGAAATACACATAAAAGCGTTCCGGCAATACACATTTAAAATCACCCGTTTCTATCACTATACGTTCACCATACTTAGTATTAATTATATCCATATTCGTTACTTTATACTTTCTCGATATATCGAGCTCGCGCATTTTTAAAGGGTTTGCAATAGGTGCTTTGGTTTAACCCTGTTAATTCCATATTTAACAATTACGAGTTGCAGACTGATCTCAACATACAGCTCGCTGCAATTTATATAAGAAATGTGCGTCCTACATATTACAACATGCTTAAACTTGTTAAATACCTACTTTTGACCTTGACTAGAAATATAATATGATGATCAGCTCCAAAAATTTATATTTCCCTAAAAGTTTGACCTTGAAAATTATATTCTTACATTTATGATTACATTGCAATTTCTATTTTTTAGCTTTTCACCTTTTTATATTTCTAAGAAATATGACACCACCGTAAGTCTTCGACCTTGAATACTATTTTTGATTACCTTGCAACTTCTATTTTTACCTTTGACCTTGACTTAGCAGGGTTACCAACCTAACACGTGGCCTTAGCAGGGTTGCCCTTCAACATGACCGTTACCAACAACGTGGCCTTGACTTAGCACCCCTTGAAATAGGCAATGTTACCAACCTAGAAATCTAGTGACTTTTCTGGTGACTTTTTCTAGATCTGGTGACAAATCTAGTGACAAAAGTGGATCAGAAGTGCGGTAGTATTACTACTAAAGCTTACAGAAAGGTTGTATATACATTAAAAGAGTAATGTAGAAATACCTTGTACTCTGCATTCGTTCAATCAACGCTTTTTGCTGTGGCTAGCGTTGTATGTATCAGAATACATTTCCGCAAGAACAACGCGATTCCTTCATATGCCTGCTTTTTCAATTCTGTTTTATTATCAGTGCAAGAAGTTGTGCGTGATGATCCGCTCGTTACCGATATAAACTAATTTAATTAAATACTTTAAATAATTTCCTCAATTTGATTTTTGTTTCTTAACATTACAACCCCAAAATTTGATCAAGCTAGGACCCCCAACGTGACAGGTGTAGTGTTTGACGGATCAAAATGTGCTATAACGTTTAAGTGATTTTTAGCTAGTGGCGGTATACGTTTTATGTGGTAAAAACAGTTGTGAAGTGCTTTGGTTAGGGTGCGTCAAAATAAATACACTAAATGTGCTAAAAAGTGTATCTATTTTTAACTAGTGTTCGTTCTTGCGGGAGCAGGATAGACGAACATAAGCATGAAATTGTTTCGGGGCATGTGTTCAAAGTGCTGGATAGGATGTTGAAGTCGATAGTATAGGAAAAGGTTTAATGAAATACCCATTCACTGTAAACAACTAAAACTGGTAAATTCAGTTTTCAAAATCTTACTTTTAATTTTACGTTAAGTGCAATTTTTATATATTTGAAGTGAATTATTAGCTTTACAAATGGTAATATACTTTTGCCCGAATACAATACAAATGAATAGAGAGGGTGTTTAATTTCTCAAATGTTGCTGAATATAACATATTTTCTTTAAATTTAAAATAAACTATTACTAAAGAAAACCCAATAACACTTACACATGCACATCACACATCCATTAAATTAATTTACCCTTTACGTCATTGACTCGTTAAGACTACTACAAGTCTATCATTTATTTGTATCATTCCGCATTCCGAACTCACATTAATCATATAATTATTAATTAATAAAAATAATTATTATTATAGTCCCCTTTGTGTGCTATAATTGCAGTAGGAAAGCATCCTTTTAAGACTACTAAAATAATTCTTTCATTTGTATCATTCCTCATTCCGAATTCATATAATTAACAACTGATTAATAATAAATTGATAATTTAATTCCTATTAACTATAATCCCCCTGTAAGTAACCGATCATTGAAACATGATTCAATAGGTGGCTATATTAACTTTTATAGATTACCCTCTACCTATTTTAAAAGCGTTCCTTGATTGTTTCAGTCTTATGAGATGACATTTTTAGTAATGAGAAGTTGCTTTCAAACTTAAGAATGTTTTCATTCTTTTCAACTACCCTATTACTAATATATCATTCAACTAACCTAATCATACAGGCAGGACAATTTATGTCTTAGTTACTGTCCTGGTATGCTTTTGGTGCCTTAGTCACATACCGATAATGTAATATATAAAATTTTACTTGTTATTGAAATAAAATATATTTAACTGCTCCTGAAATATAAAACTTTTATTTATCACATCTGCTACATGCAAAAATTTGTAAAAAGTAGATATACTAGGTAGGATCTTAACATAAAATTAAGAGTAAGATTAATTTACTTAATTTATCAGTTTTAAGTAACAGTTCATGTAAATAACACAGGAAAATCAACGGGTTCTACCTAAGCAAGTGTCACACAGATCACGCTAAATGTTTCCTATTGATGTAGTAAGGTGATATCAACATAAGGTCAAAGAAACGTATGTTTACAATCTTGGAAATGTTTATTCTAGATTATTTATCCTAAATAAATAAAATTTTACAACCTTTTTACTTATAAAATGGAAATTAAATGAGATGTAATAATAATAATTCTAATCACTTTGAAAATATCTTCTAGTTAAAAGTAGTGAACGTAGTTAGATCAGAAATAAAATACCTTTAAAAGTAGAAATTTCTAAACTTAGTTCAAAAGAAAATATGTTCATATATGTAGAGGTTAATTATGTTTTTAATAAGCTTGGAGGTAAAAATACATACACAGCAACTTAAAAGTGTATATATATATATATATATATATATATATATATATATATATATATATATATATATATATATATATATATATATATATATATATATATATGTTACACTTCTAGGTTTTCTAGTGTAGTTAGCAGTTGCTGAGTTGTTTGTTTGCTCGGTCCAGTGTCTTCTAATTGCTGCTTAGCTTCAGCTAAAGCAGCAGTTAAACGATCAACCTCGCCCACAACCAACACCTCACTATTCACATAGTTCACAAGAATAGTTTTTAACCACTGCACACTTGTAGTTTTAAAAGCGCTCAGTGAGGGAGGGCCCTGCGTACTCCCTCCCACATGTTGCAGTTGTGGTTGTGCGAGGGGTGTAATACTAGAAAAGAGTAATAGAATACATTAATAATGTGTGAGGTAAGAAATCAGTAAATACTCACTTCTCAAAATATTGAGCAGTCGGACCCACTACCTCCAGCGCTTACTAGCACAGGTGGTTGTGCTTCCGATGTGGTGGTGGCAACTGGTGTAATACTAGAATATATTAAGAAAATACATTAATAATGTGAGGCACAAAAGCAGTAAATACTCACTTCCCAAAATATCGAGCAAAATCAACCTCACAATCATCCTGATCACTATCTCTGATAGCCATCACTGGATGTAGTGTGGATGGTGCTGTTCCGGGGGGTTGCAGCAAAATATTTTCCAATATCGTCACTTTCTTCTTCTTCCTCAGTGATAAACGGTGGCGCCATTATGAGCAACACGTAATGAATGAGCATTCGCGTTAAACATAACATTATATACATATAATTCTGATAACGTTAACAGAAAATCACTACCAAGTACACCACCTGCATGAATGCAAGCCTATTGTATCCCCTTTGAAACAATGAAAACATATTCTAACGCCTACCACAATAAGAACCATTCATTTATATAAAAACAATCCGTTTCCTTGTCTAGAGATCTGCATACATTAAAACTATAGCTAAATCGATTTTCTTGTTTCGTTAGAGATCATTTTCAACCTTTTATATAAAAATTACCGAAACATTAGTACATCAAATTAACTCCATTTCTATGCTGAAAGCTGTCATTTTTTGCTCTTTTAAGTCCAAGGATAGTCAATTTAGGAATAAAAAGGGCTGAAATTTATGTTTTTGGGGACGCTGAACATGAATCCGTGGTTTGAAACGTCCAAACAATTTTTTAGGTTTTTGGGCTAAATTTCGATAATTATGCATCCTTTCTTGCAAAAAATCAATTTAAATCTCCTTTATACAAAGGAAAGTCATTGTATTTTTTATTATAACGCTTTACTAATAAAAGAAATTATATAATTAAATAAATAAATAATATTTATTTATTTAGGGATCATTTAGATTTTATATAGACGTAGTACATCAAATTTAAATCTATATAGCTCCCTTACTATACTGCAATTTATATAGCTGTCATTGTGCTTTTCCAATACATCTTCTCTTATACGTTGTATATAGGCCAGTTTCACCTCTTTAAAGCCTGTTCCAACGTACGTCAGGGGTTCCATTTCCTTATGGGAGATTACAATTCCCTAATTCAGTGTTTCGATAAAGCACATATGTATCGCCTTCTCATTTGGAGGAAGAAGGTCGATATTAGATAAAAGCCTAGGTAGACGTTTATCGAAAAGTTCCCGCGCCCAAACATAGATATGCAGAGCCAATAAGGAATCGTTATGGATTGGAGAAGAGCATACCGAAAACCTGTACTACAAAAGCTTTTTGAAGTTATTTTACTGTCTACGTCTCTTTAACTTAAACGAACAACATATTCACAACACTTAAAGTCTTTACTTTTTAATTATATAGTTACTTAAACCTAATATATATAATTGTGATACTTATAACAACATTTTACACACCCTTTGTACAGTTCTGTAAAATGATTCTAGTTTTACGATTGCACCCAAACTACTCATAAACAAACCCTTTGTGTTTAGCAGCGTCTAAAATTTTCTTCTTTAAAATACTTGTAAAAGCGCTGAGGAATTATGGATTTAAACTCATCCGTTTCCAACATTATACTTCCCAACATTTCATGCTTCTACTTTACTACACTATTTTTACATATTGCTAATACACAGCTTCATCATTCTTGTTTTCATTATATAACACTCCAAATGAGTTTTATTTCTTTTACTTGCTTTATTAACGTCTCCAACCTCTTTTTTCGGTCTTCCACACTTACTGCTTTTTCTGTACTTTCTCCTTCTACCTTACGTACTACTAGTTTCGTCATTGCTGCTAATCAAGAGTACACCGACTCTTGCACACACACAATGAGGACTTTTAAACCCTAACACTCAATCATGGTTTCCAACACTACCTTTTATTCCAGCTTTTTTCAAACATAAAAAGTCATTCTTCTTCTCAAAAGCGGCGCATCAAAAGATCAGTTTTCTCGGGGTCAGAATTTATCTAAAGCACCCCTGGATGATAAGCCTCGTTGGCACAGTACCTATAACTATTGGAAAAGCTACTCTATACCCCTAAAAGTAGGTTATTTAAGGGGATTTATATGAACTACCCCCTATCAGTACCTTGGACCATAAAAAATTCCCCCAAAGTAGGTGATTTAAGCGGATTATCCAACTTTTTCTATAATATAAAACTAGTTCTATCAGTACCTTGACCTACTTTCAGATTTCTAAGAATTGTACTTGGATGTAACCTTCCTATTTTCACGAATTGGGATTTCTAAGCAGATGCAATAAACTTTAACCCCTCACGACCAAATTCTATGTTTAGATTTCTAAGATAAATGGTTTTGACTTAGTTAAATTTAGCCTCAGCTACGATTAATGAGCTACTTGGCTCTGTAGGGGAAACGGTTACCTGTGTTGAGGGACGACTCCCCTGTTTTGGGGAACGGTTATCTGTCTTTGGGCACCGGATCCGGTTCATGGGGAAACTACCTCATCCTGGCGGTTAGAACCGTAGTATGAGCCCACGTAAGCATCATCTTTTTATTATAATTTAGTCAAGAACCTTGATATTAGCATAGACAACAACCCCATCATTCTTCTTGTTTCCATGACCCGTTTAGAATTGGTCCTGCAGGTTGATTTAACACCTTGGACTCGACTACATTTCGATCGGATGAGGTCGGATAAGATCGGGATAGCCTGTAGGTTGACACATACGGTCTTGACAATTAAATTGCTTGGAGACCTTAAAAACTTCCAACCACACAACCAGATACAGCAACCTTGATATACGTTTAGCATAGACAACAACCCTCTTGTTTCCACAAACTGATTCTATTGTTAGAAAGGAACGCTTATTTGCTATTTCCAAGAATTTTACCTCCAAAGAATGTTAAAATTTGATTCCTTAACACTGTTTCCCTAGATGGATAGGGTGGGGTATAACCACAGAAATAGTTTGCATCAGACGGCTTTTACATGAAATAATACACTTAAAATTATATATATAATATATATATATATATATATATATATATATATATATAATTGCATTTTATTGTAAATATTACAAACTTTTCCCCTTTACATGCAACCCCTTTCAGCACACACATTTCATAAACCTGTTACTGATATTGTCTTACATAGTTATTGTATAAAAAGTGTAAATTCGTCAAAGTACAATTACAGGTGGTTTGTGTATGAAAGAAACAAGTTTTTTTCATTTTGGGTAAAGCTGGTTGCTCTTCAATTTCTATAACTGACTGTCTCAATATTTTTCGAATGTAATCGGCTTTTTCTCGCCCTTTAACGTGCAATCATCTGTTACCGATATCAGTTCACGAAGTATATGTGCAAAGAGATGTGTAGAGGTCCTCATTTGATGCAGTGATGATTATTGATTAACCAGATGGCTTGTCGTTGTACATCTAAGACGTGCCAAGGAAATGGTGGTTTGAACACAAAATGGGCAGCTGGATTTCCATTGTATATGTAGTTTAATTAAACCGCACAATTCAACGCATAAGTTTCCCTTTCATGCAAGTGTCAGACTTCTATTTATAACTTTAACTAATATCTAATTGCTCTTCACAGCACTTAAGGTTTACCGTAAAATTATTCATCATGATTGTACTCTCCTTATGTAGATGCACCAGTTGCATTCGGGGTTAAAATGTGGATAAAATTATAAGCATAGACCTTGAAGCGTCGGTTTGAACAATGGATCGCCTTTGTTCTTGAAAATTTATTTCTCAGAATTGAGGCGGGGGTATCTAGATAACAATCTGTTTTTATAACTCGGCCGGAACAATGAATCGCCTTTGTCCTTTTCTCAGAGGTGTGACCTTGGGCGGGAAACGGCTACTTGCGTTGCGAAACAGCTATCTGTTTTGGGAAACGACTACCTGTTTTTAGGAAACAGCTATCTGTTTTGGAAATCGGCTACCTGTTTTGGGGAACGGAACCATTTGAGGGCACTTTGCTGGGGGATGTGACCAAAGTAAACTTCCATGAATTGCTTGAAGACCTTGAAACATGCTTAGCATAGACAACAATGATACTTCAGGGCTTGCTTAGGTTTGTAATAAGTCTCGAACAATGTCTCAAAGTAAAAGGATCTCAGATCCTGATATGAAGGCTTTAAGGAAAGCTGAATGTATGGCTAGTAAACATTATAATAAAGCGATGAAAATACCTATTAGGAAAGATAATGATGTGGCGTGGACCACATTAAACGAAAATCAGTTGAAGGAACTTGAATGTGAAAAACAAATAATAAATAAAATAGATATGATCCAGCAAAGGTATTACAAAATGTTAAGTGACAGTACATCAAACTTCCCATAATATGTATATTTACTTAAATCTATTTTTTATCTGTAGATATAGATGAATATTGCGGTTAATAAATTATAAGTTTTATAACAAATATTTTACTTGTTAGATGACCTTGAAGCATCAGTCTGAACAATGGGTCGTCTTTGTTCTTGAAAGTTGATTTCTCAGAATTTCAGAAGCTATGACTCAGCCAAAACAATGAATCGCCTTTGTTCTTTTATCAGAGGTGTCACCTTGAAAATTATAAGCATAGACCTTGAAGCGTCGTCTTGAACAATGGATCGCCTTTGTTCTTGAAAATTGATTTCTCAGAATTGAGGTGTATTTAGATAACAATCTATTTTTAGAAATTATAACGGAACAATGGATCGTCTTTGTTTTTTTCTCAAAGGTGTGACCTAGAAAATTGTAAGCATAGAATTTGAAGCGTCAGCCTGAACAATGGATCCCCTTTGTTCTTGAAAATTGATTTCCTAGGATTGAGGCTGAAATGGTTGGGATAGCTGGATAACAATCTATTTTTAGGAATCATGACAGAACAATGAATCGCTTTTGTTCTTTTTTCATAGGTGAAACAGCTATCTGTTTTGGGAAACGGACCCCCTGTTTTAGGAAACGGCTTCCTGTTTTTAGGAAACGGCTACCAGTTTAGAAAACGGCTACCTGTTTTGGGGAACGGAACCACTTGAGGGCACTTTGCTGGGGAGCGTGACCATAGTAAACTTGCAAGAATTGGTTGATGACCTAGAAACATGCACAGACAACAAAGATTGAGACAGAGCTCAATGAACTTCCTGAGGGGCGTAACCAATTAACACTCAGCCAGAGTATTGATTGGTGACCATTTCCTGGCTTTATAGACTAGGGCCTTTAGTTTTAGGCAGTGTGATGACCTTGGAAACCACGTACGTAGACAATGACCTTAAGGAATAGATGCAGGTAATGTGTGCGATAACCTACAATTGACGTGGACAATCTGCGTCAATGACCTTGAAAAACTATCTAATAACTTTTCTAGTGACTTTTTCGAATCTAGTTACTTCAATGACCTTGCAAAACAATCTAGTAACTTTTCTAGTGACTCTTTCAAATCTAGTTAATTCAATGGAATTATGCACGGAGCGTGTGACCTTGAAGCGTACGTGCGAGTATGACCTTGAAGCAAAGTGACCTTTAAGAGACAGGGTTACCAACCTTTTCTACCACGTGACCTTGAATCGGCGACCTTAAAGAGACAGGGTTACCAACCTTTCCTACCACGTGACCATGAATCGGTGACCTTGAAACAGGTAATATTTCCAACCTAGAAATCTAGTGACTTTTCTGGTAACTTTTTCCAAATCTGGTGACAAATCTAGTGACAAAAGTGGATCAGAACCAGCCTTGCTACACTACTAAAGTTTAAACCTATTAATAAATGTCTAAATACTATTTTAAATGTAGTGTTAATAAAATATAACGATTTTGTTGATGTTACAAGCACTAACTGCTCTATGTAAATTATTCAGCAATCAACGAACATTTTGTTGAGATAACAATTCATTGTTAAACCGATTTTGTTTATTTTATTTAGAATTTTCTAAATTGGGAATATTTATTTAACTCAAAGTTTTATAACAGTTAAAAAAATAAATTTACAGGTATATGAGGGATACTTAAAAAGTATTCAAGTTAACGTCTTGCGATATGGGAATTTTCATTTGTACAGGGTGTGTTCAATAATTTTACGACGACTCGTGTATTTCAGAACTTTCTTAAGCTTTTGGATCAATTTATTTTGAAGTGTAATTGAATTTAAATGGTGAATGGTTTTACTGAGTAGACTGCAATCCACAGTCTTCCACAGTCAGATAGGATTAATTTAACATCCGTCCTAAGACTATTTATTTGAGCCAAGTTTAAGATTGTGGTGGCGTCTAGAGCCAATTTTTTCCGGACTGAGCTTTGTGAGTTGTAGATTAATGGTAAGTGTTTGAACTACTTTTCAATCATTTTACTCCTTATATTGATCACGCCCATTTCCATTGTAGCTGGCTTGGCAACCCGCTTATTTTGGCAAGCATACGCGACGCCCAGTGCGGTTTGGACGTGTATTACACTGTACCTTAGTAAGATTGTGTCATCTGCATACACCAGAATTCGTACATTTACGTCACCAACTATTACACCATTTGTGACATCACACAACCTTGTCGCACTCCTTACTCAATATTAGAGTATTCACTTATACCTCCTCTCACCCTAACATATGCTCGGCTGCCGTTATATACTGCCCATATTCCGTTTATTAGACCTCTATTTACGCCATATTCATCTAATATTTCCGACAGATTCTCCCTGTTCACTCTGTCGTATGCTTTCTCCAGATCTACAGACGCCCAGTACCGCTTCCCAAATACTTTACTAGGTAAACTGAGAAAACTTATTCTTCTGTCAGTTCTTGCAATCACTCTCGTTCCCCTTACCCTTATACAGTGATACAATGATCGCGCTCTTCCAATCCATCGGAACGCTTCCTCGCCTAAGGCATATATTGAATAATTCACACAATCCTCGTGTAAGCGTTACACCTCCGTACTTTAGAATGTCATCAGTGATTTCACCTACGCATGCTCCTTTATCATTTTCATCCTTCCTACCGTTTTCTCTGCCTCAAGTATCTCAATATCCTTCTCAGTTTCATTCAGCATTCTTTCTGCATTCTCCTTATTTACCCTTCAGTCCTATTTTTCTCACTACTGTACAGATTTCCGAAATATTCTTGACAGCATTTGCTCACTTCACAATTGTCACATACTATTTAGTTACTCGTATTCATCACTCCTGCAGCATTCTGTTTTGGGCCACGTTTTGTATTTTTCACCCATTTCTAGAAGAGTTTTTTGTTTCCCTCAAAATCATTCTGCATTTTCTCTCTTTCCACAGCCATCACTTCCTCTTTACTTATTATCACTGCCTCTTTGTTTCTTAAACTGTGCACCTCATGGCAATTGAATGTCCCCGTATCCACCCTCCTAAGTATTCCTGAGTGCTTTAGCACGGTAAGCTAAAGTTAGCCAGTTCATGACCACAATTATTTAGAAAAAGGTCATTGTCACATGTAACGCATATCCTCTTTCAATTAATTTTTACAAATAAATTGTTCAGAACCGCTAATTCTTCACTTTAACATTTGTAACGAAAGCAGGCCTCATTATTCCCTTAATGGCAAACAATAGTTAATAATTCTATTTACCTGTTTATTGTTTATTATTATTTTAGGTTACAAAAGGACAAAAGTTGTCTTAGAATATTATGTCTTCTTAATTAAAGCGCTAATCGCTCACAAATGATCCTTGAAACACTTTATATAACTTTATAAACTGTTTTATTTCCTAGCCAAGACCGTTGACAAAGGATGGTTATCAGGAATCATTTATTTAGTGTAAAGTGCCTTGAACTTATGTCATAGATCAATTTGGGTTGTCTAATTTGTACTAAACATAGAAAATTATTTTGGGCGCATATTTTATTCTAATGGACGTAATTTTCTAGCCAAATCGCTGTCTAAAAACAGACATCGAGAATCCTTTAGGTATATGCCTCGATGGTGCTGTTTTAGTTACCTAATGTGACATTTCTAATGATAGAATTTTAATAAATAGCAGCGATAAAGTAAAGTAACAAAAAGTTGCTTTTTTGTGAGTGAATACTGGCGATATTGCATTCCCACATTTTGGCAGTAATCTCACTATATTTAGAATTTACTGCAGTTACAGATACACAAAGATAACATTTACATCGATTGGGGCTTGTATCTTCATAGCTCAGTTGGTTAGAACGCTACTCTACCAAAGTAGATGTGGTAGGTTCAAATCCTACTCGAGTAAACTTTTTCTTTATGTATTTAAGAAAATGAATAATGTATAGGGATGAATTAATGTTTGTGCTAGCACAGCAGGAAATTACAATTTAAATGGAATATACCGGACGCCATTGACACTCCCTGCGTAGTGGTGTCAAATACGATTTTATTGAAAACGTAATTGGTATGTGTTTATACAAACTTAAGAAGGATATGCAGTACGCAACAATAAATGTAGAAGAAATCTGTAGTAGGAGCAAATAAATTAATGACTTCAATTATGTTCATAATGTTCAATAATAGTAATGGATACTGGTCTATTAACGCCAAATAACTGAATTTCTCTTACTTCTCCATTGTTTCGCTTTGTTTAAAAGCTTCTTCAAGGTTTAGTCTAAAATTATAAGTTACATACAAATACAAACAATTCTAAAAATAATTATAACTTAATGGTGATAAATCTAGTTTTAATGAAAATTTTTACAAAATATTCGGTAAATCAGTAATTTACAATATCTAATTAATGTGAAGTTTATAATGTCAAATTATAAATTTAAACTGACAAATGAAAAAAATTTAAAGTTATAATGTATGTTAAAATACACCGTATCCACAAATTATTGGTGGACTTCATAACCCTATAGCTTCACTAATACTTAACATAAATGCACCACCATTTGAAAGAGAGAAGTCTGAAGTCTAAATTCACTCGATGTGAGCACCATGTGTGATACGGCAGACGTTCAGCCGGTGATCCCATACACTCCAACCCCTCTCAAGCATATCTTGTGTGATGTTGTCAATGGCTGCAGTAATGAGCCTTCTCAAATCCTCCAACGTCGCTGGAAGTGGAGGATTGTAAACACTATCCTTGACGTAACTCCACAGGAACAAATCACACACAGTAAGGTCAGGTGAACGTGGAAGCTAGATGCAGAAGGTGTTGTCTGCGGGTGTTGCACGGCCAATCCATTGACCTGGCAGGATTCGATTGAGGTATCCACGGACGTCCGTATGCCAAGTGGGGGGGCACCGTCTTGTTGGATTATGGATCTCTGTTCCTCTTCGTCGTCCGTCAGTTACAAGATTGGTTAGTACCACAACTGACGGACGACGAGGAGGAATAGGGATTCATGTTCAAACATGCACAAAAATTGTAATCATTACACCCCCTTTTGTTTTTGCGAAATAATATATATAAAATAATAATATTTATCAGCACACTGTTTGTATGGCAGTTAACAGTTTTAATTTGATAGTTTTCATTTAGTATTTAGTTAATTTCATATAGAAGAATACATACATATTTGTTGAATACGACTATTTCTATTTTCTTCCAATTTGCATGTAGCGCAGTTGTAACACAAAAGAAAACCGAGCAACGGCCGTCGGTTATTTGGGAGTGTTTTGTTACGCAAAATAATTATCTTTAACTGAAATGTTTTAGTTTTCAGTTTTATTTAAATTATTCGTTTTCATCCAACATTTATTTATTATTAAGTATACTTTGTTCCATCTCATTTTGCATTGCAGCAGGCCGTGTAAATCTAGGGAGAATGTGTTAGTACTGTCAAAAGAACAAAAAGTTACTACCGTAGCTAGACTTTTAGTTGCAGGTTATGTATTCAAACTGAAACTAATGCAGCATTGCAACACAGTTTTTCATGCTATTTAGGCTTCGTTGAATCTCGGATGACCTATTCAAAAAAAGTACATTTTGAACGTCTATTACATACATAATATGGAAAGAGTACATTATTTACATTGGTCACAAATGACCAATATATACAATGTATACCAATAATACAATGAGATGTTTTGTTAACCGAATCTGCGTAATAACTAATGAGAATGCCTTTTCCTTTTTTCAGTCTTCCAAAATAAAAAACAAGGGAGAAGTAATTCAATGTGACTTGCTTTAGCGACAAAATTTATCTGCTGCATTTTTCTCTTTCTTTTCTTGGCTATTAAACATGATATGGAGGTATGTTTACATGTATATAGTTCTTTGGTTGCAAAAGCAATAGGTAACGAGAATGCCAATATATACATATCCATATAATTTAACCTCTTCAGGAAATCCATAGCGCTTTTCCATAAGGATATCCGACACCATTACTATAAGTTCCCCATTACTTTTTCCCGTTACACTATTTTTAAGGTGCTTTAATTAGCACCACAAAATTTGCTACTTTGTACTCTTTGAGATGACTTTTGGCATTTCCTCCAGAAATTATTATTAATTCAATATAAGACTTGCTCATCATGGGCGTTGCTTAAATAGGCAACACAGCACGATTACTTTTGGTAAGAAAGCGTCAAATTTTCATCTTGTCATTTTAACGAATGAGAATACAACTACAAATGAAAAAATATCATGACCTACTCTAATGCGAAATAAAATGAAACAGTATATTTTGAATATTTTGTACGTTTTTAATCAGTTTTATGTTTTTGCGACACTATCAGTGCAATTTTAAATTGACTATTCATAAGTGTTTTGAGTAAGTTTGGAATTAATACAGTTAAAATGCATTTCGGTGTGGGCTTTTGAAGGTAAGTTTCCTGTTGGAAAGTTCACGTTTATCAATTCATTAATGTGTAACATTGTTATAACTAACCAAACATCTTTGTTATTCTACATTTTGTTATTGGTTATAAAAATTTACGATTCGATATATCTACTTGCATTAATAGATACACATACGCATCATGAATTATGGTGCATAAGCCTAGCTTACATTATATTATTTGGATTTTTTAATGTAGTGCAAATTTTAGTATTAAGGTAAGCTTCCTAAATAAAACCGCCCTGTACAAGTTGCTTGTCGCACTTCATTGTCTCGAGAGGTTTGAATATTCGTTCACTGCTTCCCGTTAACAATTGTAGTTTTCTGATATTCACTGCTTGATGTAATAGTATAATTTACATTTTGTGTGATGCAAAATGGAAATTATAAGAAATGAAATTATTTTGCAACCCCTTTTAAAATAAGTTCATTATGAAAATAGTCAACATTGTGAAAACAAAAACAATTACCTATCTCAAACAGACGTTTAAAACTTCATGTCAGACAGAGCTTAATAGACATATAGATGCTAACTTAAAATATTAAAAGAAATGAAATAATTTTAATTACAGTTTTTTTAGGATTATTATGCAACCCCTTTTTTATAGTTCATAACGAAAACAGGCAACATTGTAAAAACAAAAACAATAATCTATGTCATAATGACATTAAAAATTTCATGTCAGATAGAGATTAATAGACAAAAATACATGTTAACTTAAACAAAAATCCCAAAGCCGCCCGCTTCTATCAATACCATTTAACCATATGTAATTAATTTTTTTACTTAACTTGCGTTAAATTAAGAAACATTATAAGGAAAAGGTATGTAAATTTAAATTTTCTTTAAAAATATGTATACACTTTTTCTTATTAAATTATACGTTATTCAGATTTTAACAAACACCTTCTTCGCCGCTAAATTACGCGTGGCGTCAAACAATTGTTTAGAACATAATTAACCGATATGTTTAACGTTTATATCAAGGTATTTTTATGTCTTTGAAATATGCAGCTGTTTTAGAAATATTTGATGAAAACAAAAAACTGCCCCTAGTAAACCCCCCTCTCCGCCACTGCTTTTCTCCAAAAATCTAATCAGATCTAAGCAGAATTAATATAAGCTTAAATGCAAAATCTTAAGTACTTAAGTGTTTTCGTTCTGGAGTTGTCGTGGATACTAACAAACACACACATACACGCGCGCGTACGCACGCGCGCACACACGCACGCGCGCACACCAGCACACACGCACACAAGCACACTCGCACACACGCACACACGTACACACGCACACACGCACACACGCACCACGCACACACGCACACAATAACACGCACACACGACACACGCACACACGGACACAAGCACACCGCACACACGCAACACACGCACACACGCACACACACGCACACACGCACACACGCACACAGCACACAGCACGACACACCACACACCACACGACACGCACCAACGACACACACGCATACACGCGCACACACGCACACATGCACACATACACGACACTGAACACATGCACACACGCACACGCACACGCCACACACCACACGCACACGCAACACCACACACCACACACGACACACACAGCACAACGCATTAACATACATATACGACCAACAATCAGTCCAAACACACGCTACTACACTGCACAGATACACTTCTTAACACACCACGTGCACACAACACACACTGAACGTAACAACACAGCACAAACAGCTAACATAAGATAAACATAGTTCAACATACACTCACATTTCAAGACAAACGTCAATAAATCATGGCATTTCATATTAACACCTTACATACACACATCAACATTATCGCACAACGTACACATGCTACTATAGCATGAGTTGATAAATTTAAAATTAATAATAACATTTAATTATAGTCTGTCATCAGAATAGAGACGTTCTAATTTAGAATTATTAACCTACCTCAAATACTCTTTTTTATAAACCATGTTCTACTATTGTGGAATCCTTAATTAGCGTTAAAAAATGAACAAAAATTAATAAATATAATTGAAACATGAATTAACATAGGTCTATCTTTGCAAGAATAACAAATCGCTTCTAAATGAAATTATTATGGCCTTTTAATGTAATAAAAAATAACCTTAATAAAATGAAAGTTTATTGACCAACATTTATGGATAATGCTTTAATAAGAAAAAGGTTTATAAAGTAATTAAAATTGATAAAATAAGTACTACTAATTAAAACCTCTGTATAATGCCTGGTTCCAGTGTTCATTTGGATAGGAAATGTCAATCTAGTTGATTAACCTCTAAATGCTCCTTGGTTTTAATAACTCGATTAAGTTATTTTGTAGAAACTTTAATTAATAAATTATGCATGTAAAAGATTAAAGTAGTATTAAAAATAATGTAAAATAATTAAAAATAAATGTGCCACCAAAATATGATGGCACATTAATAAAAAACATTTAATAAAATCATTCTTATTGCTGTTAACAGTCAGCATTAACTGAATTACAAAAGCTTCGAATAACTCAAGTTATTACAAATTCACGCTTGCGAATACAATAATATAAATCCAAGTTTTTAAAAGGGAACTTAAAACTATTTATGTAATATTACACCCAAAAGATTTGTTCTAGAAATAATTAGTTGCCAGTTTCAATTCTACATAAATGATAAAACTTTTCTAATATAGCCAAATAAATTAATCATCTTTAGATTAACGTATTTTTAATACAACCACAAATAAGGTTGTTACCTTTAAAATTTGGACTCGGAGATCACCTTATAAGCGGAGATTCCAAACACTAACTAATAAATGAATTGGTAAAAATTAAATCATACAAAATGTTAAGCTAATTAAAATATAAGCAATATTTAAAAAATAACAAGAAAATGTACGAAGAAGTACGGAAAATGTGGTGACGTTGGTCAGGAAAGACCCCTCGCAACACCATAAAAGCTAATGACGCGCTACCACCCGCACACGCCACTAGTCGAGAATCAAGGACCCGAAACCTTAAATAAAGTCAAAAAACTTTAACTGGTGGGGTTAGTGAAGCAAACCACCATCAGAAGAGCAAAATGAGTATCCGGTAAAAAAATTTGATTCTAAGGTAAAAAACGAACGGAAACCGTAACCTACCATGACCTGAAGGGACAGTGGGCAGAGAACCCGGAAACGGTCATCGTGCAACTTCGCAAAAAATCAAGGCTAAACGCCACTCTACTCGAGAGTATAAGTATTAAAAAAAATATAATCCTTTCGGACTAACAATAAATAATCGCGAGATTTGAAGTCGAGAGAGAGCGGTTCAATTACCCTACCCCGGTGGTCTCAAACCAAGCCTCCTAGGTACATAACACAACTACCACTGTCACGTTCGATAAGTGAGTCAAAATCGGTAAATCCAAGATACGATTATTTTCATGGCAAATTAGCTCAGGATGCTTCGTCGTGGAGAACAAGAGAGGCCACTCTACCCTTCACGAGATTCAGGTTTCATGTTGTTTCACAGTCATCGTCCAAGACTCAACATACCCTAACTAACACGCACGTTTTATAAATAAATCGAAATCTAGGTGAGATAGCAAAGAGAAAGATGATGCACTCTTACGAACACAACAACCCCTTCCTAAAACTACCAAAACGTCATAATCAGGAAGTGAACTAATCGAGGTTGACACGAGGCGAACCGAAGTCCTCAAGCACCGTCCAAGAATAGTAACACTACACAAATCAGGAAAAATAAAATAATTAAATCAATCAAAAAATAAAAATGTATAGAAGCATTACTAGTTTTCTTATCAATGGTAAAGAGTTTACACGTCAAATTAACGAACAGAGGTAAACTCAAAATAGTTATCTTCAATTTTACTATTGTAACAATAGCAAATGGTAAATCCAATAAAGAAGATAATCTGCCTGAGAACTAATGTCCCACAAAGTCGGCAATTCAATCACACAATGGGATCTAAATATCAACCATCGTGCTAAACAAATGTAGCAAAAATCATGCTAACAAATGTAAAAAATAATTAAGTGGTTTGCAAAGCCACAACAATATAAAATAAAATAATGTGCGAAATAAGCACAAAATAAAATTATTTTGAAAAATTATCAAAATAATTAAAAATATAAACAAGAAAACCAGAATGTAAAAATACTAAAATAGAAAAATAATTAAAAAGAATACTAAAAAATAAGAACTAATGAGGTTTTAAATCCTTAACATGAAAAACACCTAAGGGTTTATTATCAATAGGGGTGGCCAATCGGTACGTAGTTGGACCTACCACTCAATAACTTTCGCTTCAATAAATTTTGGAGCTAACTTTTGACTATAATTTTAGTCGCATCAGATAAAGTAAAATTCTTTTTCCAAACCAAATCGCCAACGTTTAATTTCAACGGACGACGTCGCAAATTGTAAGATTTTGAATTTCTTTCGTAAGCTGCATGTAAATTTTGTTTAACATGTTTAAAAATGGGTGAAAGTTCATTTAAATCTTGAACTAATTGTTCACGGTTAGTAATAAATAAATCATCCTCTTTGAAATCCTTTAGTCGACCATAAAAATCTCCAGAAATAGGAACTGTCCGACCAAACGCCAAAAAGGAAGGTGAAAATTTCGTAGACTCATGAACAGCGTTACGAATTCAATTAAAAACAATTCAACATAGAAGAAGTACAATCTAAGAAAATAACAAATGGAATTTACACACAAATAACACAAAAATATGTTAAACTTTCACATCTAAACTACTACCATTAAATTTTAAATTATAAACATGACGGAACTCTTAAAAATTTGTAAATATTCCAATTAATTTGGAAAAAAGCTTAAGCAGGAATACTAACTAAAGTATTAATATTGTCATTATGTGACAAAGAAATAAAATAATCTAAATTTGTAATTCATTTCAAAGTTTTCGTTAATAGATTCAATAAATTCTAATAAATCGTTTCATAAAGTCAACAATTGATCATGTAAACATAAAAATTCAAAAATTCATTATCAAAAGTAATGTAATTCAAGCGTTTCAAAATTTAAATAAATGTATTAACAATTGAATGTTATGAAGTTTATCAATAACAAAACTTAAATATGATAATTGAGATTTACAAAATTCACATTTATCTTTTAATTAATATTTAACTTGGCATCATTTAGCCTTTAAAAGTACTTAAAAAAACAATATCGTTTAAATAACAAAAAACTGAATGGGATAAATCATGACCTAGAATTGAATCTATAAATCGTTGTAATGTATCATAATCAAATATTGAATGCATTTTTAATAATTCCACCTACATAAAATGTAATCAAGTGAATTTGGATTGATCTTTTCTGCATTTAACAAACGTCTTAAAAGTTTACGCTTCTCTACTACAGTCAACGCTTCTGCTCCAATTACATTCCTATACTGTAATTCGACAAGTAATTCATCACTATAAAGAACATCAACTAAATAATTTACAGTTGACATCGTAACATATTATATAACACATTCAATAAATTCCTTATAAAAACACATAAAAGACCAAGCGTAAAACAATAAACCGTAACACTCCTTAAAATTATGTCAACTTTACATAAACAAACCAAAATGAAAACAACTAACATTAGAAACGCAATTCAGGTCCCTTTTTCGAGCCCCAGTGTAACATTAACACAAATGAATAAAAACAATAAATTTCAAGCAATAAAAATCAGAGTCAAGTAATAAATTTCAATGTCCCTGCTCGGGCGCCAAAGTATAACCTTAATAAAATGAAATTATCGCCAACTTGTAGCAATGCTTTAACTTAAGCCAAAGTATAATAAAAAATTAAATTGTAATAATAAGCACAATTTAATTGATAATGTGCCGCTGGCTCATCAGTAGATTGAGATAGGGAGGGTTCTAATTTAGCTCTTGATTAACCTACCTGAAATGCGTCTTGTTTCTCACCTGTTTAGTTATTTTCATTTCTTTAATTACTAAAAATGCAATCTAAAAAAAAATTATAAAATATAATTAAATGAATTCTCGGGCACCATGTTATCTTTGACAGGAATAACAAAACCTATTTAATGAACATTAAATGCTTTCTAATAATAACAAAAAAATAACAATATGCAATAAAGTTTATTACCAAATTTATGGATAATAAGGAGAGAAAGAAAAAAGGTTTTTAAAGCTAAGCTTAAAAACTAAAAAATTCACTACTATATAAATACCTCTGTATAATGGTTCCAGTGTTCATTTTGGATACGGAAATGTCAACTAGTAGGATAACGTTTCACAACATCCTTGCGAGTCTTGTAATAACTCGATTAAGTATGTGTTTGTAGAAATTTTCAATCCAATAAATTTATTGTAAGAGGCGTACTTAAAAGTAAGTACTTAAAAAATAATGTGGTAAAAAAATAATGTAAAAAAATAATGTGAAAAAATAATGTGCCACCAAAATATGATGGCACACTTTATAAAAAATTAAGTAAAAATCATTCTTATTGCTGTTAACAGTCAGCATTAACTGAATTACCAAAAGCTTTCTGAATAACTCAAGTATATTTAATATTCACGCTTGCGCGAATACAATAATATAAATCCAATTTTTTTTAAGAAAGGGAACTAAAACTATTTATGTAATATTACACCCAAAAGATTTGTTCTAGAAAATGCAATTTAAGTTGCCAGTTTTCAATTCTACATAATAATAATTAAAACTTTTCTAATATTATGCCAAATAAATTAATGATTTTAGATTAACGTATTTTTTTATACAACCACAAAAAAAAGGTTGTTACATATTCCTCAAAACCTAGATATGGCACTTTTTGACGACACTGGTCTCTCATGTCAGTTCCAATCAGACAAACATCAACGGAGTTATTGCTGGCGGCTTTAACTACACGTTAGATCATGCATGCGATCGCCTTGGTTTTATTGAACTGAACAAATATATTCAAACAGCTAGTTACTGCACCAATTTTGGTTACTGCGGTTAAAATAAGTGCTTCAAGAATAGATCCAATATATCGCTCTAACGACTTCATAGCGGCAGTTCGGTTTTCTACGTTACATGGTACATTTTCGGACCATCTTCTTGTTTCTGTGATTTTCAAAATATCCAAACTGACTATCTAGTCTCCGTACTGGAGATTTAACAACGTTTTGTTGCAAGATGAATATTTCGTAAATACAATGAATACTTTTTTAACGTCAGAATTGCCAGAAAGGCGGTGGGCCTATGGGAAGACCTGAAAGTCAAGATAAAAGATCTGGTCATTTTATACCAACATCAAAGCAAATAAAGAAAATATCATGAAATAATTAATTTAAAAAACAGGTACAAACCGAGATCACCTGTGACTTCTAGAGGGAAAGGCATCTTGTCCTACTCAAGGAAACAGAGGATGCCTCTCATAGAATCAGTGAAAGAGAATTAGCTGTTACAAAACACAAAAAACTTGTTCAACTAGATCGTGCAACTCTACAAAAAAGCACACAGAACTCGTTTAAACCTTTGGCCGCGCTTAAACACGGAAAAAAAGTAATTCGATACTCCAATGCTGTGTAAAACAGTAACCAATCATTTCCGCGAGCTGTATGGTTCAAAACGAACAAAAATCAACCAATCCAGTATGCACGATTTTTTTTATCCTTTTCGACGTTATCATCGATATCGAAGAGAGTTCCATTACGAGGTGCATCTTCAACTTCTTTGAGACCTTTTTTTAATGCCGAATACCACTGGTATGCTCCTGTTTTCGATAGAGCAGAGTCTCTATAGGCTTTTTGTAGTATTTTCAATGCATCGGAATAACATTTTTCGTTGAGAATATAAAATTTCACACAAAATCTTTGTTGAACATTTTTTTTCCATTTTGGAATACGACAAACAGATACTAGTGATACAGTTGGCGCTCACATTTGGCAGAAGTGTCGAGGCAAACTTTACTAAGCTGAGAGAAAAATATGTTTATCTTACAGGCGCCTTAAACAACTGTTTTCGGTGACAGAAATCAAATATGATTCACAAGTGAGTAAGTTTGATAGCATGATTTCATAATTTCTATAACAATCTTTCTTCGATGCGCCTGTAAAACAAAAAAGAAACCTTGTATATTACACGTAAGATAAATGCCATTATGAAACTTGTGAAAGGTATCCCATTCGGGTGCTACCGCACGCCCATGAGGCAAACTTATCTCTCGCGTATAAAGATGCATTTTTCTCACTCAGAATTAGTGTTGGGCACTATCGAATGATATATCTCTATTAATCTCTATCCGACATGAAGTTTTAAACGTCATTCTGTCATAGATTATTGTTTTTGTTTTCACAATGTTGCCTATTTTAGGTATGAACGTATAAAAAAGAGGTTGCATAACATTATCCCAAAAAAATTTAATTTAAAATTATTTCATTTCTTTTAATTTGCCCCTTTGTAGGTTTGAAGGTCGTGTGTAGTTTCACACCAGATATTTTTGTAATGATAACGACAAGAAATGCGTTTTAGTTTAGTCATTACTGTGCGTATGTTAGAGAAAGTGGGCATATTTTTATAATAAAAAGCTCAAATTAATACAACGCTTTTTTTTTCACTAATATGTATTTCCTTCGTGAAGCGTAAATGCTTTCCAATTTGCTAAGTCCCACCACAAAAAAGTTACATTCTAGGACCAACCATTTATGCAGGGTACGCGTATGTAAAACATTCCCACCGGTAATCACTGCGTTCTGAAGTGTATAAAGCAGCGTGACAACGGATGGACGTACAGAGAGAGCTAAAAATCACCACCTGTGGTCATGAAGTTCAGTGCTCAGGAATGGGAATGACCACCGGTGCCAAGCAGGGCTCAACGTGTTAAACCTACTGTTTGATCACCCTATTGACCAGAGGGTTTAGTACCGTTTACAAGCTATTTTTGATATCGAATAAATTTTGATAATAATTTAAAAGAATTTATTTTCTTATCATTCTATTCCATATATAATTTCTGTCTTAGTTTGTACTTCTGTAAAAAAATTCAAATCTTTTATTTTCGAAATAAGATGTCAACAAACAATTGCAAGGTAATGCTTTCTATAAAAAAAATATGCAATTCTGTGGAATAAAAAAATCTAAATAAATTGTAAGTGTATTCAAATGTAATGCACTGCAGCTACTCTATATGGAAAAGTACCAGTTAGTTAACAAAAAATTCAGGGTATTCTTCAAATTGTATTTGTCGCCTACTAGACAGGATGCTTTTGTGTGCCCTCAAGGTTTATTCCGTTAACAACGGATATGCAACACAATTTGCGTATACATCAAAAGAGATTCGCGCCTGAGATGTTTTATGCTTTGATGAAGGTTTTACGTTCCTTTACTAACTATTAATTATTAAGTTACTAATTGTATTAGATTATATATTTTACACTTGATAATGTGTAATAATCGATTATTTTGCAAAAAATGCTTGCTACCTGCCGTTGATGTAATAATATTCTATTACATTACATAATTTAATTGCGTTACATTCTGTAGTGAATTAGTTCGAACCCGTTGAATATTTTTTGCCAAGATCAAGTTTTGAAATAATTCAGTTGCACTTGAAATTCGCCGAACGCCAAGCGGACGTCGTTACCTATAACAGAGATAAGAATACGATCAATCTCAACTTTCATTTAGTATACAGTCCACGAAGCAAGTTTGAGTAAAATAGACATTTTTTTCTTCATAACGAGTTGTTTTCCAAATTATTTTTTGTTTTGAAGGTGTTCTGTACCTTTTGTTTACCTGGGATGAGTAGACTTTAAAGAGGATTAAAGTTAACTCTATTTAAATAAATAGTTTTTGATTAGGACTTGAGTGTACAAAGCGTTATAGTTTTAAATCGATAAGTTAAATGAGTTCCTTGTTACTACCATTTACCGTTGAAGTCTTCTCGCTCATCAGACAGTAAGTAAAATCTCAAATTCAAAGTGAGCGTGAGTGGTATAACATCGGTAAAGTAAATCTTTCACTTCTGTTTTTTGGCGCGCTGATGGCGAATCATAGTTAATATTCAGAGTCGTCTAGATTTCTGTCATCTAGAACAGATCTTCGGTTAGAGGAGCTAAATGAAAAGGAGATTAAATTAAGCAGCTTACACTGATGTAGGGATCCAAATGTTGATTACTGGTTTGGTGACCAATTGATGGAGAAAAAACATACAACCGTTACCGACACTAATCTCCCTCTCCTTCTTGTAACCATAAACAAAATTTATTGCATTTAACTCTACAGCTAATCAGAGGCGCCTAATTAGTAGATAATACTTACAATTTCGTAGATGTAAATGATCAGTCCACATTCTTTTACTACACGGTGTTCGCACAGGAATTAGGTAGCCTCCGACAATTATGTTTTAGAGGCGAGTGATGCCCTTTTAAATAATATGTGCTGCAAACATATACTATTGAAATAGGCTGATTGAGCTAAAAATTTGTGAATTTGGTATAATCATCCTCGTCTTGTGGCAAAAAATGTAGTTAAAGCCAACGTTAAATGTACAATAAATTGGCTATATCGGTATATCCATACATCGCGTAGTCAATCTGCTCGTGGGACATATATTTGAATTTTTTTATATGAAGGTATTCTTACGTTATGGAAATGCAGTTAAGCTTGAATTCTAATGAAAAAAAATGTAGCCAAACTCGTCGCTAAATGTAAACAAAAATTGGATATACCGGTATATATTTATACGTATGTCCATATACCGCTTATATATGTATGTAGCAAAGTATAAGACGTGGGTTCAAATCCTACTCGAAGCAATTTTAATTTTTTGAACTTTAAAAATTGACTTTAGAAAAATACAGTTAACGATTATTACTTTGCTACCTTGAACTGTTATTCGTTCAGTAAAGAAATTTTCCGTGTATATCCATGTATGTACATATACGCCATTGAAGTACTTCCTAAAAATTGGAATCTTGCGTTCAAGATCAAGAGTAGTAATACTGTTTCAAGATATAATTTCCAATGTTGAGAATTCTATTAAACCTTTATTTGTATGCGGCGAATGAAGTTATACGTAAAACTTCCATTGGAAATTCATCATTTTATCAACGATGTGCTTCATTATAGCGTAATATTATTACGATAATTCAACTGCAACTTTGAACATGAACGACAACTTTATCGTGAACTACCATAAAATATTGTGAAAAAGTTCCTTTTGAAAACTAAGTACCTTATTCAAATACCTTCCATAGTTAAGGAAATAAAAATAAAACCAACTTCTACCAAAGTTATATGGTTTTCCAACAATAAACCCAATGTATCTTTAAAATTTATTGCCAATATTACTGTTTCTTCTACATACAACATTGCAAAACATCTTATATCTCCATTAATATCTCACTTATAGGTAAATCATCCCAAGAATAAAAAATTCTGCCGACGTTATTAAACAAATACTTAAATTCAAAATTGAATATGGTAATGTAATGGTCAGTTTCGATTTTGTTTCAATTTTTACAAAAGTTTCTTTAAAAAACTGTTGAGCATATTGATCACATTTTTTCAAAAGGCATAAAATATCTTTTTCATAACTTTTTTACTGCTGCTTATTTTCAGTGGGGTAACAAGTTGTGGCTATTTTCTACATGTAAGAATTTGAAAAATTAGTTTTGTAAAATCACAAAATTTACCCAACAGTCTTTAGTTTGGTATAGATATGCAGACGGTAGTCTTGTTATTTAGAAACATAGCAAAAGAAGTACTACATAGTTGTTTAGTTTTTATAAATGGTAATATCTAAGCATTCAGTTTACTATGTAAAAGGAAACTAATTGAAGTTTACTGTTTTATAGACATACTAATATCTTCATAAACTATAAAAAGTTGATGTAATTAAATCATTAGTGAATTAATCTAAACGAATTTGTGGTTTCGAATTTTTAGGACATGAATGTAACCATTTAAATACTACAAACTAATTGTTATTCCCTTAAAGATATTAATAACGTTATTGCATTTGCTAGCCATATTTATAAAGCAAAACTAGTGCTTAATGCTGATATTGCTTTTCTTTCTATTATAACTAATGCTACAGAGAGAACTAAAAAAGTGCTTATTGGTTATGACACCAGGACTAATTTTAAACCTACAAGGAAGATTAAAGGACATTTAAGATCACCTAAAGGCGTTTTAAATAAATTATCAACTTCCAGAGTGTACAATTTGTCTTGTTCTTGTGGAAATGTGTTCTTGAATCCACAAAACGTAGCTTTGATGCTAGATGCAAAGAACATATGAGAATTGGTAGACTGAGTCCACCAGGGAAGTGTGTCGTAACTGAAATGCCTTGAATAATTTCATGCATGACATTTAATTTGATAATGTGGAAATATTTTCACGACAAACTCATTATTATGTAAGTCTACAACGAGTAGCTATTGAGTCATAAATATCGAAATAACTTCAACAGGCCAGAAGAATAGTTTCTCTTAAGTTTTGGTATGTATAGGTTTTTTTGGATTTTTCCTAGACTTGGAAGTAAATGCCAATTATGCTAGAATATCATAGCATTGGAATTATTGTACATGTATAGCTGAAAGTAAAATAAGGTAAAATGTACACATCCTGTTTTCGCTGCATCATAACAATTAGACATCTAGCTAATGTTTACTAAAATAAATTTAAATTCCGTAGTTCTATTTCAAATATGTTTACCTACTAGTTATAGCAGACTTATCTTTGAGTTTTCATATTTCATATATTTCGTAATTTGTTTGACGACTTACTTTTTCGAAACTCTTATCATTTACTGAGCTCGATAATTGTAATTGTTATCGATACGTGTAAATCTGTGAAAAACATAAATAAAGAATACACCTGTGAAACCAAAAGATAAGAAATTAATTATAAATAATAATCTTTAGAGTGGTTTAATGTTACTTGTGTTAAATTATAAACAATGTCTCATTAAACTGAAAAACAACGAATTGAAACTTTAATCATAATGGGATTCTGTGATAGGATGGGACACAAACGGTGATATGTTTAATAACAAATTATAATTAGATATCTAGTGGACATTGAAGGCAACGTCGAATGTTGAACATGGAAAAGTACCACTCTCACAAAACCGAGCTGTTGCAGGAGCTTAACCACCATGACTCTTATCACAGTCTACAGTTCTAGGAATTAATGTTATAAAAGTATTACGTAGGATCCGTTGTTTGGAATTAAAATTTTATTTTCCGAGGAAGCATTTTTTGATTTAAACGAACCTGTGAATAAACAGCACTTTCGATATTGGTGTCAGAAATTTCTTATGGCCAACATTAAAAATGTTTTTCCCTTAAGACGGAATTGAATGGATTGGCAGACGTGTACAATAGAATGATCAGCCCATTCGCCTGATTGAATCCTACCTTTCACTTAACGTGAAAAGTACACATTAATAGGCCCACTAATATCCAAGATTTTAAAGCTAGAGTGCGACAAGAAATGGCATATATCACCGATAAAATACCAAACATTCTCATAGAATTCGAGCAACGCCTTCATTACTGTCAGTTTATAATATCACCGTTATTTAAAATATTGAATTTGCAGTTACTTAATCCTTAGCTACTTTTAACACTTGTCTATAAAATGTTCAAGTTTTAAATCTTAATATCTGCGCAAGGAACAAGTTTAAAAAAAATGCATATTGTTGAATGGACAATTAAATACCTCTTCGAATAACACTAACAATAATGTAATTTAACATGTACTA
>JARFJB010002246.1:545000-550000 GCA_036346205.1 Vesta saturnalis
AGAAATGTGTGTGTAGTTTGCCAATAGCTTTGGTGGCTGGAAAATTCGGTCCAAACATCATACGGCAGGTTCATTTCTGATGTGATTGTATTATTACTATCTATTTTATACGAGTATGTTTTTTTTACAAAAAGTATGAGTAACTACATTTAACTGTGAAAACATATATTTAATTTAATGAAAAATATAAAAGTGAAGAGTTTCACCTACATTACTAGAGAAAGGAGTGAAATTCGGTTTTATCTTTAGGTTTACTCCCTTCTAAAACAGATTGGTCCCTTTCATTGTATATGTCGATGCACTGATACAAAACCTGCTTTAGGGAATGATTTGAAATTGTAGTTATATCTCTATGTAGGTACGATTTCTTGTTTCTTGTAATTGTTATAATGACTACCATGTCCAAATCATTGTAAATTTTCTGAACTATTTCATATGATTTTGAGTCATTTTCCCATAATGTTTTTTAAAAGTTTTAATTGATGAGTATCAGCAAATTTTGCGCAATTACAATTATCAAGTTGCTTTCATTGCAAATATCATTCCTTTTTACCATAACGTTCAATACTTCGAAACAATCAGCATCATTCTAAAGACAAATTTATCAAAATATATAATCAGTTATAGAATACCAACCTGTATTTGTTGTATATTAGCCATTCTCTCAAACAAGTTATCAATTAGGTCATGATATTCTAAATAACTTTGTCCAGTAAGGTACATACCTAAGTACACAGACATTCGACATGTAAAAAAGTATGTTTTGTAATAGTACTGCGTAAAAAAGGCGTGCACTGTTAAACGTTGTAATTTACGATGTTTTTGATATTCTTGTGATAAAAAATTATCATTTGATTGGCCCAGCGCTGTTAAAAAATATGTTTCTGTATACAAACGTATCATTTGTTTATAGTGCGGCTGTTTGGAAAAATATTTTCTTAAAAGCACATAAGTAGCCATTTCCATCATTTTTGTATCACACACTGCACTTTTTCCTACGTTGGGTAATAAATACCAGCACGGATTTCTCCAACGTTTTTCGGACTGATCCATCATGTCGTCTTGTAAAAGACAGGCAGACGCAAGCTAATGATGACGAATAAATTTCAAAATAAATTCACTGAAAATTAGCTTACCAACTCGTTACACCAATCGAGCATGTGCGCTAACGTACGCTTTTCTTTACTGTCTTCTCCATTAGGAATTAGTAACGCGTAAACATTTATTACTGGAAAGCATAAACGGTAATTTCGGTTAAGTATGTTGTATTTTAAAGCGTAATCAAATCGTTCGAAAACTGCACTAAAGTTATCTGCGTAAAATTCATTCAGATCATTGAAAATCGTTGGATATAATGCATGAAATTCTTTATTGGCATCTAAAAGAATATGATATGAAAATAAATAAGAGTATGAATAACATTTAAATAACTATAAACATAATCTGATGGGTCCAATTGTGCATTTAAAGGTAGATTTTAAAAGATCGCCTCTTGACTGATGATGATATCCGTAATTGTTGTCGAAACGTGTTAAGCTTGTAAAATCTACGTTTAAATAAACGATTTACCTTAAACATTAGGTATCTATACTTATAAACGTAAATCGTGAAACTTTTCATTTTCACAACACCAAAAATAAATGATACCTAAATTAAATTTTAAACTATTATTAATTAAATTAAATTAAACTTCGCTGTACTTAACATTTGAATAAAATTTATTTTTAATTATTGTTTACTATTACAGTTCTACATTTTACAAAAATGAGTTCATTTTACAGTGTTAAAAATTTTACTGAGCAATATGTACATACCCGCTAAATTGATTCCATTTGGTAGTAACGAATTAAAGTGATATTTCTTCAAATGTTCACGTTGAGACACTATCTTACTGACAAAAATATTGCGCTTGACTAAATGACACAAAGAATGAAATTTTTTCAGACTCTTAAACATTTTCTTTTTTATTAGTTAACTTTTGTCTAGCTGTGACTGCCGTGTATTAACGAGTGTCATGTAGACAAAATACAATAACAAGTTTGTTATAATTAGGGATTTCTATTAACATAATTAGTTAATTTTTATTTAATTGAATACAAATCAACAGCTTTCCTATAAATATTTAGTTATTACTGAGAAATTTGAATACAGCACCGTTCTACGTGTGTTTTAAATACACTAATTTAGTAATATTTCTGTATTACTATACGTCATTGATTTATTTTAATTTATCTAAATGGTACAATGTTATTTTATTATATGTTTAAAAATGTGAACTTAACGTCTGCGCGATGTTAGTTAAATATCTGGATTAAAACAAAACACGACCTTCCAACCTACAAAATGGAAATTATAAGAAATAACATAATACTTTGTTAATATAATTATATATTGACAGATAATTACACTATTCTATAAACCATGGACATATTTCTGCCGCTTGAAAATGATATTCTGAGTGTGAAAAACGTTAATTACGATATTTACGACTTGCCTTTGGGTATAAGTCGCTCACTTTACAATTTTAAATTGATTCACAAATTTAAGTGGTGAAATACACGTGTGTGTGCAAAAAAAATATTTAACCAGTTGACCAATTTCTGTTCAAAAGAATTTCACTAATTATACGCAATTAGATAGAAAAATTATGGGTAGGTAATACACGCATACGCGACAAGTTTTTAATAACTATTTTTCTTCGGAAAAAGTTTGTCAATTACTTAACATCTCGTTTTTTGCAACTTCACACATATATTTTAAATAATATTTTATTTTACGTATTTCACATCCAAACGCACACGTACACACACACGCACGCGCACGCACTCGCACTCATTCACACGCACACGTTCGTGCATGTACACGTAGACGTGCCCACGCATGCGCACACAAACAAAAGCGTACGCGCATGCGTACGTGCACGCAGACGTACGCGCACGTGCACACTCTTACGCTAGCGTTCGCTCACTCATTACGCACGCGCACGGCACACACACACACATACACGCATAAAGAGTATTAAAAATTGCTAAAACTGATAACAATCAGTAGAGAACACAGAAATACTACATTTAAATTAAATTTTTGTATAAGTTGCATTTATTTAGAAAAATCGAAATTCCTCGAAAACTATCAAAGATAGATATAGGATATATTTGACAAAAATGATAGATTTTTTAATCCCGAATAAAATGAAATAAAAATATATAGGGTGTGCAATTAAAAAAAACTGATTTTTTTTAATTTGAAAATTTTCAAATTTGAATGGTTATAACAAACACCCTGTTGAGAAAATTAGAAATACTACTCGGTCTAAACGTTAGTATAATATCACTCATTTTTCACACGAAATATCAATTTTTTTATTGTGAAATAACGGAACAATTGCCCATTCATCAACCCCACGAAAATGACCATAATAATCTTTAAACGCGAATATCTCAAGAACTAAAACTTTCAGCCAATCTTTTGTATGACAAAATATGTTTGTAAATTAAAACTAAAATCAAATGGGTGTTCTATTTAAAAAATATACTTTTTTCGTCCTGCTTTTCTCCCTGTATAACTTCCAATATTTAAAAAATGCACACTTCTTACCTCTACCCATGGTCCATACAATATTTACACAAATAATTCTAGTTAAGCATAAACTTACTTTACTCTATCGTTGGGACACCCTGTACCTATATCTATTACTTTAAAGTGTGTGTATCATGTTATTATATTAGTTTGGATATTTAATTTAAGAAATTTTAACCACAAACTTAAAAATTAATTTACAACATAATTTCCAACAATTGGGAACTATCTAACTATAATTAAATCATTACGTTATCACGAATGAGTCTTTTATATTCTCATTCAAAAATTAGTTATAGGTCGTATTCATCATATTATTTATCGACGTTAGATAACGTATTAGTTTTGTTATTACATGCAATTAATAGTATTGACATTTTTTAAATGTTTTAATTGCAGTATTCGTAACTACCTTTTAAAGCATTGTTTTAAATGATATAATTTGATATAGTCTGATATTAAAAGGCAAATATAATTTTTTTCTAAAACTGTTTTACTAAATATCTTTCTTTTATCAAATGTTCTCTTGTTTCAACTAATCATCACCAATCACTTTATTTTTATTTATCTTTATAAAGTTAGTAAAACAGCACTCCAACTTCCAATTAATGAACGCCTAAGTTAAAAAATATAGATATATTGAATATTAATCATAGTTAATTCATAATTGAACGATTTGTATTCTCGTCAATGCTAAAGAATAAAAAAAAACATTATAGTCAGCTCTTTTTTACCTGGTCTGTAACAATTTTAGGGGTTAAACTATTGGAATTCATTTGGACGTTTGGAAGTTCCTTTTTAATCAAGAATGGGATTTAGCTTTTCATGTAAAATTGGGGCAAAAATAGAAATCAGAATGACTTCTTACAGTAATATGATTACGACTTAAATAATAACTGTCATTTTCACGTTGTCATACCCTTGCTAAATTTCAACGTTCGACTTTATTTATACATTCAATAAAGTTTGGGAAATTTGTGTGTGTGTGTATTTTTGGGTTTTGGGTGTGGGTTGGGTGTAGTTGGGTTGTTGTGGGTGTTGTGGGTTGTGGTTTTTTTTTTTTTTTTTTTGTGTTTGGTTTTTTTTGTTTTTTTTTTTTTTTTTTTTTTTTTTTTTTTTTTTTTTTTTTTTTTTTGTTTTTTGTTTTTTTTTTTTTTTTTTTTTTTGTTTGTTTTTTTTTTTTTTTTTTTTTTTTTTTTTTTTTTTTTTTTTTTTTTTTTTTTTTTGTTTTTTTATTTTTTTTTTTTTTAATTTTTTTTTTTATTTTTTTTTTTTTTTTTTTTTTTTTTTTTTTTTTTTTTTTTTTTTTTTTTTTTTTTTTTTTTTTTTTTTTTTTTTTTTTTTTTTTTTTTTTTTTTTTTTTTTTTTTTTTTTTTTTTTTTTTTTTTTTTGGTGGTGGTGGGTGGTGGTGGTGGTTTTGG
>JARFJB010002247.1:2500-200000 GCA_036346205.1 Vesta saturnalis
ACACGACACACGCACACGCACACGCACACCGCACACACACACACACGCACACACCGCCACACACACACACACACGCACACACGCACACACGCACACAGCACACAGCACATCAAACTTCCAACGGTTGTAAAATAACTAATTCATAGAGTTAGCGATATAATCGGGTATAATCTGCTTAGTTTTGCAGTGGTATTGTCCTCAGTGAGGTAGAAAATAATAAAAATATATTTTGTGTAACTGATATCTATACTCTAACTGTCTTTTCAGATTTTCAACTGTAGTATTGTCAGTAGCAAGTGTAATAACTCGTCGTGCTGTAGCCTGTCCTGTTTTTGGGACACCATCAGAATGAGATTTTACGCTTTTACCTGGTTTAATAAAGAACAAGTAAAATCACAGTAAGTAACACTTAAATTGGAACAAATATGGTGCAGAGCCTCTATTCCCGTAGTTTTCCGAGGCAGAAGCTTACAAATGATGCAGTCTTACCATGCAAAGTTTATGAAACTTTTGATACCATTTAAAGGCAGTTAAAATAATAAGTCATATCTAAATAAAATTTAGGGTCTTTTGAGATGAAGCAAATATCACATTGTTTAATATTGCAGCATGTAAGTGTGATTTATCTGAAAATTCTTGTGCCAGTTGTACCTGTTGTAAGTCTCGTAAGGTGCCCCCGCGCAAAATAACACTTTTATTGGATCAGAAAACTACAAGGATGATGGTTATAGGTAAAGCTGATAAGATTCTAACAAAGCAACTACAGCAAGGAGAGAAATGAAAGAAGACGCAGAACGACTAGAAATTTTCAAAAAGAGGTCCATGTCTCCTGTAACGTCTAAAACTACTACTTCTACATATACACAACTAGAAATAGATTGTGACCCTTCGACATCTACTTCTACAAATAAGATTAAACCTAACCTCATTTGCCAGTACATGCGACAGACATAGTGTATCCGACAGAACTTTTGCTTCACTTGCATCTGCAGTGTAGAAAGATGTCGGAGTAATGTCAACAGAGGATATTTCCCAAGTATTTGGACGTAGTAAGGTGAGAAGGGAACGGCAGACAAACCGCTTACAGTTTTTTCTACTAGTGTATGTGGACTATATTTTGATGGACGTAAAAAAACGTTGGTGCAAGTGAAAAAATGCCAAATATTACCGCCAACCCATATTTGAAGAACACATAATGTTAATCCAAGATCCAGAGGGTCAATATTTAGGTCGTACCTAGTTCGAGTTCTGCTAAAGACATTAAGCGTAGTATCGTTGTTTTTTTTAACGATAACGAAATTGATATTAGCCAGTTGGCAGAAATGGGTTGCGATGGAACTATAGTGTACACTGGCATTAACGGAGGTGTAATTAGATTACTGCAGGAATATTATGGCCAACCTCTTCAGTGGTCAGTCTGCATGCTGCATTGAAATGAGCTACCCATTCGCCACCTTCTTCAACATTTAGGTAGCCAAACCTCTGGACGCCGAGGATTTTCAGGTCCATTTGGGCGGATGTTAGAATCGTGTGAAACACTGAGCATAGTTAATTTTGAAAAAAAATGTATGGAAGTTTACCTGCACTTCCACAAGCCGTTTCCAAAGATCTCAGTACAGATAAAAAATACCTATTAATGGTGATTGCTCACAAAGTTTAGCCAGACGAAACCCAGGTAAAATGATTCATTCGCGTTGGTTGAAGATGGCGGACCGCATGTTGCGTTTATATATTAATATAGAAAATCCCTCAACTGAGTTGAAGACCCTTGTCGAATATGTAATAAAAGTGTATACGCTAATGTGGTTTCATATGAAGTGTAAGGGTACAGAACATCTGTGGTGTAGTATTAATTTATCCCGATATCTAAGCAGGGAATTAAAATCCAGGGTTGATCCAGTTACACAAAGGAATTGGTATTTCGGACACCCGTAAAATATACTACTATCAATATTCTTTGATGAAAGATCTCATATACGAGAGCTAGCAGTTCGACGAATCATGAAAGCAAGGAGTCATCCAATCATCCAGTCGTCCAATTGGGGTATTTACAATTCCTTCTTTTAACCTTGAAGCGGCTGATTATATTAATTTGATATACAAGTTATTACTTAACAATTCGGCATCAGAAATTTTCAAAAAATACCCTTGCGATACCCAGACCGTCGAGCAATACGGTAAGTTGGTGATTGAAGCATCTACTTCCGTTTCTGGGTTTACAACTAGGGATAGGTTTATAAGGGCAGGAATACATTCAAGGCTAACAATGTCATCATTTAATACTAAGTCGGACTTCGTCGTGGATAAATGAATTGAAAATTAGATATTTTAAGAAATGTTTTTATTCGTATTTTTCGTATTTGTTTTTAAACTTTTCGGTCAACCATTATTATATTATAATGCATGATAGTGCTTTTCCTAGTTGTCTCAGGACATTTTGCATAATTACAACGTTTTTACTTAAATAACTACAGTTCACTGAGAAGAATGTTTTTATTCATATGTTTCTTATTTGTTTTAAAACTTTTTATTCATTAGAATAATTAAACCATTTTCTATTACAATATATGTGTTTTTTCTAGTTGTCTCCCAAATGTTATATAATTGTATTTTTAATCACCTACTGCTTATTTCTAACTTTGTTGCAAATTAACAATTTTAAGAGGGGGCAGGAGTATAATAATTACCTACTATAGCATATTGTAGAATATTAACATAGCATCGGTCGCAAGTACTGTGCTATATTGGACCTGTAGAATTCCAGATTGGTGCCAACATATTTGCAAAAAAAGGTGTCATTTACATTTTATTAAATTTTACAAGCGCGGATGAGAAATTGTTAAAAAATAAAAAAATTATTTTTGGAATATAGTTTTATATAATGCAACTGTTCCTTTTTTCTCAATTTCACAAGGGTGGGAGGCAGAAGATATTGTCCAAAAATTAAATAATAATTTTGGTAATATAGTTTTATGTAATGCAACTTTTGCCTACTCTTGGCACAAGCATTTCAGATGTTCATTTTCTCGTCCCACCCTAATGACCATATTGTTTATCTGTGGTAACTGTCAAAATAATACCACCAGGATGTAAAAATTGCATACGCAGGGAATTTTTGTCTTCACCGTTGTTATGTTTGATATATGTATCATTAAGTTTTTTTACCACAAATATTGTAAGCCACTCTCGCTTACGGTAATTAAATTTGCTTTAATTTGCCTCTGACTAGCTCAATCGGATCTTGTACTGGCATTAAAAGGGGTGGTTCGTTTTTGATTCTATTTGGGGCTGATCATTGTACACACTGAATGATAATTACTTAATGGTTTAAACGTATATTCTCCTATTCTTTCACAATGATAAATACTTGAACTTAAACTATTATTACCTTTAAAATAAAAATAAAATACAATAAATATATATTTCCAGAAAGACGCTTGACCCTCGTGGTCGTCCAGGAGGTGCAGTTCTCCGTCGCCGGTAACTGGATTCTGGGACGATTCTGTCAAAATAGGATTAATACTACCGTTAATTAATCTGTTTGGGACTCGTATCTTGTATTATGACAGAATGCTAACTAAATTTTGAATATTATTTAAAAAATTCTTAAGCCGACCCTGTTTTTTTTTACAGAAGCAGGAAATGTTATAATACAGTTTAGGGATACCCGAGTAAACACGTACTGGGCTATGATAACGTCGGTCGTTCACAATCTATACCTGCGAATGCCTTTTATAAAATAATCGATATTTTAAAGAAGCATGCTCGTATATATGTGAAAATACGATTCAGTTTATGAATTTTCAGGTACGGGGTAAACCGGCTTTACAAGTACGGTTTTCTTAATGACGGATTTATCGCGAATTGCGATCAGGACGGATGTTGGTTCAGGACTTCTGTTGTGAAGGAATTTATCGCGAACCGTGCTCGTGGTTAGTCACGTATGATGGAATTAAGTATGTAACTATCTACAGTGAACGCGCAACGTCTTCATATGGTTGGGACTCACTATATGACCTATAAGCGGCGTATGACAGGAATGTTATCTGCAGGTAGCTGGCGCTTGTTGTTTTTATCACTTATTTTGCCTTGTGGGTGGCGTCGAGTGTTATCTAGTGTAATAGATGTTTGGTGAAGGAACATTTACAAGAATCTGGGTTTAACTCGTTGTGTTGTATAAATGCGCCTTCCGTGGGGTAGTAGAATTAAGGCAATCACCTTTCTTCCCACCGGAGTAAATGAAAGATGAGTACGGGCGTCTTAGCCCGGCGGAACACCGGTCAATCTGCGTATTGTGTAATATTGTGCAATAAAAACTTACGTACCTTTAACCTCAGAATACATCAACCATCAGCTCGGTTATATGGAGATGATTTTCAGGTGGATGTGTCGAGGTATCTCGACAAATGACGCGGTTAAGGGCGGCTGGCGCGCGGCCAGTCTAATTTCTTCTAGTTAGTGTCGGAGAACGTATCTGCGTACAAGCAGATGTCAACGGAACGGATTGATGAGCAAGTGGTCACGGCAACGACCCGACACGCAAGCAGGAAGTCGACAATGGAGCGGATCGATGCACGAGTAGCAAGCAGTAAGTACAGTACTCTTTTTTGTTAGTATGCTCATGCTTATGGTTAGTAATCACTTATTTGTAGCTTACTTATATCTTAGTCGTAGACTGTTCAGAAGTCCTTCTCCTCTTCAGCCCTGGTCAATCCGTGCTTGTAGGCGTTGCGATGTTTTGTATAGTTTACAATCATGAGATGTTATTTTTGGTGTAAAAAAAAAAAAAGATTTAGATTTACTTGAATATTTGATAATGTGTTAATTGGTTTAAGTGTGTGTGTGTGTGTGTTTAGTGAGGTGTAGCGTGCTTAGAGTGGTTAATTCGATTTGTTGTCCGGTTTTATGCTAGGTTTGTCATCGAATAGACGGGGGGATACGGAGGGCATATGGGATGTTATCTAGGGATTCTTCTATCTCCTCGGGGAGGTCGTCAAGGAGTTGTGTAAGGATCACGGGGGATGCTTGAATTTTAATTTAGATTTTCTTCGTGGGATTGGGGAAAACGGTAGTTGTAGGGAGTGGTAAGGATCTCTTTGGTAGGGATTGTGTCGCCAAATTTTTTTATGTGCAGTTTTTCTGTAGTGTTTGGATTCTGTGAGTAATGGTTGTTATATTTGCGTGTTGTGTTGTGAGGTTGCTAGGATACCTGAGGTAACCTGTGTATACGTCTGAGTATTCGGCGTTCACAGGAAGCAATAGAGGAAAGGTAATTGGGGTTTATGTTAGTGTATGTGGGAGCTCGGAAATCCATAACAGGGCGAATATGTTTTGTAAGTGCGTTGTCGTGTTTTCGGGTGGCAACCTCTGATTCTACCCTGGAGGACGCTCAGTAGGTTTGCGCGGTTCTTATCCTGTTAAGTGTTGTTTGTACATCGATCAGCCAATTGAGGGTTCTAGTGAAGAGGATTCCTTGGTAGGTGACTTCTTGTTAGAGTGGGAGTCTTTCCTGGTTTATGGTAAGGGAAACGTTTCTGGAGGCAAGCTTTGGGAACTATCTTCGGTGTAATTAGGATGTCGGAGGAGGATTGTTTGGGGTTTGGCAGGATTGACGGAGACTCTCCACCGGTTCGCCCAGTTGGAGCAGTTCCGAAGGGTTTTAGATATGAGGCGAGATGCCGTTTCGATGTTTCGATTAACAGTCCAGAAGGCGGTGTCATCCGCAAACTGCGCAACGACTGCTCCGGGTTGTGTGATTTCGGGAAAGTCGGAAGCGAAGATAACATAGAGGATCGGGGCTACGACAAAACCTTGCGGTACGCCTGCTGTAGTTTGAAAAGGATTTGAGATTTTCCCTACTTTGACCCGAACTGACCGATTGGTCAGGTACGAGAGTAGGAGTTAGGAGAAAGGGTCGGGAATGTTGAAGTTACGGATCTTGTGCAGGAGACCGGCGTGCCAAACTCTGTCCAATGCTTGCTTAATGTCCAGAAACAGCCAGATTGCATTGCTTGTGATTGAATGCTCTGGTGGCCTCTGTAATCAGCTTCAACAAGGGATCGTGACAAGCTCGGTTGGGACGGAAGCCGAATTAGGTGTTGGAAAGGAGGTCGTTAAATTCGAGGTAATCCCTGAGTCGCCTGGCTAGAATCTGCTCAAAGCATTTTCCGAGGCAACTCAGGAGGGAGATTGGTCTAAAGGGGGAGGGTGAGGTTAGGTCAGCGTGGCGTCATGACCTGGGGCAGAATTTTTCACTTTTTTGAAACATGTGTGGACCTGGTCGGTCGGGATGAGGGCCATAAAAAGAATTCTCTTTATCGATTTGGATTTCAGGATGGTTAAGGTTGCGGAATTCTTCAAGGCAACCCTTGAGGAGTGCCTTGAACCGGTTATCGAATTGGGGACCATCTGGGGATTGGAACATGGATTGGAGGTGGAGGCCAAAGAAATCGGCCTTTCCTTGGTCTAAGGAGATTAGGTTACCCTGAAGGTCGGTTAGGTGGGATTCAGGGTTGACTTTCCCTCTGGTCAGTCTATCGAACAGTTGCCAGAAGAGTTTACCATTTTTATAATCCATCTGGGAGGTGGATTTGGTCCAAGAGTCTTCGGAGTGTTTGTTGGCTTCTCGTCTGATTAAGGCGTTAAGGCGATTGTATTCGGTATTGAGAGCCGGATCCCTCGATCGAAAGAACTGACGATAGATTCGTCTTTTCTATTTGATCCAGTTCACGATGTTCCGTGGGAGCGGTTTTCGAGAAATGTCGATGTTTTTAATGGGGCAGAGATATCGACCGCTTCCGTAATTACGGAAGTTAGGTCTCTAATGGCTCTTTCGGGATCTTGGGTCGTTTGAAGATTGGGTGTAGGAAGGTTGTTGGAGATTTGTTCGTAGAACACATTCCAGTCTCCTTTCGAAAAATCTTTAATGACTGTATTGAGGAGGTATAGGGGAGCTGGACAAAATGAAGTTTTGACCAGTAGGGGTATATGATCTGATGTGATCGAGGTGCCTAGAAAGTACTCACGATCGAAATGTTGAGCTATGGGTTTGGAAACTATGATATGAACTACTGTTGAGGCACCTAAATGTTCGAAATATGTTGGCTGTGTTGTTGGCGATTCGCAAGAGTGGCAACTGCAACAGCCTGGAGGATAGTCTGTTACCGTTAGCCGAATATTTGCAGGAGGAGGATCTCTGGATTTCGTCACAGTTGGGACATCGAATAGAGTAGGTAGGACACTCCTCAGCGGTATGCCCTACGTGCATACAAGTGCAGCAATACTTGGGGAGAGGTTGAGGGATAAGGGAGGGTTCGAAACCGTAGAGTCGGCCGAACATGACGACACCGCGTGCGAGGAGGTACTCTTGGGTAGTTTTGGAATCGGTGATGATGCTGACTAAGGATGTGGGGGTGTTCGACGACTTAGAGGTGATGCGAACGGCCTTCCTCACCTGTGGAAGATTGATCACAGCCAGGATCTCTTTGGCTAGGATGACGAATCACGTAGGAAAAGTAGGGAGGTCTAGGGTTGAAGTTGGGGAGACGGGGACCGGATATTTGGGACATGGTTACAGTGGGTTCACCGAAATGGTATCGCAGCCTAAGCCGTGTATCGTCCGGTAAGGGAGAGGAGGTCTCTAAGAGACAGATGTGGTGTGGTTAAACGTTAACTTTAACCAGGGAAGGTTTAGGGGTTTAAGGGAATTGAACAGGGATTTCTGGGTGATTATGGATTTGGGGATACTACGGATGCAATACCTCGAGGATTGAGAGCGGGTGGGATTAAGATTGGGGGAAGCAGGTGTAGAAACCACGGCAGGTACAGGTGGCTGGGCGGGTGTGTGTAAGAGAGCGGGTTTTTGTGCTTGTGCGGGTGTGTGTGTGCGGGTTTGTGTGGTTTTGTGGAGCCGGTGTAACGTGTGGAATTGTAGCAGTGTGTGGATGAGGTGGAAATGGATGAGCGGTTTGAATGGGATCGTGTATGTGAGGATGGTGGTGACGAGGCGAGGGTGTGTGCTGTGTGTGTGCTGTGTGTGTGCTGCGTGTGTTGTGTGTGCTGTGTATAGGTGGACGGGCGGTGTAGGTGGGGATACGACCGTTACGGTAGCACGGTGGCGACCGTGCTTAACAACCGCGGTTGTCAGTTTAGAAAAAAAAGAAGAAATGGAATTGTTTTAAAGAAAGGCCGGGTCTCCGCCGAGGTGCAGGCTCACACCCCGAGGAATAAAGACTTGGAAATCCAAGGAGACCCAAATAGAAAAAGGAGGAAAACAAATGTTAAAATAAAGCAATAAATTAAAATTAATTAAAATATATTTTTTATTAAGCGGTACCTAGTGTTTTATCCTATGTCGATCCTGTAGTTGGCGGTGGCGGTGTGC
Organism: Vesta saturnalis; assembly: GCA_036346205.1. NCBI lineage: Eukaryota > Metazoa > Arthropoda > Insecta > Coleoptera > Lampyridae > Vesta > Vesta saturnalis. The sequence goes on from JARFJB010002247.1 coordinate 10,884, forward strand.
TGGGTGCTTCTTTTACTTTCGTTCTTCGCTCCTACTGTATTCCGGCGACTCCTGCTTGCTGCTAGGCTGTGGCTGCTCTACCGATGGCCGCTTCTTTGTATTATTTGCATGCAAGCAGTGATAGATCTAACTCCGAAGTTTCGAAGATTACGATGCTGGAACTATGAGCGTAAAAACGCAAAGGTTTTTTTGGAATTAAGGGATTTGTAATGAAAATCACAAAAGCTCTTGCGCGAGAAGGGAGTTACGTTCGATACCGAGGTTCGGACTGCCCTGTAAGTACAATAGCGCGTTTCGCGGTTTTATAGAGAATCCGTGGTAGGCGAGGACGGCTTCTATGCAGGGGTCTTCAGGTCAGGATTGGAGGAAAGTCCAGAGGGGACTCTGACGTAGAAGAACTTTCGATGTTTTTGAAATTAACGTTGGAGGGGATATAAAATTCATTATTTGGTGATTTCTGAAACATTTTAATTAAACAGAAATAATTAATTGGAAAAAAATTTGGTAAAGGCGGCTGGCGCTTTACAATATAGCATATTCAGCACTCTGATGAAAGCCACTTTTCAGTTGTAACATATATTGAGGTTTTAGGGACTACGAATGTTAATTCTCATTCTTGTAAGTCAGAATTACCGTTCGGAAGGCTTCGGAAAATTTTCAAATTTACAAAACTTTTAACATATACTTCATTTTCAACCCTACCATACAGATTCCCTTCATCGTATGGATTGCTAACGTAAATTGGATTTTCTTTATTTACATAAACCAATGTAACAACGTGATACGCAAGAATACGAGTACAGACCGCTTGAAGAATTTCTTTATTAGTTGTGTTAGCAGCTTTTGCGCACAATAATAATTAAACGGCGGCTTAATTTTACCCGGGACTAGCTTCAATAGGGCTTTTGTCTAAAAAGCGAAGGTGGGTTCACAGAGAATAAATAGCCTACAAAATAGTTAAACGATATATATTATCCTGTAACGGTTATAACTTATAACTCTAAAAATATCTCAACTTAGCCTAAAACGAATCATTAATTAAAATATGAACTAATGAACTTGGGCTCCGGCTGGGTGGCTTCTCTGGACGGCTGGGTCCCGGTCTCTCCGTCCTGGTACGTTTCTGTAGACCTATAAGTTGAGGTTATTTGACTATAGCCGGATTATGAGCGAATTTAGACCAAAATAGACCCTTCAAAACTACTTGCGAAAATTATATTACTATCCTGACTAACGGAATCTGGAATAGGGCGCTAGTAGAACACGCTATCGTTCTTACATAAAGTATTAAGTCAACGGCCGGCGTGCGTTCACATGTAGGTCATGGAAGAAAATCGATATTACTGGCTTCACCGTGCAGGTCGTATTCACGTTGGATGACTTCGGTGTTTAGTATCAAGGTAAACGTTACTTTGAATGTATTACTCCACAGGATTTATTGTACGCGTTTTAAATACCAATTAGACTTGCTGGATTATTTTATTTACCACTATTAGTTATTAATACCCTCAACAATTAGAATTAATCACTTAGGAGCATATTTATATCATTCGGTTAAAAGATACTTTTATCTCTATGATACGAAAGGGTTTTATATTAAAGTGAAGACACCGCGTTTCTTAATTTAAACACGTCTTATTTTTACTAAGTTCAAGGCGGGATTTAATATCAATTGAGAGTTTCGTTGAATTTATCCAAACGTACACTCGTTGTTTTATTCCATATATTGAATATTTGACGAGTCTAGCTGTTAATTCAAAAAGTTTACCTATTCGTAGTTAGCTTTAATAATTGCGGAAAGTAAAAGTAAAGGGTTTTGCAATTTGAACACATTTTATATTTACTAACTTGAATGTCTACTTACATGCGATTCTAACCGGGTATACTCGTAAGTTTAAAGGATTATGCAAATTGTTTCAAATGGACTAACGGTTTATTAGGTATTCACTTATTTCCGTTATTAGTGAGAGCTAAGTTTAATCGTTCTACACAAACTCTCATCGGTCGGGGACGTCGTCACAGCGGCGGATGTGGTTTAACAAGCGCTTCTTGGGCAGGTCGCGGGAGCGGCTTCTCAGGTAAACGATCTCGTCTGTGAGTATCTCTAGGTGTCTCTTTCTGGTCAGGTGTACTAGATGTGGTTAGAGTAATGTTGTGTACTGAGCGTGTAAATGAGAAGACAGTCCAAAGTCTGGGTCTAACCCGAGTGGTGCTGTTGAACTGCGTTCTTCGGAATGTAATAGAAATAGAGCGAGGGCCCTTATTGTCACACAAGTAAGCAAAAGATGAATCCAGAGCGTTAATCCCGTCTCCACCGTTCGACTAGGTGTAGGTAGGTGTGGAAGGTGACTCCATCCTCTACAGCTTGTCGAAGCAACTTCAAATATAGGTGTATATGTGGGGAAGAGGTCGTCAGGCTTTACAGCCTGTCGACGCCACTTCGAAAGTATGTACTGTGAATGCAATATAGCTTTCGGTCTTTACAGTCTGTTGTCTATCCAGGCGTCTGGTATAATGTGTTTGTACCCAACTCATGTAGTTTGAATCTCGGAACACAGCGGCAGGCAGGTAATCACCAGGAGCTGGTGGTCAGGCGGCTTAGTGGCACGACGTATTCAGGATAATCGTAAGCGGTGATCGGCAGGCTGCGTACACGACAACTCCGGCTAACTAGATCGGGATATTTCGTTTCCGTATCGCGTCGCGGTTTTTTATAGAGAATGCGCGAGGGCGGATACGACTTCTGTTTGACGTGGATTCCGTTCGCGGTTGGCTGAGGGTTCTCTGACGTAAGAACATTTGATGCTTTTTGATATCTACGTCGGAGTGGGATTAAAATAATTATTTGTTGCGCAATCTGTTGAAATATTATGAAATTTTACGTAACTTGATTACTTCAGGGCAATTAACAAATAATTTATTGACAAAATTTTAGTAGAGTCAGGCTGGATCATTGCAGTTGACGTAGTAATAAAAGGAAACATTCCTTGTGTTTAACCTTAAATTTGGGTTAGTAATAATAATAATAATGTTTATATTGTTCAACAGATAACAAATAATCCAGTTACAGAATAAAATTAAGTGAGAAAGTTAAATAATGCGTAAATGATATAAACAATTAAATTTTGTATAACTTAAAATAACAAAACTCTGAAGTTAAATAAAAAAAATGTATATGCCTCAGTAAATCTAATACAGTATGAGAATCTTTCTGAGTATATTTACATAATAAAACAACGGAAAATGAATAATCCAATATATAATTTAAGCGAGTTACATATTACAATGTCTAATAGCATAATTACTGCACAAATTGTAAAATTTGATTAAAGGAAAAAGAATTTATATCAGAGACCAAACAAAAAGTGTTATAGTTCTGTGTCACTATATAAATGGGTGACTTGAGAAGCAGCATTTTTAAACGAAACGGGGAATCTTGAAATATGAGTAAGGACAGAAAAACTAATTAACGAAAGGATGAAAGAATATTCAACATCACCATGTAAAAGATCATAAAGGAATCTTACACCGTTATTAATGCGTCTCCTTTCTAAAGATTGCTAATTGAAACGTTGAAGGAGTAAGTCTTGCGGATAACCTCTTTCTGGGTAAACACCACCTATTTTAAACAACATTTATTTTAATAATTTCCTTTGACTATTTTCTAGAGCCGTTTTATGGATATTATGGAAAGGATACCAAACAATATCACAATATTCAAGTACTGACTCAATTAAGGAAAAAATATAGGGTCAAAATAGTTTCAAGTTTAGAAAATGATTTGCTATTTCTTATGAACAAGCCTAACATTTTCATAACCGAGGAGAAACATGTTGAATATGTTCTACAAAACCCAAACGACTGTCTAAGCCTTTAGTAACCAACACACGATCAATTTAAATGGTGTTTATCGTGTAATCATAATGAATTTCATTATGTTTCCTACAATAAGACAATATTCTACATTTGCTAACGCTTAAGTCAAGTTTGTTAAGTATACACCAGTAATGTATACTATTCAATTGGTTTTGTAGAGCCCCACAGTCGTCCAACGCCCTAATCTGAGAAAATATCTTAAGATCATTGGCAAATAAGAGATGGTTACTATAATAGATATTATATTCACAATATCATTAATAAATATAAGAAATGAGAGTGGACCTAAATACGAACCCTGAGGTAGCCCAGAGCTAGCAAAAAGTGTTCAGAAGCAAAGTTGTTGCAGTATACATACATACTGAGAGCAATTTGACAGATAGGAATTAAAAAAAAATAAGTTATTCGCAAAAACCAAAAGTTATTATATTATTATATTTTACTTGACCTTTGTTATCGAGCACTCTGGAAATATATTCAGTAAAACATGCAAAATTCGTAAGAGTAGATCTCTGTTTCATAAAGCCTTGCTGTTCGGTAGATATATATATATATATATATATATATATATATATATATATATATATATATATACTTATTGAAGAATAAATCAAATTATACAAAACAATTACTAAAATGTTAGAAAAGGTACATAAAGTACTGACAGGTCTATAATTGGATATCTCAGTACATTCACCGTTTTTAGGACAAAGCTGATTTTCTGAGAACATCGAATTTGAAGTTTAATCAACTTTCTTAATCGTTTATATTCATTTAATGCAATTACATATTTGGCTTTAATCGTATATTATAAACTACTTCCTTACTATACCACTGCGGATGCATGGACAAACAATTAAAAACAAAATATTGAAATATAGCTAGGCAAGTCATAAACATGTATTAAAATTGTGTGCTCAGTGTCAGCTGAAAAAGAAACAGAAGAAAAAAGGAATAGTGAACCAATATTAAGCAGTATGATGAATTGCAGAGCTCAGGTGGATTTAATCGATATGCAGACTGAACCAGACAAGGGATTTAAATTTATTGTTGAATGTCAAGATCATTTGACAAAATTTGTCATCCTAAGACTCCTGAAAACAAGCGAGCAGAAGAGATAGCGTTAAATCTTCTAGATATTTTCTGTATTGTCGGAGTTGCTTTCATTCTTCAGTGATAATGGTCGAGAATTTACTGCCGCAGTTATTAAGGAATTGGCAAACATGTTTGATGCGATAATAGTTCACGGGAAACCTAGGCATTCTCAATCCCAAGGAAGCGTAGAGCGAGCTAACCAGGACGTTAGGGATATCCTTGTTTCAGCTGACATCAACACTACTTCTTGGTCAGAGGGGCTGCGTTTTATTCAGCTGAAGAAAAACAGGTCTTTTCAGGGTGGTATCGGCAGAAGCCCGTATGAAGCTGTTTGATAGCCCGTTACGAAACGGTTTGACTGATTCTTCTCTTTCACTGGACATTAAAAATATAAACAGCGAAGGAGAACCGAAAAACTCGTAAATGACAAAATTACACTTAATCGCTCGGATGAAGATGCCTTGTGCTTGTAAGAATGAAAGGATCCTTTGTGGCGTGTGCAGTAGAAAAAATAAAATTAATGAAGCTCGTCAGTCATCGAAAAACTCGTTGAAAAGGCAGACTGCAGACATGCTTCAACGTTCTAATGAATATTTCCACCTGTTAATATTGGACAAACCGTTTTGAATAGAATCCTAGCTGTAGATAGAGGACGTATTGCTCCAAGAAACGTCATGAGTATTGTAATGGAGAAGAAAGACGACTTGTATCAGTTAAGTACAAAATTAGACATCATCGACAAACTTTATGCTCGGAATGAATTTCAAATTCCTGATGAACAACTTTTACAAATTAGTGATGTCCCTAATGCCACAATAGCACTAAGACAAGCGGCGGCAATAGAGACGAATTCAAATTAAGTCTTCGTTAAATGTAATTGCAGAAACCATTGTGTGAATAAAAAGTGTTTATCTTTAAAGACTAAGGTGAAATGCAATTCGAAATGCCATTCTTCGTCAACGTGTTCAAACAAATGATACTATTACGGATTAACACCAAATGAAATATTTTATTATAAGTAACCGTTTATTGTGATAATTTACGAGCCTTTTATTAAATAAATTCGTAATTCGTCATTTGCACCACCTTAGGTTTGATTGTTTCTAAATGGTCAAAGTCCGAAAACCACTTCCATTTCATACTCTGGACGTTTTGAAATGCACAAACCTAAGATTGGGCATGACACTATTCGAGTTTGCTCCAATATACATATATATATATATATATATATATATATATATATATATATATATATATATATATGTGTGTGTGTGTGTGTGTGTGTGTGTGTGTGTGTGTGTGTGTGTGTGTGTGTGTGTGTGTGTGTGTGTGTGTGTGTGTGTGTGTGTGTGTGTGTGTGTGTGTGTGTGTGTGTGTGTGTGTGTGTGTGTGTGTGTTGTGTGTGTGTGTGTGTGTGTGTGTGTGTGTGTGTGTGTGTGTGTGTGTGTTTTGTGTGTGTGTGTGTGTGTGTGTGTGTGTGTTGTAGGGAAAAGGAGACAGATTCAGCCAAGGAGCACAATCAGTCACCCTTTCCAAAACCTAAGGAATTCGAATTTGGCGCCTTAGACGGTTGACAAAAGTAGTAGCATGCATCTCTCACTTTTTCTAAAAGATTTTGTGGCAGTTAGTTAAATAGTGTGTTTACAATAATAAAATAACTGTTTTTGGACCTATAAGGTAAGTTGTTGCCAAATCATGTGGTTGTAAAAGGTGTATTTTTGCAGACATTCTAAAACTATTTAATGCAACATGATTTAAAAACATTACTTGAAATTGTCCTTGAACGTTCTTAACCTAAAAATAAGTTCTGTCAGAGTAGTAGAACATAGTTTGATTCAAATGCAGGTGGGGCACATTCGCCGCACTGTGTGTGGCACCTACAGCCATGCTGAATCTGCCCCATCACACATAGGGTTGTAAAAAAATGTTTCTTGCTTGTAGAAGATGGTAAGACATTATAAAAAGAAAACAAATAGAACTAACATTGACGAAAACGATATGAAGAGAGCTATACAGGCTATTTATAGTTGCCAATTATCTGTACGTAGAGCGTCGGTGACATATAATATTAAAAGAGGAACTCTACCAAATAGAAACTGACGATTCAGGTCACGAAAGTGATGAAAACACTGCCACATATTCCAGTAAATACATTGTTAATCAAGTGTTCTCCACACAACAGGAAAATGAATTTGTTAACTACATAAAGATAAGTGCATTGATGAATTACGGGTTGACCTACAAGAATACTTGTTCATTAGCCTACGTTTACGCCAAACTCCTAAAACTACAAGCACCTGTTGAGTGGAAACCATAATTATGACCATGAACTTATTTTTTTTTTAAATTACATACAGAGTTCTAGAAAAGTACAATTTTAAGTCGGAGAGAATTTTTAACATTAATGAAACAAGCGTAACAACAGTGTTACAACCTGTTAAGATAGTACCAGAGAAGGGCAAGAAACAAGCCAACGTGATTGCATCATCTAAAAGTGGTGAACTTATCACATTTGTAGACATAATTAACGCAAAGGGAACAGCTCTTGCCTTGGGAAGTCACAACGGTTGGATGACAGGAAATCTGTTCGTTTCTATGTTAGAGCACATTCAATCTCATACACATTGCTCAACCACGAGGCACATCTAACAGTCAAGGCCGTGAATTTTTGTCGCGAGAACAGCATAGTTATGATCTCGTTTCCGCCTCATACCTCGCATAAACTGCAGCCCGCAGATCTGGGTGTTTATGGGCCCTTTAAAACCTATTGTGATACAGCTTTTAATGACTGGTTAACAAGTAATCCTGGGAAAACCATAACGATAAAAGATGTAGCAGCCTTGACTAAACTAGCATTTTTAGAGGCAAGAGCAAGTTTGATAAATTTTTTGATTGATAGCCAGACCTGGCGGCTTGAAATATTTTATACTTTGTATTGGCTGGTATGATAACCCATCAGTGTGGAAAATATCGTTCCCAGGCATTTGAGGTTTACTTAAGGGAAAATAATTTTTGTCAACCAAAATCTCACTTTTTCTCCGATAATTCCGATATATCCATTGGCAGTTGGCTTTTAAAATGGGAATTTACGCAAGTTTGTAATCTGGAGGACGTTGTTTTTCTTCCTGACGTCAATTTAAAGCGTTTTTAATGTTTTGGAAATATTCTGTTGAGTACAGCTAATTTCCTTGCTGCATCATTCTGGCTAATGTTATTGTTGGAAAAATCAGTTTTTAAGCGTTTTTTTATTCTGTGAGGTCATTACTGTTGATTTTGGGATCCCCTTGGCCATAAAATGGTTCACGGTGTAACTTTTTCCCCAACTAACATAAAATATTCATAAAATTCAACCACACGCAAACGCACAACCTCTTCTTTAGATGTCACTTTTGACAAGTAATTATGGCCCAGTTGTTTCCTATCTGACATGTCAGAAGTGCTCCGATTACTAAATTATGTTAACAGAAAATTAGAACGCCTACTAATTTCGTTGATATAATCGGCTTGTTAGAAAATTGCCCGGATTTTTAGTTGTAACCCGTTAATATTGATCCTTATAGTGTAGTAGTAAGTACAGTCGATGATATTCTACAGCAATGCCTTGGTCAGATTTCGTTACCGTTTGCATTGAATGGTTCTACTTGACGGATAAACCATTTAGTGTTTCTTTCTATAAGTCAAAGAATTATCTCCGGGATAATAATGGACTTTAATTATATATTTTGAAGTAAGTTAGATTTACGTTTGATAGCTTCTTTGAATGTCAGTGTTGAAAACCTTTGTGTGTCTTGCGTTAAGATACTGAAAATTAAATAAGAAACCTTAAAGTTTGGTGAATCAGTTTCAGATAAACCAGATTGTACTACGTTAATTGAATATCGTCTAGATACATGTGACATCTAACCTATAATACAGTAACAAGTTTTATTATCTCCCTCAATGCAAAAAGTTTTACATCATGAAGTGGAATGTTATAGTTAGGTGTGATTAAACAGTCCAGCAGCTGTTGATCCTCTTTGATGATTTTAGTTGAGAAGAACAAGTGACAGTAGAGCCGGTTGTGTTGCTCAAGAAATAAATAGTGTGCTGATTCTGTATTAAATTCTCTTGGATAAGCTAAGTTTTTATACTCTATTGTTCTATGTAAAACATTTTGTCAAATTTGTTTGGAAAGGCAATCGTTACAGGTAATAGTCTCTTTGAGTACGTTGTGGCGCAGCTCTCAGTCCTCATACCTTGCAATCATGTTTGAACGGAATGTTCGGTCTCTCTCTTTTAGCCCAAGTGTCTGTATACTTAGATGATGTCATAGTTCCTTCTCCAGATTTTCATTCATATATGGATACATTAAATGAAGTTGCTTATTGATTAACAGATGCTAAATTCACTATTTTTCCGACCTTCTCTTTCATTTTTAGGTTTTGCTGTTGATCAACATAATCCTGAAAAAGTTTTAGCAATTGATAACTTTGCTGCTCCTAGGAATACTACTAAAATGAGTCTACTATAGCATTCTTATTAAGTATTATGCTCAACCTTCAGCCCTTACATATCCTCTTTTGAAAGGAAAGGATAAAGGTTAAACTATTGTGGACTGATGAAGTCGAGTCCTCATTTCGAAAAACCGTTCTTGTGCCTCCCAATCTAGATAAGGAATTTTACGTTCACACTGACGCCAAGTATGTAGCTGTGGGTGCAGTACCGTTTCGCAAGTCTTCCATTAACTGATGCTGAGAAGAAGTATACAGCTACAGAAAGAGAACATCTTGTAATTATTTCTGGTATTCAACATTTTCGAAGTTACGTTGAAGGTACAGAGTTTACCGTTATTACAGATTATGCAGCAATAGCTTTATAACCATTGTGAACCAACTGGTCAATTACCTAGATGGAGTTTGTGTTTGTCCCAATTAACGTTTGGTGTACAGTATCATTCTGGCAAGCAAAATATTGTTCCAGGTGCCTTGTCCTATGCAATATCTCTTCTCGATATGTCAATTGTTAGTCCCGATAAATGGAATATATACATGGCCAATAAGGTACAGTCCAGCCCGGTTAGTACCCGCAATTTCATGTACATGCTAATTATTTATTAGGTGTCTTCCGTCTACATTTGCCCCCGAGTCGAACTTCTGTGGAAGTTAAGTATTAAAAAAACATCGTGGGGCTCCAGTATCTAAGAAACACTATTCGCCTAAGTTAAAGTTATCTGTTAGAAAATGTATTAAGTTTTGTAGCGTTTGTGGTATTCAGAAAGCTGAAAATTTAGCAAAAGCCAGATTGGAGAAAAAAGAAGATGTCTGTTTTCCTTCCAACTAGTTAGCATGGATATTATCCTTCCCTGGAAGTAAAAATCCCAATACACTTTTATTCGTTGTTACCGATTGCTCTTACTAGTTTTAGTCGAAACTCCTAACAAGGATACTACGAACCTAAAACGGTTCTTAAATGTTTAAAGGTATAATTTTTGGTATAAAGCTAGATACCATCCCCAAGTAATCCCCACGGAAAGAGTTAATAGGGTTATTGGGACTGTTATGTCCTCGTTCATTAAGGACAATAATCGCGCATTGGATGATCATATTTTCAAGACTACCCAAGCAATTTGTATGGCTCGTCATGAAGTAAGCCAAGCCTCCCTGCATTATCAATATTTGGTGATCATGTCCCGTCAACAGGAGATTTTTATGGTATTACTGATCGCTTGGATAATGTACAGTTAGCAAATCGTTTCTCTTGGTCCAAATAAACATTTTTTTACGACTATCGTTAAGATTAGACAACGACTCCTGTCTGTGACTTATAATGTATTACTGGAATTAACAATGAGTGTGAGTTTTCACGAGAATTCTTTTTGTGTCTACAGAGTGTAAATTAGTGTAAATGCCACGCCACTGGAATTTTAGTAAAGCGTTGCGTGTCATGTAAGAATATTTAAATATTGTCTAAAGATCTTTGAGTTGAAAATATTTAATCTAATTGAGAAATAATGTTTTGGTGAAACCACCATTGAGACGATACTGGTTAAGTACTACCGGAATTTGCACTGTGCCGTGTGGAACGTGGTGTAAATTTAAATGTCTGAATGAGTATATCTGTGGTGTGTTGATATGTATGTAGATTTTTGCTTATATAAACGTCGTAACATTGCGCAATGAGAAAATTGCATGTATGTTCAAGGACAAATGAATTGTGCATGAAAAGCTGAATATAGGTATGAACAGTACATGGAGTGAATTAGGGTCCCGAAGAATTTTGATGATGTTTGTAAAGAAATTCAAGATGGCTGACATTTTCTCGTACCAGCTGCACTAGTTCGGTTTCAGACTTTACACTCGGAAAAGGCGCGCAGTGGAAAGCTCCTTTGAGGTAGATTGATTGTGGTTTCATCGCGAAAAATATGATGACGTTGGGCAAAATGGATGACCGCAGATATATAAGGAAGAGAGTGCTAGGGTGCAATGAGAAGCTCGGCAAAGAACTGTGCTTAAAGGGTGGTAGCGCGCGAGTGTTTTGTGATATCATGAAACGATTTGTGCTGTGCTTTATTTGTAAATAATTAGTATCGAAGTGCATATTAGTTTATTACAAAAACCCATTTTGGGGATGAAGTATTTAAATATTTACAAATGAAAGGATTTATTAAGAGTTGGAACTACCAGTGAGTTCCCAAGAACTATTAAGTGTTTGAGCAGATTTAAAATAAACAGCAAACACTGAGTTAAAGGTAGTGTGCATTATTATGCGTTCTAAAAGGAAACTTAAGGTAATCTTTTAAGCAACAAAACAAAGGTGCGCAAGCGTGTGTGAATTTAGTTAAACAGTATTGGATTAATGTTATTGATTTAAGTATATGTGCGATTGTTAACAGCACTAACTCGCCTGTCTAAAGCATTTAAGAATTAAGTAATATATTATGTGACTAACATTTGTTTTTAGAAGAGGCTATATAATAAATTACTCCATTTTGTTCTACGTATCGGACATCTAATTTAGCGAGTAGTGCGACGGTCAAATTACGTAAACATTATGGCCGTGTCAGTGACCAGTGTGGATAAATATTAAGGATTAATAGAAGTAAATCAACCCTATTGGTTACCACATTAATAGGATACAGGGTTGCTAAATTTATTTAGGTCCGGATCAGTTTAGATGTTTGAATGGTAGAAGTTTGATTATCTTTAGAGGTGTCGTTATTTATATTGTAAGTTTCATTTCATGAAATAAAAGATTTACTCTACATTACCATTATGATATGTTTAGATAATAGGATTTAGGGATTTTTAATATATAAGCAATAAGTGCAAATATTCTTGAAAGATTGGTAATACAGGTCCATTAGTTAACTTATTTTTGTTATTTGTTTAAATTGTGATTGCTTAGTCTAAAGGTTAGAAATGAACCAATATTATAAGAGTGCAAGGTGTTTGAAACTAGATTTCAATCATTTTTCTTCCTATATCGAACCCGCACATTTCCAATGCAGTCGGCTTGGCAACCCGCTTAGCGCTTTGATCGTGTAACAGAGGAAATGTCATTTGCTATAACGATTAACATATACATGATTCTTTCTAACCCAAGAGTGAGCTTGCAGAAGGCAATAGTGGATTATAGTGAATTCGCCCTGGTCAATTTCCCTCCAAAAACTCGTCCCCGGAATATTCGTCCCCAAGATAATTCGCCCCCCAAGTACATTCACCCCCGGAATATTCGCCCCCAGAACATGCGCCTCTGGAATGTTCGTCCCGAAATATTCGCCTATAGTAAACCTTTCCCCGGAATAATTGGACCCAAAAAGAATTGACTTTCTGGAAAACTCTGTCTCAAGGTGAAACGGCGCAACCAAATATGCTCAGCATGGCCCTTAACCTGTGCCGTTGCAATTATAGATGGCACGAGACGTCACGGAGCGATGTAACTGCGTGAATGAGGTGCATAATATCTAGTTAATGTTTATTCTTGGTACTAAGTTTCATAAATCGATACTTTTGTACAACTTGATAATTCTACATTTGATTGTATACAGTCGTCTAAATATACGGATACACAACCCGTAGGAAAGTGCATTCGTTGCCGGTGCATTAAATTCGCTCGACTACGTATCGACCGTATAACCCGCAGCCGTAGCAATATCCATTACGTTTTGAATGCCGCGCTTATATTATTTTAATGTAACAAGTAAAAAGGTCATGATACCAAGTGTTAATAACAGAGACAGTTAATTTTGTTCTTCACGCCCTGTCTTTGATACGTCACACTCTCACGCAGAAGACACCCTATTTACTGTATAGGTTCGAATTTTTATAAAATCTCTCGCACCACCACTGTTGGTATGTATGTTGTATACCTGCTATTATTAATTATAGTGATATTGTGACTAGAGGAAACGTCAAAATAGAACTGTCATCAGAGATCACAGGTTATGGTTACAACTATTTCAAAATCCACAGTATCAAAGCATCAGTTGGACTTATCCATCACCTATTCAACCAATCCCAAAAATACTGCCTTTAAATTATTTCAATGAAGTAAATAAAGTAAATTTATGTTATGTGTTAATAAATGTTCAAATAGACGTCTTGAAAAATGTCCCTTCTCACTTTTGACGACAAGATTTTCAATTAAATTGAGTTGTTAACCTTTTTTCTATATCATATGTTAAACAGTGCCTTGCACTACTCAAAGTACAAGGTTAAAGCGTGATTAATATTTAAAATAAAATATCAAAGGCAGATGAAGTAGTGTATTTTGTCAATGCTTAGTTAAAAAGTATTACTAATTTTGTTAAATACAAAAATAAAAAGTCTACTTCGAGTAGGATTTGAACCTACGACCTGTACTTTGCTGTACCGCGCTAACCAACTGCACAATCAATGTAAATTTTGTCTTTATGTATGTTGAACTAATGTGAATTCTAAATATGATGAGATAACAATGTTAATACTTAAGTTTGGCAAATTAAAATGATGATAAATGTCTACACATCTGTATCGAAACCCATAGCGAGCTTTCAAGGGTGAACTTGTTTGTGGGTAAATTTGTTGGGGGCAACAGTGGCAAACCTCTCGGGGGCGATTATTCCGGGGCGATTTTTTTGGGGACTAGTATTCCGGGAGGCGAATTTTCTGGGGGTGAGTTTTTGGGAGCGAATTTACTGGGGCGAGTTTTCCGAGACAAATTTACAAGCTGAATTGAGGCATAAGTCTTGCATGAACCGAGTATGAGTCTTTACATAATACATGAAGTTATAATGGAGCGTGTTATGCGCTTATTTTCTCTGTTAATAGTAAATAAAAAGTTTTTGTTTCCGAAACACAATCTATTATTGTACTTTATTGAAATTTTGTGATTTGATTAGCGACCCAGAAATTAATAATTCTAGTTTTGTTTTTTTTTAACGACCAGTAACATAAATAAATAGGTATCCTGCTCAATTTGAATTTTTAAATTGCTTTCAAATCCATTTATCCACTTTGGATGTGTTTAATTTATATCTGTGGAGGTCATTTAACATAATTAAATTACTTCTTTATAAGTGCATTATTCCAGTTTCTTAATCAAAATATACACCTTTTTTAAAATGAGAAGGCGTTACAGCTTAATTTAACCAAATAAAAATTGGTTTAACCCAATTTCAATTAACTCACAGAACCTTCTCAACTTAGTAACTAAATGAAGTTTGATGTCAAATAGTGAGTTACTGTAACCACAGAGTTTCATTAGTAGTATAATAACGGATAAAACAAAGACAAATAAAATTCACATCCTCATTGTGTACTACACGAAATTGAATAAAGCTCAAATAAGGAAATTGATCAACATTTTCAGAAAATTGTTTTCTCTTCTAGATAAATGTTTGTATAAACTATATTACATCCTTCCATGAAGTTATAAAAGTCTTAAAAGCTTTTTTTACACACCATTGAACTCTTTCATATTTTACAGCGTAAAGATATTATTTTTATTTATAAAGTTTAAACTTATGATTGATATTAAAAGTTTAAATATACCGTGGAACTAAATTATATTTCAATTCTTTTATTTGACACTCAATACAAATAATTTAGCTATAAAGTTTAATGACAATCTCCGATTTTGTATTACATTTAGCAAATCTTGTTTTCATTAAAACCAAAAGATATAATTAATTGATAAAAACATTTATGTAACTGAACATACGTAAAAACATTAAAATGAGGATGGCACAGCTCTAAATTGTAAATGTAAATTCCCTTGAACCGTGTCTAGGTCAAAGTTTATGTCCATATCTCTAAAAATGTAATTTTATATTAAGCTATTTTATTTTATACTTATTGTCCCTCTAATAATGCCAGACACAATTTTGGGACGTTATAACACAGCGTTGATATCCTACAGCAAAGGAGTAAACTAAATTTGGATGCGGAACAATTGTTACTTATAATAGGACGCTATGGATTTCTTTAAATAAATTAAGATTATGGGTTGAATAACCAGGTTCAGTATAAATAAAACAAAATTAAACAATCAAGTATTTTGATTCGATAGCAGAGATCAATTTATTATTTGTAAAATTAGTTTCATGCTCAGTTAAATTATTTTCGATGTATTGCTGAGGGAGGTAGTTTTTAGAACTAGTCTAGATGGATTTGATTTTATGTAATGTGGGGAAAAAATTAAATTAAACCCAATTATGTTCAATATTAGTTACTTGCCGTTGATAAAGAAGTCTAAAAATCAGGAAGTTTGTTTAGGTCTTGCCAGTAATTGGTTGACCAGTTGACAATGCAGTAATTCTTGTTTGTTATAAGCGTAGATTTTGGCCTTTTGAAACATTTGAAAGTCAGAATGGTACTGCTTAGATGTGCTTTCCATCTGGATGAATGGCGTGATAAGTCGTATAAGACGGCATTTTGATTACTGATCGGTCTATAAAATGAGTATCAGATATGAGCATTACATCTATCTTATTAATCAGTAGGAAATAAGGTATTTCTGTCTTGTGGTTTGTCAAATCGTTAAGAGGCTATTCGTAGAAATCAAGTCCATTAGTAAACTAATCTTTTGACAGTTGATAATATTTAGCATCATACTATTTTGCGTGACTAAGGGAACATTGCTTTAATTCTAAGAAAATGGCTTAGTTGCCCGCTGAAGTCGTTACCTTGATTTACTGCATTTAGCCCTTATGCAGTATTAGTGTATGTCCAAAATTCCGTTCTTGGTTGTTGTTGTATTGGTTGGTTCCGCGTTTGAATATGTGGAATTTGGGGTTGATCACGATTCTGGTAGTTGTTTCCTCTTGATTTGGTTCTTGAATTTTGTAACTGCTGATATATTTGGCAGCCTTTATAATTCGAAGGATGATCGTTTACAGAGTGCACACTTTGCTGTCTATTTTCATTTTTCAGTGTATTAACCACCTCATTTAACATATTTGTATGGTTGTTCAGTATGACTTGGTGACCATCAATAGGCATTTATGTTATGGGTTAATAACCTTCAGGTATAAATAAAGCAAAAATTAAACAATCAAGAATATATTTGATTCGATAGCAGAGATCAATTTATTATTTGAAAATTAGTTTCATGTTAGGGTTAAATTATTTTCGTTGTATTGATGAAAGGTAGGTAGTTTTTAGAGACTAGTTTATGGATTTTGATTACTGATCGGTCTATAAAATGAGTTTAGGTATAAATTACAACTATCTTATAATTTGTAAAATAAGGCATTTCTGTCTTGTGGTTTGTCAAATCGTTATTCAGAACTATTCGTAAAATCAGATGTCCATTATAAACTAGTCTTTGATGACAGTTGATAGCATATTTAGCATCGTACTATTTTGCGTGACTAAGTTTGAACATTGCTTTGAATTCGGTAAGAAATTTGGCCGCTGAAGTCTTACCTTGATTTACTCCATTTAGAATGTTTTTTATGTCCAAAATTGCGTTCTTGGTTTTGTTGTATTGGTTTTCCTTTAATATGTAATTTGGGGTTAATCACGATTTTGGTAGTGGTTTCCTCTTGATTTGGTTCTTGCATTTTGTAACTGCTGATATATTTGGCAGCCTTTATAATTCGAAGGATGATCGTTTCCACAGAGTGCTGTGGTGCTTTTGGATTTTTGGCAGTGTTGAGTTATGGTCACCTCCACATTTAACATATTTGTATGGTTGTTTGCAGTATAATTTAGAGTGACCATACAATAGGCACCTTTTATGTTATGGAGTTGAATGAACCAGGTTCAGGTATAAATAAAACAAAAATTAAACAATCAAGAATACATTTGATTCGATAGCAGAGATCCAATTTATAATTTGTAAAAATTAGTTTCATGCTCAGGGTTAAACTATTTTCGATGTATTGCTGAAAGGTAGGTAGTTTTTGGAGAGACTAGTCTGGATAGATTTGATTTATAATAAGAAAAAAGAAGAAGGTCCAATTATGTTCAATATGGGAGAAGTCTTAACAAAAATCAAAAAAAGTTTGTTTGGTCAGTTGGTAAGTTGGTTGACAATTGACAAGTGCGAGTAATTCTTGTTTGTTAAAGGTGTAGAATTTTGGCCTTTGGGCGTGATACATTTAGAACCCCAGTCAGAAAATTCTGCTGTACATGTGCTGTTCCACTGGATGAATGGCTGATAAGTCGTATAAGACGGCATTTTGATTACTGATCGGTCTATAAAATGAGTTTCAGATGAGCATTACACTATCTTATAATTTGTAGGAAATAATTTTCTGTCTTGTGGTTTGACAAATCGTTGGCATTCAGAGAGCTATTCTTAGAATCAGATGTCCTTTGTAAACTAGTCTATTGGGACAGTTGATAGCATTTTAGCATCAAACTATTTTGTGGACTAACTGGTCGAACATTGCTTTGAATTCGGTAAGGAAATGGCTTAGTTGCCCGTGATTTCATTAGCCCTTGTGCAGTATTAGTGTATGTCAAAATTGCTTCTTGGTTGTTGTATTGGTTGGTTCGGCGTTTGAATATGGGAATTTGGGGTTGTCACGATTTTGGTAGTTGTTTCTCTTGATTTGGTTCTTGCTTTTGTAACTGTGATATTTCAGCCTTTATAATTCGAAGGATGATCGTTTCCACAGAGTGCCACTTTGCTGTGGTGTTTTTTTTTGGCAGTTTTTATGGTCACCTCCACATTTAACATATTTGTAGGTTGTTTGCAGTATATTTAGAGTGACATACAATAGGCACCTTATTACTCATGATATTGATTTTTTTACGTGGGGTCCTACAGTTATTCGCATATGCCCTATGTATTCTAAACTGTAAATATTTTATTATTTCTTTTAGGTTTTAAATCTGTATACATTAGCATCGCGGTTGGTTGATAATTCGATGTCGTATGTTTATATTTTGCCCAAGTGTGACCTTTAGCTTCCATGCCTTTTTTTATACCTTTGATAGGTATTGATAGTGGATACTAATAATCAACCTATAGGCCCTCTCCTGCTTTTTTGATATGTGTCGCATTAAGGAGTTATGAGTTTCCTTAGGTTTTTAGACTTATTAGCATTTATTTTTATTGTGTCGCTTGTTGCTTTTGAATAATAGGTTTCTTCTTCAGTAATTTGTGATAAACTATCGATCTATTTTTAGTCTATTACTCCAATATGAAAATTGGAGGAGTTTACATCTTTGAGGTTATTTGAACTAAAAAGTGAGTGTCTGATGATTTTTGTTAATGGATTGAATCGATTATCTGTGGGTAAAAGTTGTTTCAAATTATATTAGTTATTAAATTTAATCCTTTTCTTTTTTTTATTACTTGCCATGGATCAAGTTTCTGGAGGATCCTCTTTATTTCCCTTCCAAAATAACTAATGGTCGTTTCAGGACTAGGTTGGTCTCCTCAAAAGTGTGTAGATTAGCTTGAATATTTGTCATATCATTTTATATGATAAAGAGCTGGTTGCTGGTTGGAAGGTGCGCATATGCAGACAAAATTGTTACTGGTTGGAATTGGTTGATAAAATAGCAGTTTGCGGTATTGTCATATTAGTGACTTTAATCCGAAAAGGAAATTGGTTTGATACTGTCCATGTTAATTAAAAAACATGTTTGAATTCATTTGGTTACAGTTCTCGCTCATTGAATACTAGGTAAAGTATTCATACTTCACCGTTAGGCAAAAGAAATTACGAGGCCAATACAATACAATAAAGAACACCAACACCAACCACAAACAAACAAGACAAAAAGTTACTAACTCCCACTAGAGATTCGACAGCAGATTCATAGAAAAGACAAGACGCTCATAAAGAACTCCAATCCAGTTGATAATAATGCATATAACAGGTACACAAGACTACTTAAAACTACACTACAAGATTAAGAAATTTGGCCACAGTTAATATCCAAAAATAATCACTTAAACGCTAAGATTCGACAAATGCTTGGTTACTCGGTCGTAATTCCAACTGGAAATAGAAAATAAAATACTTTTTGTAAATGCATTATAAAACCCATTTGGACATATTTTAGCAGTAGGGTTGCACGAAGGCCTCAAATTAAAAATTATACAAGACTGCAATACAAAATCCTAAGCATGATTCTAAATGCACTTTGGTTTATAAGCAACAAAACCATTTACGATGATTTAGTCATTCCTACAGTTGATAAAGAAATCCTAGATTAGCACCACCTATTTTCGGAATCTGCAAAGGCATCACAATGAGGAGGTTAATCATCTAATGTATGAACTAGCCTTACCTAGAAGACTGAAAATTAAACGCCTGATTTACAAAATTAAATTACTTAAGTATCACTTATGTTACCATTATCATATATATATATATATATATATATATATATATATATATATATATATATATATATATATATATATATATATATATATATATATATAAATGTTTAAAAAGATGGAATATTAAAGGGTGATTGCCAGGTCATTTTATACATTAAAGTTCCTATAAACATGGTCAGCAAACCTACGTACGTTTTGTTTGATTCTTCTAATCGTATAATAAAATTGAAAAACTTTCGATGGCATTTTCTCTAATTTTGTTTTATAAAACCCTATAAAATTTTATACGTATGTAGGTATTGAGAAAAAAAATAGGCAATGCAAAAATGCAAAATATATATACAGTGTGATTTAAAAAATAAAATTATGGCTTTCAAACCCGAAGCTTAAACGATTATCTAAACCAAGCACTTAATAGAGTATTTCTAAATGAATAAAAACTATTTAAACACTTTCTTGTGAAACGCAATACAAAAGTTATAAGTGCGTCCGATTATATTGAACCACTGTATATATATATATATATATATATATATATATATAATATATATATATATATATATATATATATATATATATATATATATATATATATATATATATATTTTTGTGTTAATCATCACTTACACACGTCAAATTATAATATATACAAGTAACACTAATAATGACATTTACTCAGTTCTCACTGTAAGTATGTATTAGCCGGCTAAATATTCATGATGACTATAATATCCTTCATTCGTTAATAATTTTTTAATTTTTGTTTAAATTTATTAAATGTTAGATTACGAGTCGAAATGTCTAGTTTATTGAAAATAAGGTCCATAATAGTTTATAGCAAATCTGCTGCTGTATACTCTATAAAATTTATTATTGATATTATTTTTATCCCTAGTATTGTATGTATGGATATCAGCGTGTACGTTGTATTTGTCCCAGTTTACTTTAACATGTGGACACTGATATATTATATATATATATATATATATATATATATATATATATATATATATATATATATAATGAGGAACAGTCAAAATTTTTGTGTGATAAAGATTTCTCACATCCGCTCTGTATGGTAGATTCAATAGTACCCTAATTGCTGTTTTTGTATCGAAAATATTCGTTTACTGTGCGTAGAATGGCACATAATATAGAATAAGCAAGGAACTTTGAAACAATGCATAGTAAGCAGCTTTAATACATTCAAATCTACTAATTTCCATAAGTTTCGAAGAAGATATACAACCTTTGATAACTTTGTTGATAAAATGATGAGCCCATGCTAGTTTAGAATCTAACAGTACCCTAGGAATTTTACGTATCTAGTATTTTTTCCATATTTTTAATGAAAAATAATTTCTTCTGTTTTCATTATTTGATGCTAACAATTTGCTGCAAACCATTTTTAACATTTAAATGGGAAGATGCCATATCCGCTCTAACAAGAGCTTCACTACTGCCTACATTTGTAAAGCTAGTATCAACAGCAAAAAGTATAAAATTCGATTTGACGTCACACTTTGAAATATCATTTACATAAATAAGAAATAGAATCGGACCAAGATTGATCTGAGGCACTCCTACGCAACATTTTCCAATTTGAGCAATCTAAATCATGGTATACTATTTGGTACCGATGTGAAAGATAATTTTCAAAAATCTTAAAGTTTTGCTGTTATGCCGTAGTGTTAATTTATACAAAAGGATTTTGTGATTTACACAATCAAAGCCTTTTGCAAATCATAAAAGTGCACCCTAGATATTGTCCCTCATCGTAACTTGTTGTTATTAACTCCATTAATTCTGTAATTGCTGCCGTCGTAGATTTATTTTTCGAAATCAAATTGACATTTACTGAATAAGCCATTCTTTTCAAAGAAGGACATACTTGATTTTTACAACGTATTCAAAAGTTTTTGCAATAATTGGAATTAAGGATATCGGGCGATAGTTCGATACCATGTCAGCATTCCCTTTTATATAGAACTACTATATTTTCAGGCAAGCAGGAAAAACATTTTCATTTATACACATGTTAATTAACTTGGTTAATGGTACTATGATTAGGTCTTTATATATTTAACAATGTTATTACTTAATCCGTAAATATCGTGGCTTGTATTTCTTTTCATTTTGTCAATGATATCTCTTACAGTAATGTAAGAAACTTCGTTCAAACTAAACCTTAAACTGTGCTGATTTCCTGTCTTTTAGAAAATCTATATATTCATCACTACGTGTAGAAAGTTTCTACAATATCCGTATTTATAAATTGTTTGTTGAAATCGTTTGCATTTAAACTACTGGACCCTTACCGTATAGTTATTTGTGTTTATTATATTCCACATAATGCGTGGATTATAATTTACATTTTAATGTAGTTAATGTTGGAGTTCCTCTTGACTTCTATTAGCTTATTCCTATACTTAAGCCTAAAGTTGTGATAATCTTGGATATTCTTAGCAGTAGGATTTTTTACTTACGTCCTTAAGAAGGTCGCCCTTTCTCTCATTACTTTGAGTTCCTCATTAAACCAGCGTATCGTAGTTTTGCTGTACTACAATATCTTACAGTTTTTCGGAAACATTCATTAGCTGCATTGATAATCGTATCTAATAAATATTGAAACTTGATTTCGGTAGGTATGTCGGTCTTTATTACATCCCAATTTTCACTGTAATTGTCTATATAATTTGTTTAAACCTTCTTGCGTAATTGGACGTATCTTTCTTGTATACTTTGATTTATTCGAGGATGGTGGTACCTGGAAATTACACCAACTGATTTATGATCCGATAAGCCGATATCTACGGTCGAAAATTGCATAAAGCTTCATTAGCATTTGTTACGATATTGTCTAAACAATTTTTTTGTCTTGTGGCTGCTTTAATTGAAATATTATAGTTAAACGAGTTCATCAAATCACCAAATTGTTTTCTGCGCTACAAAGTTCATCGTTGAACTTAATATTGAAATCGCCACCTAAAAAGTGATAATGTTAGGATTCACTTTCTGTAAAATATCATGTATAATGTTCAGAAAAACGCTGAAATCTCCTGATGGAGAGCGGTAAATACCAATTACAATCATGTTGTATTTTACCAATTTGATAGCACATAATTCACAGTCTTTTTAAGTTGAGTGTATTTAAGTCATGTAAAATTTCAAATTCGATGCCTTGTTTAGCTAGTATGCAAACTCCACCATGTTGAAATTTTTTTCTACAAAATGATGTTGCTACCACATAATCTTGTATTGCAATCGAGTCAAAATATTTGTAATTTTGCCAATGTTCACTTAACACGATTATATTATATTCTGGTTGTGTAGATAATGTTCGAGTTCCTCAATTTTATTATTTAAGCACTGTATATTACAAAATAATAATGATATTTGTGTATCATTTTTAATGATTTTAAATTTATCACTTAAGTTACTTTTTAGGATAATTTCTGCCTGTGTATCTTTCAAGCAGTTTGTCAGTTCTATTTTTTTATTTGCTGGCTTGTTATCGTCCGAGTTTATGTTTGCGTTAAAATTGAGCGTTTTGGGAAGCACGAAAAAAGCGAAACTTTTTTATTAACACTCCCATCGGCCAATTTTCTGGTTTGTACAGATCGTCAATTAAATCATAATCGGTGCTTACTTTAAATAATGCTACGAGCTCTTGTCTTCTAGGTAAATGTTCTACCTGAAAATTAGCTTTTCCTGGATACTTTTTTAAATACGCTTCTATTTGTTCTGCCTCAGTAGTAACGGCAACCGACACGTAAATCAGCGCGCTTGCTACTGCGGCAAAGCTAGCTCCTGCCGTATTATTTTCGGCATTGCCGATAATTGGATTGACTTTATCCTTATTGTTATTATTAGTTATAGATTGCTTGGATGCTTTTATATTTTGGTCTTTGACCCTAGTTTGATATTATCCAACTTTGTTGTATTTACCTTGACATTTACATTATCGCAGAATTTACACTTTCCTTTAAATTAGAATTTTCCGTAACAATTTTAATATTATTATTAGAGTTGTTACCATTATGTATTAGTTGCATTAAATAATGAACTATTTTTCTTACTATTACTGCACAATCTTATTAAGTCAATATTACTCGATTTTAATGCTATCACTTCATTTTTTAATTGTAAAATTTCATTTACTAATTCAGCCGTTTTTAAGGCGATCACTTCACTAATTATTTCTTTTAGTTGTTCATTTGTGATCTCGAGACTTACGTGTTGATCGTTAGATCTGGTATTCATATTTTAATTAATATATATATATATATATATATATATATATATATATATATATATATATATATATATATATATGTTGAGATGATTCAAATTACGTGCAAGTAGCTATGTAATTTGCATAGTGAATTTCTTTAGTTAGTACGAAATGGTACATTTCATTAAATAATTCTAGATAAGAATGATTAATAAACATTGAGAAAGTTAAATATTTCTTAATATAATTTAAATAATGTTAAAATAAGTAATCGACAGCACAGTACATAGAAGTATAGGATATGTTTGTTATCGTTATTGAGTTAATTCAAGTTTTCATTTAGTTTTGTAAGTTTATTTTAAACAATATTCCCTAACGACATGTATACAGGTTGTGGTTGACAGAAATAATGTTAAAACTAGATTTAGGCTGGTATCAATGTCACATGTACGCAGCCAAGATTAGTGAAAACATTCGTATTGTGCGTTAACTCATATTAGTGCAAAATTATGAAAAAACAGAACAAGCACATTAGTGAGTAACTATAAAACATAAATCATGCAGCAGCTCTGGGATTATTGTGTTAATCAACAGTTTATGACCTTAAACTAGTGATTGACAACATTCCGACACTAGTCGTAGAAGAACTTATGAACCTACGAAAGTGGTAAAATAAATTAATTTGTGACTTGAACATTAAGTTTAAACACTTACATTAACAGTTATTGTGTTTAAAAGTGTGAAATTTAACATTAAAATTATAAAACAAAATGAGGTTATGTTCTCCTCGCATATAAATTTTTGTAAAAAGTATTTTAAATTGAGACAATTTGTATAAAATAAATTAGTAGAGGCAAAAATAGTAAGGTAGCCTCAATTTCATGTTATAATTCCTTATATTTATGTCCATTTTTGTTAATTTTAGTTTTTAAGAGTATTGGTAGAATTTAAATAATTTTCCTCTCAAATTGGCCGTAGGCATGTTTAAGATGGATATTTGGGTGTAGTAGCATCCCTATTCATGTAGAGGTATTTCAGGCCTGTAAAATTCATAGAATTAGTGTAAATTCAATAAATAAGGTTAGTTATTAAGTGTAGGAATTAGTCCGTGTTTGGTTTCAAATTATAGATAAAATTATGTAGATTATGGAAATGTTTTAGATTTAAGAAATGTTAAAAGCGAAAGTTATAGGGCTTTAAAAATTATCGTAATGTAAAATTACAGTAGCCAATCAGAATTAGGAATATTCTTCGTAACTATAGAAAACATTCGATGATTTGGTTGTCGAAAAACCATATAAATACAAGTGCAGTTCAAACTCTCTTGATTTTCATCTTTTCAACAACTTGCCAAAGTAAGCTGTTGCCAAATTTTTGAAAATAATTTTAAAACAAATTAACGTCACTTCGGTAAATTAACAAAGTGCGATTTAGTATCGGAAGTGTTAACAAAACAAGTGATAGTCTTTTGTCGAAATAATTAAATTAAGGTTAGTTTACCTTTTAAATTTCAAATCGGAAGTTTTCGATAGTTATAAAATATTTCCGCAGTTTCGACTTTGTTTGTTTTAAATTTAATTGTAATGTTGGTATGGATATTTAATTGTGTTGTCTTCGTGCTTTATCATTATACACCTTGTTTATCAAAAGTGTGTTTAATTTACAACAACCTTCAACGATCCATGCTTTTCAAAATTTATTTTGAAGTTAATTAAAAAGAAGTGATGAGCCTAAAATAAAGATTCGTCAATATTCTAATAACAATAGTGAAACTTACCTAAGTGAATAAGCTGTTCATTTAAAAGAAAACTTGGATGGTCGAGGAGCAGAGTTGCAGTTCGCAGGAGCTGTTGTCTTCAATCAACTTCAGCAGCAGTAACCCACAAAAGGAGGACATTGTATGTGAGTACTTATTGTTGACATTGATACTTTATTGTTATGTTCATAATTTCAATCCTTTGTAATAATCATGATGTGCAACAACAGGTATGCATGTCAAAGGGAATGTTATTTGTTCTAAAAATTTAAATGGTTTATATTAATTGTTGTTTATTCAAACGTAGTTATACTTACTTGTATGTCGAATTTCACTTTTTGTTTAGTCAAATCATATGTTTGCGTATTCACAGCGCATGCCCACGTATACTTTTAAAGAATTTTGTTATGTACAGGGTGTAACACAGGTATTAATGCGAATTAAAATTATAATTCAATTTATAATCAATTTAGATAATAAAAATAATAGGACATTAACTCAATGTGCTTTAATCATATTAACTATGATTATTGTATTCAAACAATCAATATAATTCAAATTCATAATCATTTATTTTATAATGTTAAAAGTAAAGTTTCTTCTAAATTTTGATCCCTATCCTGTTGATGAGTCTCATGTTCTCATATTGTTCTACCGACGAATATATTATCAATATTTTATATTTAGAGTTTTAAAATATAATAAAAATTAAAATAATAATTAAATAATTTTAATTAAAATATAATTAAATAAAATAATATATATGAGGGGTTGTAATATCAGTACAATATATATATATATATATATATATATATATATATATATATATATATATATATATATATATATATATATTATTATTTATGTTATATTTATAAATGTTCTCATAGAACAGAGCGAAAATTCCTAAAATAAAAACAAAAGTAAATGTGAGTAAAATAAACGTAAATGTCAAATAAAATTTAATGCTGATTATGTTCAGTTTGGACAGTCATAAATGTAAGATAAACAGTGGTAGTAAATGAGTTTGATTAAAATAAAGAAAAAGCGTTCATAAAGAACAACGAATAAACTATACATACTTAGAACAGATTTCGATCATGTTAAATTGAAACTAAATTCATGATTAAAAGTATTAATTTTATTAAACACATAAATAAAAAGTTTACCTCAGAAATTTGAATATGATGACTTATTCATTCATAACAAAACTTATAAATTAATCATGATATTAATTGAAAAAAAGTTTACAAAAGAAAAATGAAATAAAAAAAGTATTAAATATGCCATAAGAAATGTTTAATAATATACCACAAACAGCAGTACCCGACGTAATAGTGAAAAATCTGCAGTCCAAATAAACTGTAAAATGGTTTGTTTCAAGGATCTAATGGAATTCCATATAGAGGTTCTAAAAATTAATATATTGATGTTACATAAACTTTCATAAAATTCTATCCTGCAACGTAAAGGATATTAATTAAAACTTACTTCTTATTACAGTGTCTTTTTTAATGCATCCCTAAAATTAATGGGTCACATTCAATTACTTCTCAAAAAGCTTTTTGAAGCAGGTTTATTTATAAAACGTTTTCTTACGTTCTTGTTTTAAGCGAAAATCTACATCAGAACCAAAAATAAAACAGGTTTTTACTGCTATCCCTAGATGGTGTTAACTGCGTGTTTATAAAAATAAATATATATAATTATAAAAGGCGGAAACAATAAAATTTTGCTAAAAATGAGTTATTAGATGCTATATTGTTAAATACAATAATAATAAATCGCTTAGGAATAAATTGATGATTTTTTACGCTTTAGTAGATATAAATGTATTTTTAGTCTAACGTAAGTTTTGCACAGTAACATGGCCGTGTACAAAAAATTTATATGTATATTTAATATAACCGCGATGGTTTTAATATAACACTTTGTAAATGTAAAATCGAAGCAAGCAATTCAATCAACTCATTCAAAAACTTTCTAAAAGTCTTTCATTGGCTTTTCATAAGCTACAATATAATTATAACACGTTATCTTGTTTTGTATTGAGAGTATTAGCCTTTAACTAGTTAAAGATACCTAACCCTAAATCTAAATCTTTTGGTATCATGCGGTATTAATTTAAAACTTAGTTGCCAATGCACTATCTTGCAAGCAAGATCATCACGTTACGCTTTTTAAATAGCCGACATTGCTACTTGTACGGTATTTTTCGATCATCGGTGATATGGTTAACCATTTTTATTTGTTATTGACATTCTGCATTTGAATGAACTGAAACCGTGACAAATGTATGGTAACTCAGTTTATTTAATTTTATGATTGTTGACAACGCGAGAATTATCGACCACGTGCCTATCTGTAGCTTCATCTTATTGCTACGGCTACCTTATTGGTATCTAAACAGTGTTACTGATTGTTTGATTTTATGTGTAACTACCGGCATTATTATTTAACCGTTATTTTATTGATAACTTCTGTCAACATAGTAACAGCCGAATGCAAGTAAAGACTGCAGAACTGTGTTATAGTCAAATAGTTTATGGACATATACATTTCTACTAATAGGTAAATAGGGATTTACTTTCTGGGGTAATCAGTGATGAACATCACCAAAGTAATTTCAATGTAGTGTCGTTGAGAATACTGGATTGTTTCAAGTGAGCAGTAACGCCAGTAGAGAATATCGTCAGGGTTCAGAACGGTTAGAACTTAAATAAAATACATAAACCAGGCAAAGGATAAGTATTTTAAATATGAAATAATGCTAAAGTTTAAAATTTTAAATACATGTGTGTTTAACTGAAAATTTTATTGTTACCTTTTATGTCATGGGTAGTTTTCAAATGACTTGCTTAATCTTTTTAGATAATTACAATTCTCATTTTAGGAACAATACAACATTAAGTCAATAACCAATTACCAATGTACTTACAAGGTTACGCAACATACTTGTTGAGTCACTTGCGTATGGGTATACGCGTGCGTGTGCGTGTGCGGTGTGTTGGTGTATGTGATGTGATGTGTGGTGTGTGAGTGGTGAGTTGTGATTGTGAGTGTGTGAGTTGTGAGTGTGTGAGTGTGTGGTGTGTGTGTGTGTGAGTGTGTGGTGTGTGAGTGTGTGAGTGTGTGGTGTGTGGTGTGTGTGTGTGAGTGTGTGGTGTGGGTGTGTGAGTGTGTGGTGTGTGGTGTGTGTGGTGTGTGTGTGTGTGAGTGTGTGGTGTTGTGTGTGAGTGTGTGGTGTGTGGTGAGTGGTGTGTGTGGTGGTGAGTGTGTGTGGTGTGATGTGTGTTTGAGTGTGTGTGTGGGTGTGTGTGTGTGTGGTGGTTGTGTGTGTTGTGTGAGTGTTGTGGGTGTGTGTGGAGTGTGTGGTGTGTAGTGTGTGTGTGTGAGTGTGTGAGTGTGTGAGTGTGTTGTGTAGTGGGTGTGTGAGTGTGTGGTGTGTGTGGTGTGGTGTGTGAGTGTGTGGTGTGTGAGGGTGTGGTGTGGTGTGTTGAGTGTGTGGGTGTGTGGTGTGTGAGGTGTGAGTGTGTGGTGTGTGAGGTTGTGTGGTGTGTGGTGTGTGAGTGTGTGGTGTGAGTGTGTGGGGTGTGTGGGGTGGTGTGGGTGTGTGGTGTGTGGTGTGGTGTGTGAGTGTGTGGTGTGTGGTGTGTGGAGGTGTGTGGGGTGTGTGGGTGTGGTGTGTGGTGTGGTGGTGAGTGTGGTGGGGTGTGTGGGTGTGTGAGTGTGTGTGTGTGGTGTGTGGGTGTGTGGTGTGTGGGGTGAGTGTGAGTGTGTGGGTGTGGTGTGTGTGTGTGGGTGTGTGAGTGTGTGGGGTGTGTGAGTGTGTGGGTGTGTGAGTGTGGGTGTGTGAGTGTGTGGGTGTGTGAGTGTGTGGGTGTGGTGTGGTGTGTGGTGTGTGAGTGTGTGAGTGTGTGAGGTGTGGGTGTGTGGGTGTGTGGTGTGGGTGTGTGTGTGTGGGTGTGTGAGTGTGTGGGTGTGAGTGTGAGTGTGTGAGTGTGTGAGTGTGTGAGTGTGTGGTGTGTGTGTGTGGGTGTGTGGTGTGTGGTGTGTGGGTGTGTGGGGTGTGTGAGTGTGTGAGTGTGTGGTGTGTGGTGTGTGTGAGGTGGTGTGGTGTGTGTGTGTGTGAGTGTGTGGTGTGTGGTGTGGGTGTGTGGTGTGAGTGTGTGAGTGTGTGGTGTGTGGTGTGTGGTGTGTGAGTGTGTGAGGTGTGTGGTGTGGTGTGTGGTGTGTGGGTGTGAGTGTGTGATGTGTGGAGTGTGTGGTGTGGTGTGTGAGTGTGTGGGTGTGTGGTGTGTGAGTGTGTGTGTGTGGTGTGGTGGGGTGTGTGGTGTGTGTGAGTGTGTGGTGTGGGGTTGGGTGTGTGGTGTGTGAGGTGTGAGTGTGTGGGTGTGTGTGGTGTGTGAGTGTGTGAGTGTGTGTGGAGTGTGTGTGAGTGTGTGAGTGTGTGGTGTGTGGGTGTGTGGGTGTGAGTGTGTGAGTGGGTGTGTGGGTGTGGTGTGTGAGTGGTGTGGTGTGTGGTGTGTGGTGTGTGAGTGTGAGTGTGTGAGTGTGTGGTGTGTGGTGTGGGTGTGTGTGTGTGGGTGTGGGTGTGAGTGTGAGGTGGGTGTGAGGGTGTGGTGTGGTGGTGTGAGTGTGTGGTGTGGGTGTGAGGTGTGTGGGTGTGTGGGTGTGTGGTGTGTGGTGTGGTGTGTGAGTGTGTGAGTGTGTGGGTGTGTGGGTGTGTGAGTGTGTGGGTGTGTGGTGTGTGGTGTGTGAGTGTGTGAGGGTGTGTGAGTGTGGGTGTGAGTGTGTGAGTGTGTGGAGTGTGTGAGTGTGTGGGTGTGTGAGTGTGTGGTGTGTGAGTGTGTGGTGTGTGGTGTGTGGTGTGTGGTGGTGGTGGTGGTGTGGTGTGGGTGTGTGGTGTGTGAGTGTGTGGGTGTGTGGAGTGTGTGGTGTGTGGTGTGTGGTGTGTGGTGTGTGAGGTGTGGTGTGTGAGTGTGTGAGTGTGTGGTGTGTGTGGTGTGGTTGTGTGGGTGTGTGAGTGTGGTGGTGGTGTGTGAGTGTGTGGTGTGTGAGTGTGTGGTGTGAGTGGTGTGAGTGTGTGGTGTGTGTGTGTGGTGTGTGGTGTGTGTGGTGTGTGGTGTGTGGGGTGGTGTGGGTGTGTGGGTGTGTGAGTGTGTGAGTGTGTGGGTGGTGTGTGGTGTGTGGGGTGTGTGAGTGTGTGGGTGTGGTGGTGTGTGTGGTGTGTGGGGTGTGTGGGTGTGTGGTGTGGGGTGTGTGGGTGTGAGGTGTGTGGGGTGTGTGGTGTGTGGTGTGGGTGTGTGGTGTGTGGGTGTGTGTGGTGTGTGAGTGTGTGTGTGGTGTGTGGGTGTGTGGTGTGTGAGTGTGTGGTGTGTGAGTGTGTGAGTGTGTGGTGTGTGAGTGTGTGAGGTGTGTGGTGTGTGGTGTGTGAGTGTGTGGGGTGGTGTGTGAGTGTGTGGTGGGTGTGTGGTGTGTGAGTGTGTGAGTGTGTGGAGTGTGTGGGTGTGTGAGTGTGTGGGGTGGTGTGAGGTGTGGTGGTGTGTGTGAGTGTGTGAGTGTGTGGTGTGTGAGTGTGTGGAGTGTGTGGAGGTGTGTGGGTGTGTGAGTGTGGTGGTGGTGAGTGTGTGAGTGTGTGGTGAGTGTGTGAGTGTGTGGTGTGTGAGTGTGTGGTGTGTGGGTGTGTGGTGTGTGAGTGTGTGGTGTGTGGTGTGGTGTGTGAGTGTGTGGTGTGTGGGTGTGTGAGTGTGTGAGTGTGGTGTGTGGTGTGTGGGTGTGTGGTGTGTGGTGTGTGAGTGTGTGTGTGAGTGTGTGGTGTGTGGTGTGTGGTGTGTGGGTGTGTGAGTGTGTGAGGTGGAGGTGTGAGGTGTGAGGTGTGAGGTGTGAGTGTGTGAGGTGTGAGTGAGTGTGTGGGTGTGTGAGTGTGTGAGTGTGTGAGTGTGTGAGTGTGAGTGTGTGAGTGTGAGTGTGTGGTGTGTGGTGTGTGGTGTGTGAGTGTGTGGTGTGTGGAGTGTGTGTGTGTGTGAGTGTGTGGTGTGGGTGTGTGGGTGTGGTGTGTGGTGTGAGTGTGTGTGTGGTGTGTGGTGTGTGAGTGTGTGAGTGTGTGAGTGTGTGGGTGTGTGGGTGTGTGAGGTGTGGTGGGTGTGTGAGGTGGGTGTGTGAGTGTGTGAGTGTGTGGGTGTGAGTGTGAGTGTGTGGTGGTGGTGAGTGTGTGAGGGTGTGTGGGGTGTGTGAGTGTGTGGTGTGTGAGGTGTGTGAGTGTGTGAGTGTGTGGTGTGTGAGTGTGGTGGGTGTGTGAGTGTGTGAGTGTGTGAGTGTGTGAGTGTGTGAGTGTGTGAGTGTGTGAGTGTGAGTGGTGTGTGGGTGTGTGGTGTGTGAGTGTGTGGTGTGTGGTGTGGGTGTGTGGGAGTGTGTGGTGTGTGGTGTGTGAGTGTGGTGGGTGTGTGAGTGTGTGAGTGTGTGTGGAGTGTGTGGGTGTGGTGTGTGAGTGTGTGGGTGTGTGGTGTGTGGGTGTGTGGTGTGTGAGTGTGTGTGGTGGTGTGTGGTGTGAGTGTGTGGTGTGTGGTGTGTGGTGGTGTGTGAGTGTGTGAGTGTGTGGTGTGGTGTGTGTGTGGTGTGTGAGTGTGTGTGGTGTGTGGTGTGTGTGTGGTGTGTGAGTGTGTGGTGTGTGGTGGTGTGTGTGGTGTGGGTGTGTGAGGTGTGTGGTGTGTGAGTGTGTGAGGTGGTGTGGGGTGGTGTGTGTGTGTGAGTGTGTGAGTGTGTGAGTGTGTGAGTGTGTGAGGTGTGGGTGTGTGAGTGTGTGGTGGTGGTGTGGTGTGTGGGTGTGTGTGTGTGTGTGAGTGTGTGGTGTGTGTGGTGTGAGTGTGTGGTGTGTGGTGTGTGGTGGTGTGAGTGTGTGGG
The DNA here is from genome assembly GCA_036346205.1 of Vesta saturnalis. Lineage (NCBI taxonomy): Eukaryota > Metazoa > Arthropoda > Insecta > Coleoptera > Lampyridae > Vesta > Vesta saturnalis. Next base: position 43,514 of record JARFJB010002247.1, read on the forward strand.
TGTGTGGTGTGTGGGTGTGTGGTGTGAGTGTGTGAGTGTGGGTGTGTGAGTGTGGAGTGTGTGAGTGTGGTGTGTGTGTGGGGTGGTGTGAGTGTGTGGTGTGTGGTGTGTGGTGTGTGAGTGTGTGGGTGTGGTGTGTGTGTGTGAGTGTGTGGTGTGTGGTGTGTGAGTGTGTGGTGTGTGAGTGTGTGGTGTGGTGTGTGGTGTGTGAGTGTGTGTGTGGTGTGTGTGGTGTGAGTGTGTGAGTGTGTGGTGTGTGGTGTGAGTGTGTGAGTGTGTGGTGGGTGTGTGGTGTGTGGTGTGGTGTGTGGTGTGTGGTGTGTGAGTGTGTGGGTGGTGTGGGGTGTGTGTGTGTGTGAGTGTGTGGTGTGTGGTGTGGTGTGTGGGTGTGTGGTGTGAGTGTGTGGGTGTGAGTGTGGTGTGTGTGGGTGTGTGGTGTGTGTGGTGTGTGAGTGTGTGGTGTGTGGTGTGTGAGTGTGGTGTAGTGTGTGGGTGTGTGAGGTGTGAGTGTGTGTGGAGTGTGGAGTGTGTGAGTGTGTGAGTGTGTGGTGTGTGGTGTGAGTGTGTGGTGTGTGGGTGTGTGAGTGGTGGTGTGTGGTGTGTGGTGTGTGAGGTGTGAGTGTGTGTGTGTGAGTGTGTGAGTGTGTGAGTGTGTGAGTGTGTGGAGTGTGTGAGTGTGTGAGTGTGTGGTGTGTGAGGTGTGGTGTGGAGTGTGAGTGTGTGGTGTGTGGTGTGTGGTGTGGGTGTGTGAGTGTGTGGGTGTGAGTGTGTGGGTGTGTGGTGGTGTGGGTGTGTGGTGTGTGAGTGTGTGTGTGTGGTGTGTGAGTGTGAGTGTGAGTGTGTGAGTGTGTGGTGTGTGGTGTGTGAGTGTGTGAGTGTGGGTGTGTGGGTGTGTGGTGTGTGGGTGTGGTGAGGTGTGTGGGTGTGTGAGTGTGTGGTGTGTGAGTGTGTGGTGTGTGAGTGTGTGGTGTGTGTGGGTGTGGTGGTGTGTGGGTGTGAGGTGTGGTGGGTGTGTGAGTGTGGTGTGGGTGTGTGAGTGTGTGGGTGTGGTGTGTGGTGGTGTGGAGTGTGTGAGTGTGTGGTGTGTGTGAGTGTGTGAGTGTGTGGGTGTGTGAGTGTGTGAGTGTGTGGTGTGTGGTGTGTGAGTGTGTGGGGTGGTGTGGTGTGTGAGTGTGTGAGTGTGTGGGTGGTGTGGTGTTGAGTGTGTGAGTGTGTGGTGTGTGGTGTGTGTGTGGGTGTGTGAGTGTGTGAGTGTGTGGTGTGTGAGTGTGTGGGTGTGTGAGTGTGTGAGTGTGGTGGTGGTGTGTGAGTGTGTGGGTGTGTGAGTGTGTGGTGTGTGGGTGTGTGGGTGTGTGGTGTGTGAGTGTGTGAGTGTGTGGTGTGTGGTGTGTGAGTGTGTGGGTGTGAGTGTGTGGTGTGTGAGTGTGTGGGTGTGTGGTGTGTGTGGTGTGTGGGTGTGGTGTGTGGGTGTGAGTGTGTGGGTGTGTGAGTGTGTGGTGTGTGGTGTGTGGTGTGTGGTGTGTGGTGTGTGGTGTGGTGGTGTGTGAGTGTGTGGTGTGTGAGTGTGTGAGTGTGTGGTGTGTGAGTGTGTGGTGTGAGTGTGTGGTGTGTGGTGTGTGGTGTGTGAGTGTGTGGTGTGTGTGAGGTGTGTGGGTGTGTGAGTGTGTGGTGTGTGAGTGTGTGTGTGTGGTGTGTGAGTGTGTGGGTGTGTGAGTGTGTGGGTGTGTGGGTGTGTGTGGTGTGTGTGTGAGTGTGTGGGTGTGTGTGGTGTGTGGGTGTGTGGTGTGTGGTGTGTGGGTGTGTGAGTGTGGGTGTGTGGGTGTGTGGTGTGAGTGTGTGAGTGTGTGGGTGTGTGGTGTGTGAGTGTGGTGTGGTGTGTGAGTGTGTGAGTGTGTGGGGTGTGTGAGTGTGTGGTGTGTGGTGTGTGGTGTGGTGTGTGTGGGTGTGTGTGTGGTGTGTGAGTGTGTGGTGTGTGTGTGGTGTGTGGTGTGTGAGTGTGTGGGTGTGTGGTGTGTGGTGTGTGTGGTGTGGTGTGTGGTGTGTGGTGTGTGAGTGTGTGAGTGTGTGGTGTGTGGTGTGTGGTGTGTGTGTGTGGGGTGTGTGGTGTGGTGTGTGGTGTGTGTGGTGTGGGTGTGTGAGTTGTGTGGTGTGTGAGTGTGTGGTGGTGTGAGGGGGTGTGTGTGTGGTGTGTGGTGTGTGGTGTGTGAGTGTGTGAGTGTGAGTGTGGGTGTGTGAGTGTGGAGTGTGTGGTGTGTGAGTGTGTGGGTGTGTGTGGTGTGTGAGTGGGTGTGTGTGTGTGTGTGAGTGTGTGAGGTGTGTGTGAGTGTGTGGTGTGTGGGTGTGTGAGTGTGAGTGTGTGGTGTGGTGTGTGGTGTGTGGTGTAGTGTGTGAGGTGTGTGGTGTGTGAGTGTGTGGTGTGTGGTGTGTGGTGTGGTGTGTGAGTGTGTGAGTGTGTGAGTGTGTGAGTGTGAGTGTGTGAGTGTGTGGTGTGTGAGTGTGTGAGTGTGTGAGGGTGTGTGGTGTGGTGTGTGGTGTGGGTGTGTGGTGTGAGTGTGTGGGTGTGGGTGTGTGTGTGATGTGTGTGTGTGTGTGAGTGTGTGGGTGTGAGTGTGTGGTGTGTGTGAGTGTGTGGTGTGTTGTGTGGTGTGTGTGGGTGTGAGTGTGTGAGTGTGTGAGTGTGAGTGTGTGAGGTGTGGTGTGTGTGTGGTGTGAGTGTGTGAGTGTGAGTGTGTGAGGTGTGGTGTGTGGTGTGGTGTGTGTGTGTGAGGTGTGAGTGTGTGTGTGTGAGTGTGTGAGTGTGAGTGTGTGAGTGTGTGGGTGGTGTGGTGTGTGAGTGTGTGAGTGTGTTGGTGAGTGTGAGTGTGTGAGTGTGTGGGTAGTGTGTGAGTGTGTGATGTGGGTGAGTGGTGTGGTGTGTGAGTGTGTGAGTGTGTGAGTGTGTGGTGTGTGAGTGTGTGATGTTGTGGTGTGTGAGTGTGTGAGTGTGTGAGTGTGATGTGTTGTTGGTGTGTGAGTGTGTGAGGTGTGATGTGTGAGTGTGTGATGTGTGAGTGTGTGGTGTGTGTGTGTGATGTGTGAGGTGTGTGGGATGTGTTGTGTGAGTGTGTGTGTGTGGTGTGTGGTGTGTGTGTAGTGTGTGAGTGTGTGTGTGGTGTGAGTGTGTGGTGTGTGGTGTGAGTGTTGTGAGTGTGTGAGTGTGTGTGTGAGTGTGTGAGTGTTGTGTTGTGTGAGTGTGTGAGTGTGTGTGTGTGTGTGTGTGTGTGTGAGTGTGTGGTGTGAGTGTGTTGGTGGTTTTGTGGTGTGTGGTGTGTGTGTGGTGTGGTGTGTGGTGTGATTGTGTGAGTGTGGGTGTGTGGTGTGTGGTGTGTGTGTGGTGAGTGTGAGTGTGGTTGTGAATGTGTGGTGTGTGGTGTGTGTGTTGGTTGTGTGATTGTGTGTGGGTTTGTGTGATTTGGTGTGGGTTGTGTTGTGTTGTGTTTTGTGGTGTGATTGTGGTGTGTGTGAGTTTGTGTGAGTGTGTTGTGTGTTTTTTTTTGTTTGTTTGGGTGTGTGGTGTGTATTTTTTTGTGATTGTGATGTTTAAAATTTGATTTTGGTAGTGTTCTCTGTATTGATGCGTGATCCCTGTGTGTATTGGTTATTTGTTTGTTGAATCATTTTCATTTTAGTTAATTTTTGTGTTTATAATTTTTAGGGTTTAATGGAAAGACGTGGTATAAAACCTTTTTTGTTGTTTTTTATTTGGTTTGAATTTATTAACTGGTACATTGTTTTTAAACAAAAAATGGTTTTCGACTATTCTTTGTTTTAATTAAAGGGTTGAATGGGAAAATAATTTGAGTTTTTTGTTTCTCTGAACATGATTTTATGTTAAATTGTCATATAAATAGATTTTGTTGTGAATGTTATATCAAATATGTTATTTGCGTCTTGGGTCAATAAAATATCCACATTAAATGAGGTTACAATCTTTCTTTAGGATTGAAAGTATTGGTGAATTAGTACAAATAAATGTTTACTATTAATGTTCAAAAAAAAATTTATTTATAAAGGTTGATTGGTTGTTATAAAAATTTATTCACAAACAAGCACATAATTAATGTTGAGACCAATTGAATAACAAATAATTAAAAATGTAAAAGTTAATTATGATGTATATTCAAAAATTTAATTCAATTCTAAATGGTTATTTAATAAAAAATAAAAGTTTTCTAAAATTCAAAAGTTAAATTTAAATTTTTTTCTTGAACAAAAAAAATTTCATATACAAATTTTTGTTTTTGAACAAATTATTTTACTACTGAAGTTGGTGGAAATACATAACCCAAAAACAATTTAAAAATATGAATATTATAAATAAATAGTTGAAAATTGGTTTACAAAGTTTTACATGTATTTCGTGAAACTTAAAAAATTTCTTTCACTTTTTATTATTAAATAAACTAATGCATTTAAACAAATTATAAGTCTTAATTTTGTTCCAAGGACGTTCAAAATAATTTATTTTTTTAGCACATTTTTGAAAGCGCAAATGGAAAACAAAAATAATCTTTAAATAAGGTGTAAAACTTTGTCTAATTGTTAAGAATAATATTGACGTCTGGGAATGTCTAAATACAATCAAACTATGAAATCTTTTTAAAAAACATTTAAAAATGTTAAACAGTTTATTAATTTACCTGGTTTGCAGGTTAAAAAATTTTCAAATTTTTCTTTAACCAATACAAACAAATGAAAATGAAATTTCTTAATGGTCAAAGAATAATTTTAAAATTTGCATTCGTAAATGAAGGCGAAATACTTAAAAGTAGTTTTGTATTAGCTTTGGTTTTTGTTATTAAAAAAACTACTTAAATACATGGAAGTTTCGTTATTACACAAAATTTTTTTTTAAAAAGCAGTTTATTTATATTTTTACAATTTATACATTGACGAAAACAACAGTTAATATTAAATAAAATAAGACATCATATATAAAGTTTGCAAAATTAATCAAAGATAAGAAACATTAAAATAACTCATTTTAAAAACAGTAATCGAAAATAACATAATAATTTATGATTAAATTCTATCTATTTAACTTGTGTGTAGAATTACATATCTTGACAAAATGTATATTGTTATTGTCTGTTTTCATAACCAGCTCTCCCAAAATTAAAGATATTTTTAAAACTAAAAAACATTAAAAAATGCTAAGGCACATTTTGAAAAATTTTGTAATACATCTTGATAATAAAACAAGATAATAAACAATTTTTTTAAAAAATTGTCAATTTATAATTTTTAAAAATGACAAAAGTTATTCTCAAAAAAATTTTTTAAACAAAACTATAATAACAAAATGTTTATGAATGGCTACCTTAAATTGACTTAAGTCAAAGTTTGAGGAAAACAGGAACTGGGTAGTGCATTCCACAATTTGGTCTCCGTGTGGAAAAATGTAGATTTGGTTTAGTGACACGATGGAATTTTGAGTCGTAATTATGGTGTGAATGGGAAACCAGTGTTCTACGAAGATGGCACCTTGTTTGGTAATAGCGATAGAACAAGGAAAGAACCGAAACTATTCTTCTATGCTCAAGAGGCTGTAGGTCAGAAGTCAGAACGGGTCATTTATAACCTTATAGCTCTTTTTGGATCGGTTTACCATATCAAGGGGTATTGGGAGCACTACCCAGAGGTGGAATTGTATTCCAGATGAGGTCGAATTTAGCCTTATACAGTAAAAGGAGTTGTTGCGATGTGAAGTACTGTTTAGATCTGTTAAAGCCCAGTTTACGGGCAGCTGTTTTTGGCTGACAAAAGGGGTCAACCCATGAAAGGTTCGATGATACGGACATCTCATTCATATTTACAGCAGGAAAGATCGGTCTTTCTTGGCAACAACAAACTGCGTTTTGTCGGCGTTGAACGTGAGTAGATTATTCCTTCCCCATTCAAGGACACGTTCTAAGTCACTGTTGATTGAGGCTGCTTTTACCTTAACGTCCTGACTAGATTATTTGTGGGAAAACTGAGAAAAAACTACAATGTAGAGTGCTGTCTGCAAACAATGGTCGGGTTAGTTGTTGAGAAATGAGTATTTATTAGCAGGAAAGTGTGGGAGCTATCACTGATCCTTGGGGTACTCCCGCGTTAATAGTAGTTTCTTTCGAAAAGAAGCCATCGACGACAACCGTATACGTCTTTTTCAAGAAAGCTGGATATCAATTGATGAACTAAAGAAGTGAGCTCGTATGCACTTGTAAACCTGGTCAAAAGCTTTTGAAATATCTAAAGCTACTACGACTGTTTCAGGACCTCTCTAATGTTTTATTCCAAAGTTTGACATGAAAGAAGATCACCGTTGAACGATCTGTCTGAACCCATACTGGTGGTCGTTTAGAGTTTATTGGACTCGAGGAACGAAAGTAGTTGGTGGTTGATGGCTTCTCCATGATTTTCGAAGAAGTGATAGCTATTGGTCGATAGTTTGAGGGACGGTTTTGTCGCCCTTTTTAGGAATAGGTTGGACATTTGCCTGGTTCCACGATGAGGGAATCCCTAGATGACATGGAGATCGAAAAAGTTTGGACAATACAGGTACTAGCTCGGGGTAGCATTTTTAAGGACGATAGCTGGAATACCGTCAGGGCCAGTCGCCTTGTTTGAGTCAAGTTTATTGATAATTGATTCTAGGAGCTTGTAACGAAAGTGGATTGGTTTAATAGCGTATGGGGTAGATTTGGGCGACGGCACAGTTTTACCAGAATCATTGAGACGTGAATTTGATGCAAAGTAATCGACAAAGAGGTTGACTTTTCAGCAGGATCAGCTACTACAGCTCCGTCGCGAGACGTCATGGGAGGAAAGGAAGATGTACTAAAGTTTTACTGATGGCTTTAGCTAATGACCAAAATTTACGACCACCCAAAGGACATGAGACTAATTCTTTGCATTTACGTTCTTCAAACATCCTTTTGGCCTTGGTGATGATGCATTTGCAACTATTCCTTGCGGCAATATAGTCGGCGTGATTTTCGATAGATTTATTTGATTTCCATTTGGTGTTGGCTTTATGCTTTTAGTGCAAGCCCTATTAAACCAGGGTTGGGAACGGCATGACCTACACGATTATGTTTTTGGGAATGTATAACTCCATACCCATCAAGATAACTTCAGTTATTGAAAGAACAATGTTTGAAGAGAGCAATACTCACGCCAGGAAGGTTGCAAAAAAATCTCGCAGTTCCAGTTAGTTAATTTAAAACACCACATAGTTCTATCTGTTTTCGAGTAACAGTGGGATTGGTACAGAGGAAGTTATTTCGATTAGGCAGTGGTCTGATTGACCAAGTGGGAAAGGACTCTTGTTTTATAGACAAGTGGGTTAGTTGTAAGGAATAGGTCCAGGAGATTGAGTATGGTTAGGGTTGTCAGGGATTCTGGTTGGTTCGGGAATGATTTGTGTGAGATCACAGGATACAGCAAATGCTTCTGCACTATGACCTGCAGGATTAGTAGTAAACTAAACTCTCCCAAAATTGAAATATGGCAAGATGGAAACAGTGATATGAGGTGGTCTATTTTCAGACTAAGGTAATCAAAAGATCTTGGAAGTTGTTATCATTGGGAGACCTATACAAACAACAGTAGAATTTCACAAATTGGGGCCCAGAATGTTTGAACCAAATCGCGTCAAATTTGTTGTTTTCCAAAGTGGACATCCTCTTACAACCTACGTTGTCCTTGGTATACGCACATACTCCGCCTTTAAGGCGAAAGTTAGAGTGGAGGTTGTATCTGGGAAATTGCAGGTCAGGCGAATCAGTGCTTCCAGGGAGACTTGTGTTTCTGATAGAAACAGAATGTCCGGTTGCACTTGTTCAAGGTGTTGGTGAACAGCATTAAGATTCGACCTGATACCACGTATGTTGCAGTAATGAATCCGGATGTTGGTACTTTCGATGACCGAGGTCGCTTGAGTCCTGCCCTCCCGGGCATCCGAATGGGGCAGAATTTTATTCCTGGCAGATCTTGCTCTTCTTAGTCTTGATTTTGTCATTGACACATTTCTTCCCAGATCCTTGGACGGATCGACGAATCAATGTGAGAGTGTGGACGTCTCGCCCTACTCACCGGGGGTATAGCGTCTGTTTTAGCACTCGTCATTTTAAGGGTTAGCCGTTAGAATGCCACGTTGGCTAGTGCGTATTGACGAGTACATAAGCAATAAAGGAGAAAGTGTCCGGCAGTCCTTACCGAGCTCAGAAAATTTGAGCAGAAATTTTAAGGAGCCCATGGTAAAGGTGGTGTATTGCGCCGGACGGCATGCGGTAAATATAGCCTAGAAAACTACAGTTTTCGAAATTCCATTACGATATCTAAATATTTATCATTAAAGAAATTTATGCCAAATCTTACCACACGTGACCAAAAATACTGTAGTATCATTGAGTAATGAGTGTAAAGGGCGAAACCTTACCGGTTGTTTTGTCGATGAAAATTGCACCGACATCTAGACGACGCGAGTATCACGGGAAGTTTTAGGGCTGAGAATTTTAGTTGGTCTACAACGTTCGTGTGAAAAGCATCGGTGTTTTCTCGTAACCACGATACCGCGTTTCAATAGACCGAGACGGCAGTGACCCATTAGTGGTTTAGTTTTTCATTATGCCATACACAGGGCATAAATGTAGTTATAATAAATGCGAGAATGTCCAAAAAAAATGCGAAAAAACATTTTTTCGATTTCCAAAAGACGAACTTCGATCAAAAGAGTGGGTGAAAAAATTGTGGCAACGTAAAATTATTAAATATAGAACAAAAGCAATTGGAAAGCCGGGTTGTTTGCGAAGAACATTTTTCGGAAAGTGATTTGTTGATAGGAACAAAAAGAAAACTCCTTAAAAAATCAGCGACACCAAAAAAATTTGAGAACGGTAAGTACATAAATATATATAAAATATTACCGCAATTTATTTATTTTGGTTTTTATCAAATTTGTAAATACATACTTTGCTGCAACCTAAAGCTTCAAATCTGCAAAACCGAAATTAATATTATAAAAATTGTCTGTATGTTTATCGTTTTTTGCCTTTTATAATATTTTAATACAAGTTGTTATTTGCACTAGAAACTTTTAATTGTTTATTTGAAGGTAATGTTTTTAGAATGCATATATAATACTGAAGATAAATTTGTAAATAATAATTCTATGCTCACTTTATGATTTTGTATCTTTGTAACGTTTCCAAACATTTAAAACAAAGTATGATTAGGGATAGGATTTGTATGCATTTGCGTGTTTTTCTTAGATGTAGTAAACATATGCAAAGTCAGATTTATACACGTTTTGTATGTATGTGCAGTGCCGTACTGAGGCGTGTTCCGTGGGTTCCGCAGAACACGGGCCCTCAAAGCCCGGTGCTGAATAAAACAAACCAATAAAAGGGTTTTACAAAGTATTTGCTATGAGAAGTAAAACTATGAAGTATAAAATTGAATGTTTATGGCCTTTATGCCAATTGCGTTTTATAAATTTTAGTGGTCACTAATATTTCCTGTTTAGTGTGCAAATTGTGTACAGTGTAGATCATTTAAACGAACATTTGGTTTTATAAGTTTATGAGTGAATAGTTCTCACACTCTGAATTTGCCTGTCCGTAATTCTTGCAAATATGTACAAAAGCGAAGCAATGTTTACTTACAGACAGAAGCATAATAAAATCATAAAATGTCTACAAATGCCTGCCTTGTAAATATGTTATTTTGCTTTTGTTCAAAAGGGTATTTTTAAGAATTACCAACAAGCAGATTGTGAGAACTACACCAATAAACTCATAAAACCAAATGTTCGTTTAATGCAAAATTATCCCATTCGTGCATTAGTAATAGTAATAGATTATAGATGTTACCGATATTAACTCTTATTTTATTCTGTAAAATGAGTCAGTTTTATAAACATAAATCCGGAAGTGCTAAACGGAAAGCAAAACTAGAAGCTGAAGAAAAAAAGGCAAATTACCAAAAATCAATCAGTTTTAGTTAGGAGCACAAAAGAACTTAATGAAAATTTAGATCAACGCTCAGCCACTACAATAAGCAATGTTACAGAAAGTTGGTTTTATCTTCTACCTATAGGTACTTGCTGCATAAACACATATCGAAAATATCTGCTTGCATTTTCGTTAATTATAATTCAATTACAAACAATGACACCGACAATTGAGGCGTTTTTAGTTTTTTTAATTTTTTAAATAAAAAAAAAGAAATAAAAATTCATAGGATACTCTTACTATGTGTTATAATTTAAAAAATAAAATTTCGAATCAAAAAGTGATTAGACAATCAAATTAATGCTGAAAAATGAAAATAATTTCGTGTTCATTAGATATTTTTGATGTGATCAAAAATATTACAAAAATAAAATCATTTTAGGGTAAATTTGAATGCAAGTACAATTTTTTTGTAGGTTGCCACTCTGAAACAATAAAAATCCTATAGGTATATCTGATACAGAATGAGAATCAACATTTTTAACTCTTGAAACCTCATCCATAACTAACGTAAGTACGTAGAAAATAGATATTGCGAGTCACACGTATTTTTTATTTTTGGCGGTAAAAAATGTAACTGACCGCGGACATTTCAAGGAATTAAGCAATGATCAAAAACAATTTATAATTTTAAACGGCCTTGTCATCCTATTGGCCCATTTCAAAAGACAAAAACAATAGAAGTTTTCTAATTTTACTACAAAAGATTCTAAACATTATAAACCGAAAGAATGTGGTTATGCTACTCTAATATACTAAACAAGTGTTATTATCAACCCTGTTGGTTGTTTTCAAACAACAACATTCCCTAGTTTAGGTTCTAATAACTGGATAGATCTAAATCAAACTATTAATAGACATGAACAACACACTGAACATAACGAATGCTGCGCAATCTACGATAAATGGCGTTTAAATAAAGTAATTGATTTTGAAAACGAACCTATAATTCGCCAAGAAACATCTTTTGGTGCAAAATTCTTGAAAGAGTTATTAGTATTGTGCGTTCACTTGCATCTACAAACATGCCATTTAGACGACATAATGAACAAATCGATTCAGAAATTCCGAATGTTTTTGGCTATTATCAAATTACTTTCCAATATGACCCAGAATTAAAACACTTACTAGAAAGTAAAACTAAGAAATCTACAACGTATTGAAGTCCTAAAATCCAAAATGAAATAATAAATTTATTTGGAAAATCCGTCATAGCTGATCTAATTGGTAAAATCACAGGTGCCCATTTTATTCAATAATTATTGATACTACACAGGACATTTCTAAAACTGATCAGCTTAGTTTAGTATTTAGATACGTTCAAATTATTAAAACTGATAATATGGTTCCAAACATTTTAAATTAAGGCATCATTTTTAGGATTTATTTCAGTAGAAAATCAGACTGCAAATACTTTATATGATAAAATAATTACAGCAATCGCAATTTCAATCTATCTTTAGATAGACTTCGTATAAAGATATGATGGTGCAGCAAACATGAGTGGCATTTACAATGGCGTTCAAGCCAAAATTTCAGAAAAATGCTTACATTCACTGCGTTATAATTTGAATTTAGTATTAAATGAATCTGTTAAAAGGTGGATACAATAGAATTTTTTTGATTTTGTCGAAAAGCGTATACTTATTTTGGAAATAGTATTTCAAGATGGGCTTTATTGTTTCCTGAAAAAACAGAGAAAAAGGTAGCAGCATTAACTTAAAAACTGGTACCTACAAGATGGTCTTCAGACATGGTGCATTATATGCTTTACGTTTCAATTTTATAAATATTCATTAAAATAATTTTAACATTCAAAACAAAAAACGAAATCGACGGTGCCCAATCACTAAAAAAAAATTTCAAAAATTTTGAAACCGTGTTTTTAATTTTATTAGAAACAAAAATTTTGCAGTCAGTAGATACTATTTCGAAAGTACTTCAAAGAAACTCCGAAAATATAGGCAACTCAGCCAAATTATTTAAAAACACCTTAAATACAATGGTAGAAACACGAGAACAAAGAGATCAAAGAAGAAGCTTGCATATTAGCAAAAAAAATGGAATACCCACTGAATTTTCAAAAAAACGACAGTTTCGTCCAAAAATATTTTTTTATGACACTAAAAATCATCATCAAATTTCAGAATTAATGTTTTTTTAAAAGTGATGGATATAATTATTTTCAATTGGACAAGAGGTTTGCAGTGTTTGTACAATAAACGAAACATTCAAAATATTAATTTCGAAATAATAGCTTGTTACGGTAACTTTAATTGGTAACAAATTTATAAAGCCAAGGCTCGGTGGTTCAGTGCTAGTAGGCATTGGGGTGGGTTAATACAGTTAAATAATTATACATAATATTATACAGAAATAAAATAAAATAATAATCAGGAAAAATGGACACGTACTTCCAAGATAGTTATATTTGTAATTTACCTTAGTTCGAAGTACGAAAAACTAAATAAATCATAGAAAATTATGAATAAATAGACACAATGGGGTCACAAAATTATAATCGCCATCAAAAAACAGATAAATGGTCTAAATGGTAACATAAATTTGACAAGTAATAGAGATACCCGTAAGGATTGATTAATAAAAAGGAAATAAATATTATTTTAATATAACATTGAATGATTGATCAAATTACCTTAAATTAATCCTCGAGCGACAAAAAAGGAGGAAAAGTGATATTAGTTACGTTAATCTTACAAAGTTTTCAGAATTCGGTTTACCCAAGTAAACAAGATCAATATATCAATAATCTCACCTGAAAATAACTTCTTTCCGGTGTCGTTTCCTTGCGCAAGTAACGTCCGAAATTACAGAAGCTAAATGTAAAAGAAAACAATAATAATTCGGACCTTAAACAATAGGTTGGCCCTAGAAAATGGATACATTAATTACTTGATTGACAACAAATTGAATACTGAAGGTACACTAATAAATTAGGTTACAATAGGCAAACACATAGTTAAAGAAATCAAATAAGCAAATAGTGACATGAAATTTACGTATAAATTAAGACTATCAAAGTAAGATAAAAATTTATTGAAATGACTAAATTTTAGCTAGGCAAGTTATTTAATATTAAAAGTAAACAATTACTAGGTAAATTCGTGTGAGCAGACAGTAGTTTTCTTCATAAGTCATTAAATTAGAATTTCTTCATTCGTAAGAAAAATTCAAAATGGCAGCGGTGTTATTTTTCTATTGACGACGCTGGATCAACTCGAAGTGGTAGTGGGTAGGTAATATACGTAGAAAAAATAAACGAAAACGAAAAGGAAAAAAACGCTACAAAGAAAATATAACATTAAATGACGGAATGATTCACAAAATTACTGACCTTGTAAGCTGGTAACCACAAGCGTTAAAATTAGATAAGGAGAAACAACACTCTTGAACGTAAAACCGTAATAATTATCACGTAACTTAAGTGACGCGAACTAGCATCAGGTTCAGCAAAAAATTAATTATTCATTGATCGAGAAATCCAGAAAATATCCGTTTTATTTATAATTAGAAAATCATGTCAATGGATCGCGGTTCAAGTGAAGCAGAAAAAAAATCCAACTCACTTTTTTTTGTACTTGCAACCACGGAAACAGAAAACAAAAAAACGAAACTAAAAGCGGAAACAATTCTAGATTAACGAACGCAATACACAATGAGAATCAAGTAGACTGCAAACGTACGCTATCGACAGTAAAGAAAAATGAAAACAATTTATTCCATAGAATAGCGATCCTAGAAATGTAAAATTAATTAAGATAACGTTACATAACAAAAATATAGCCAGGAAGCGTGAAGAAAGAGAAAATTACACTTTTGACGTTTATGTCGTTTACGAGTTTATATCGTTTGAGAGAAATGGTATCCGAAGATATCGTATGATCATCTGAGTCAGATGCAGAAGAATGTAAATTATCAGAGTAAGTTTCAAATCTTTAGCGTGGAATATTATAGATTTTAAAGAATCAGCTAATTCATAAGTCCAGGTAGACATGACTTTTCTTATTTTAAAGTCTAAAAATTTAGAGCAAGTTTAGCATTTAAAAATTTAGAAGCGTCAGATAAGACAAAGTTTGGTTTACACTGCATCATTTCCTATAGTGACCGTGCGTTTACGTAGATTATAGCGATCTTGAGTACGTTTCGTAGAACGTCTCATTTTATCAAGAATATCAGTACGCAACCTTTCATAAAATTCTTTAACATAGTAAAACAGGGTTATGTCAATGGAATTTCATCATCTAAACGAGTTTTAAACATATTTCAAAGAGTACGTGTTACCACAGAACGCGAAGTAAGAGTGTAGTCAGTTATTTCATGTTTAGAAGTTCTTATGGCACAGCCAATTTTATGTAGTTAACATCCCATGTACGTTGGTTTTCTTTAATATATGAAGATCATGGTTTTCAAAACTATTAACGCGTTCGGTAGGATTTCTAGGATGATATTTAGCTGTAAATAATATTTCTGTTTGATAGATTCAGCATAATTTAGAAAATTCTGACTACGAATTGTACGATTATCAGCGATTAAGTATTGAGTACACATAACAAAATATTGTTCTTCCATAATCTTACAAATTTTAGAGGCAGTAGCAGTACGAAGTGGAAAGAAACATGGAAATTTAGTAAAATAGTCAGCAATAACAAAATATATGAGTTACCTTTTGAGCATAAGACGACAATATCACCACTTAACACTTGCCATGGCAGTAGGAGTTGCTCTAGAGAGAATAAACCTAGTTGTGGTATTTGTTCAACTTTGTGAGCAGCACAGGTATGACAGTTACGAATACATCTAGCAATATCGGCACGAAGATTTGGCCAGTAGAAAAATTTATTAATGCGGCTTAGAGTTTTAGTAACACCAGAGTGACCACAAGTAGGAGGATCATGATATAGGCGAATGATTTCACTACATTGATTCTTAGAACAACCACTCTCAATTTAATGAGATATCAGTGAGGTCGAAGAAGTAACATGCTTGTAAAGTAGATTATTTTCAAGACACCAGAAAATTTTTTGATTTTAGAAACATGTTCAAGCATTTTTAAGTACCAGGATCCGTAATAGGTAGAGCAATTGAAGGTACATTAGTTATATTTATTTCGCAAAGTTGTAAGAATCAGAAGGCAATTCGTATAGCTCGAGATAAAGTATCAGGAACGACGTGATTGCCTGCTTTACGATGTATGATAGAAAATTATACTGTTCGTAAAACGAGCCAGACGTAGAAGGTTCTGAAGTTTATTCAGCCAAATAAGTGAGTGATGATCCGTTATGACAGTGAAATGAGCACCTTCTATACAGGCACGAAATTTCTCAACAGCCCATGGAACAGCTAAACATTCTTTTCGGTGGTAGAATATTTTGTTTCGGGTTTAGTTAAAGAGCGACTAATGTGAGATGACTTTTTCACCATCAGTTTCCTGACTTAAGACAGCACCTAAGCCATAGTTAAACATCAGTTTATAGTAAAAGGCAAGGTGAAATCTCAAGAAAGTATCGGAGCAGAAATAAGTTGTTGTTTTAGAAAAGAGAAAGCTTCGTTACATTTAGAGACCAAACAAATGGAGCATTTTACGAGTTAAATGAGTTAAGGAGCTAAAGCAGTAGAAAATTTGGTATGAAGGACGGTACCAACTCGCCATTCAGTAATCGACGAATTTCAGAGACAGAAGAATTGTGGTATAGAGATAATAGCGTTGACCTTTCCAGGATCTAAGTACACCATTTCTATTGACAACATAGCAAGATATTTTAGTTCAAGACAAAATGACATTTGTCTTTGTTCAAAACGAGACCAGCAGTAGTAAGTAAAGTTATTCACGAATTCTTATTTGGGATCAAGGCCCTGGAAATAGAGGAACTTCAATTTACTGAAATGCTCTAAAGAAAAGCCTTTCTTTATATCGAAAATCATAAGGTATACACTGCTTATGACACACCGCATCTTGAAATCGCTTCCAATAATTTTATGAAAAAACTTTCAAATTTGTAGTAAACAATAGAAAGTGTCTTGGGCAGATATTGAAAAACTTACAATTTAGACACTCTTCCCAAAGTAACAGTATGCATATTTATCCTAATAACTTCCAAAAGATGCGCGTATTATATGCAGTTCAAATTTTTAGTCATTCTATGGCTTCTGTGATACGCACACGAGCGCTTTAAATTTACTACAAAGTGAAACTAGTAAAGATACTGCAGATTTCATCGAGAAAGTGGATAGAACGTTTGATTCTTTAAATAGTAGGCATATTTTTGACAAAATGTATACCGAAAGCCTCTCAAAGAGATAATGTTTCCATGAAAACTCTAAAAGAAGCGAAAGATTTATTTGAATCTGTTGAAGTATTCGATAGGAAAAATGGTCGAAAGAAAACAATATATATTATTTAGATGGGTTCCTGTTAACAATTGAAGCAATTTTAAATCTGTTTGCTGATTTACGTAATGAGTTAGATACAACATATTTATGGACTTCTTACCTTAACCAAGATCCATTAGAAAACTTTTTTCTGTTGCGAGGATACGTGGAGGTTACAATCCCTAACTATTCGTGAATTTAGAATTGCACTACAGCATAATTTATATATAAAGTTAAAAATTCTGACTATAATGCAAGTAATTGTAAAGAAGATCATTCGGATTATTTGGAAATAGAAGAAAATATGATAAACCAAAAAGAAAGTGCCGAAGAAAAGGACCCGAATAAACGAATAAAGGAAGTCGAAAATACTTCCAGTGTTAATGAAGAAATAGAAAACCCCGATTTGGATACTCCGGACGGTGTGGATGTTCATGTAACACTGGAACTTCTAGGCGGTAGACTTAGAACTTTCGAGCAATGTTTATGTCGCTGGATATGCAGCAAATCAATTAATAAACAAAAATAAATGTGAACATTGCAAAATGTATAGCTAGAATCTGATGATTCTCCCATTAGCCAAGCAGAATTACATATCTTTTACAAAGATTTTGGTGTGTCAAGAATAAGTTACCTCACAAGACCAAAAACTGAATTTTATAATGAAGTTTCCATTTTGCTAGTCAATTATCAAAATTAATTGTTGTCACAAAACCTCAATCAATTTGAAAGAAATTATTTTAAAAGAATTGCAAAAACGTTTATTTAAACACGAATGTGTCCTGTCACATCAATGACTTATTAAATTTATTGTTTAAAGTTATGATTAAGCGTTTTTGAAATTTCTTTCGGAAAAATTGCGAATGAACAAATCTGAAACTAAAACTAAAAAATTCGAAAACTGTCCGCGAAGTGACAAAGAATATTAATAAAAATTAATTTCACACACCTTTAAAATTTAGTTTTGTTACTGCAAAATTCGGCTACTGTTGGCTCGTAAAAAGTTGCCGGTAGCAACATTTCTACCCATATTTAGGAAAGGTTCCTTTACTTTTAAAACAACATAGTCTGGAAGGAGTTGGTTGTTAGGACGCATATCGTCTTTTCCTAAATAAGGAAAACGATTCAGGAGATATTTGAATTCGTATCAACAGCTTTCCAAAACTTTACAGCCAAATTTATTCCCCATATATGTGTAAATCATGAGTGACATAGTACAACACTTATGTAATAAAGAACTTGTCTAAAATACAGTTCAATGCAACAAAAACTTATGGACAATGATAAAAGAGTGGACACGATTACGATTTTGTGAAAACTTAAACTATGTGTTAAATTGAAGTGGAAAGGATGGAATTACATTTAAAACTTACATAGGAACATGTATTACCAGCACCACTGGAATATGAGTGTAAAATTACTAATTATGAAGAGCTTACGCAATAACTTTATGAATAGCAAATTACAATTTATAGTAAGCAAAGAACGCGTTGGTTGGAACGACATTTTAGAAACTTACGAAATTAATTCGAGAAGTAAAACAACTCGAGCTATGTATAAGATTAAGGACGAACACCTGAATGCGAACAGTTTTCAAAATATGCAGCATAAATTTTTTCACACGATGGCTTCTGCTATGAAATCGGCACAGCTCAGAGTACGACGGTTTTCCTACTGCTACATTTATCGAAAATGTAAACAATATTTTTGACACATTAAGTAGTCGTGTTTTAAGAGATGTTAATCATTATAAACGTCCCTGTCCATTTTAATGCTAAAACTGAAAGTGTCTTAGAGCGCCACTCTAGTAAAGTAAATGTCGTAGGTTTAAATGCTACTCGAGCTAAACTTTTTATTTATGTATTTAATAAAATTAATAATGACTTTTAATGTGATCTTTATTCTGAAATACCCTGTAAATTTTTTTATGAAGTGAGGCTTGTTTATTAAAGCATTTTTTAATTTTATTTTGAATACTTTAATTTCTAGTTTTTTATATGCAATTACAAGGTTTTATTGACATGAAAACCAATAAACAAGTATATAATTGATATAAGGAAACATAAATATTTATATACTTAAAATTGTTGATAAAATTAATGTGACCTTTATTATGAGTTACCCTGTATACATAAATTAAAGTAAATTTTTTAATGAAATGTTTATCAAAGCATTTTTTTTTTGTTTTAAATACCGTAATTTATATATGCAATTACAAAGTTCTATTGACGTGAAAACCAACAAGAAGTATATAATTAATAAGAGGAAGTAGCAGAGCGACCTTCTCCTCATTTTTGACCCCACCTACACTATTTTATATGCCCACGTGGGGGCCGGATTTTCCACCCTTATTTTTACTCGCTTACGTGTAGGACGTATTTTTCACCTATTTTACACACCACGTGTGAGACCGTATTTTCAACCCTTTTTCATCCTAAGTATTTTTATATACCCTCGTGTGAGACCGTATTTTCAACCCTTTCTTTTATTCCTAATTATTTTTTACATATACCCACGTGGGGTGCATTTTCAACCTTTCTTTATCCTAATTATTTTTACTGCTTACGTATAGGACGTGTATTTTCATCCTCATTTTTAATAAAATTTATGACGTCGGTTAAAGTTGTCACCTAAACATATGGCAACACTGCTTGATTTTGACGTCACAAGATCGCCCACGTGGAGACCGCATTTTCAACCTTACTTTTACTCGCTTACGATAGGACGCGTATTTTCACCCTAATTTTTACACACCACGCGTAGGACGTGTTTTTCATCCTACTTTATGACAGCTCACGTATAGGATCCGTATTATCTATCCTATGGGTCAACTAATTAGAGCCTTTCTGTACTTGCGCACGTGAGAGATGTACCTTGGGTTGGAGCTGATCTAGGATAAGTCTTAGAGTTTGGTCTTGGGATTGGTCCAGGCGTTGGACCTGGAGTTGTTAGTTATTTTGATGGCATTAGTCCTTTTGGTTAGGTATGGAGCCTGGCTTTGGTTGTAATCCCTGGAGGTTAGGCAATTGTGCATGCATGCTCTTTAAATGGTATCTTGTAAGATACGTTCTCTCTCTCTCTCTCTTCTGTCTGTCTCTCTCTTCCCTCGTCTCACTTTAGCCCCTCGTTTCTCACTTCTTTTCTCTCGCTTATATAACTTACAATCACAAGCACGGACACAAGCTCAAACCTGCAAACGCAAAACACTAAATATACAAATGAAACCAAAACACACATGCACAAAACAATCAAATATCTGCAATCACGGAACGAAAACGAAATCTGCAAACACACGAAACGAAACAACATGCAAACACCAAACGAAAAACCAAAACATGCAAACACAGACACCAAAACGAAACATAAGCGAAAACTCAAACACGCAAACACACAAAATGGAAACACGAAAAGAAAACCAATTTAGCCAACACGAAAAGCGTAAACACGAAAATAGCAAACACGAAAATGGCAAACAAGAAAAATGGCAAACACGAAAAACGAAACCAAAATTTAGCTAACACGAAAAGCGCAAACACGAAAATGGCTAACGAAAATGGCACGAAAAACAAAACCAAGATTTCCTCACGAAAATAGCAAATACGAAAACGAAACCAAAATTTTACAAATACGAAAAAACGAAAACCAAAATTTTACAAACGCGAAAAACGGAAAACATGAAAACACTCAAACACGAATCAAGGCCAAGAGCTGAACTTACCTCAAGGTTGGGGTTTATAAATAAAACATATATTTTATGGTATAGTATAGTACAGCACTTGCGCCGCCATCTTGATTTTGACGTCACAAAAGCTGTGTACACTTGCGCCATTTTTTATGCCCACGTGGGCGACCGTTTTCACCCTTATTTTTATCCCTATTATTTTTATACGCTTACGTGAGAGACCGTATTTTTACCCTTATTTTGAGATGGTGATCTTTAATTATTTTATTAATATAAGATGATGATCTTTAATTATTTTATAATTAATTATCCTAGGAGATTCTCAATCTGATAGTTTATAAGATGATGATGATCTTTAATTATTTGTATTAATTAATTATTTTTTAACTGAATTTATACAAACTTTTTTCAGTACAGTTATTAACAAGTATTAATATTTATCTAATAATATAATTCTGATATAGATGGTTGTTTTAAATGTAATTTGTAGTAGAATTTTATTATAAACGAATTAGCTTTTAAAATGTTTTTACACTCTTTAATTACCTGTTGTAACCTTCTACTTACATAACTTCAACATACATGAAATAATAACGACCTTCACTAGATTATATCATCATTGTACTGCATTTTATTTACCTCGAACTCGTGTAAAGTTATAAACGTTTCATTTTAAGGAGTTATCAGCTGTTCCTAATTAAGGTCATTAAAAAACACGCCAGGTGGTATTTCGAAATGTTTATCTAGTGGACTTCTGTAAATGCATCATGCAATTAAAAGAGTATAATGCCATTGATATTAACAAGATGATTAACACCTTTGATTTAAAACTTAATTGTGAGAATCAATCCGGACAGAATATACTTTTTAATTATGTCCATATAAAATCTGAAAGATAACAATAAAAAGTGTATTTAAAGATTACTATCAAAGACTGTTCTGTAATAAAAATGATGATTAGATTTTAAGTGTATTTTCTACATTTTAATTAAAATTATTTTTTCCAATGAAGTTAAACGACTGATCTAGTTTAACAATAAGTGTTTTATACTGTAATGAATAATAAAAACGCTTAGCTAAAATAAAAAATTAAAATTATTACATTTCTTTTAATACCAATTTTTGCTTCGTATGTACAAATTATGTTATTACCTAACTTCACCTTTAGGTCATTGGAAGATAAATATCATGCTTATTTTACCTTGAGAAACAAGTTGGCCTTTGAAGTTAACCTTGAAGTTAGTTATGAAACTTACTTTACAACAGCATACTTATTCTACCTTGAGAAAATTGTTAACTATGAGAAACAAGTTGGCCTTGAAGTTAGTTAGTCATAGGTTTTGAAGATAGCCTTGAAGTTAGCCTCGGGATCTGAAAGAATACTATAAAAGCGTGCGCTTGGTTTAGTTAATTTAGCTCTGTTTGAAGAGCATCATGCCGCTATGGAATCTTTAACTGTTAACCAAATTTTGAGATTATTTAGTGCTGGTATTAACCGATAAAAAAACGCATACAATATCATCACTTATAAAATGTTGTGCGAAAATGACACTATCGATTCGATAAATTCGAAATCTTGGTTTCGTTTTCGTGTTTGCCATTTTCGTGTTAGCCGTTTTCGTGTTTGCGTTTTCGTGTTAGCTAAATTTTGATTTCGTTTTCGTGTTAGAGAAATCTTGGTTTTCGTTTTCGTGTTTGCCATTTTCGTGTTTGCTATTTTCGTGTTTACGCTTTTCGTGTTGGCTAAATTTTGGTTTTCTTTTTCGTGTCTGCCATTTTTCGTGTTTGCTATTTTCGTGTTTACGCTTTTCGTGTTGGCTAAATTTGGTTTCCTTTTTTCGTGTCTGCCATTTTCGTGTTTGCTATTTTTCATGTTTACGCTTTTCGTGTTGGCTAAATTTTGGTTTCTTTCTTCGTGTCTGCCATTTTCGTGTTTCCATTTGTGTGTTTGCGTGTTTACGTGTTTTCGCTTATGTTTTCGTTTTGCGTGTCTGTGTGTTTGCATGTTTTGGTTTTTCGTTTGGTGTGTTTGCATGTTTTGATTTTCGTTTCGTGTGTTTGCAGATTTTCGTTTTTCGTTCCGTGTGATTGCAGATTTTCGTATTTGCGTATTTTGTTTGTGTGCATGTGTGTTTTGGTGTTTGGTATTTGTATATTTGAGTGTTTTTGCGTTTGCAGGTTTGAGCTTGTGTCCGTGCTTGATTGTGTGAAGTTAGATAAGCGAGAGAAACGAAATACGAGAAACGAGCTAAAGTGAGACAAGGGAGAGAGAGAGACAGAGAGACGAGAGAGAGAGAGAGAGAGAAGAGCGTATCTTACAAGATACCATTTAAAGAGCATGCACAATTGTAACCTCCAGGAATTACAACCCAAGCCAGGCTCCATACTAACCAAAGGACCTAATGCCATCAAAATAACCCTAACACCAACTCAGGTCCACCGCCTGGACCAATCAAGACCAAACTCTAAGACTTATCTAGATCAGCTCCAACCCCAAGGCTACATATCTCACGTGCGCAAGTACAGAAAGGATCTAATAGGTTGACCCATAGGATAGATAATACGCATCCTATACGTGAGCTGTCATAAAAGGATGAAAAACACGTCCTACACGTGGGTGTGTAAAAATTAGTGAAAATACGCGTCTATACGTAAGCGAGTAAAAGTAAGGGTTGAAAATGCGGTCTCACGTGGCGGTTTTGTGACGTCAAAATCAAGCAGTGTTGCCGTACGTTTAGGTGACAACTTTAACCGACGTCATAAATTTTATTAAAAATAGGATGAAAATACACGTCCTATACGTAAGCGAGTAAAAATAATTAGGGATAAAAGAAAGGTTAAAATGCGCTCACACGTGGGTGTATGTAAAAAATAATTAGGAATAAAAAGGGTTGAAAATACGGTCTCACACGTGGTGTGTAAAAATAGTGAAAAATACGTCCTACACGTAAGCGAGTAAAAATAAGGGTGGAAAATCGGCACGTGAATATAAAATAGTGTATTGCGGTCAAAAAATGAAGGAGGAAGGTGTCTCTCTTCTACTGAGAATGCCCTGTATACGAAAATTAAAGCAAATTTTGAATGAACTGAAACTTGTTTATCAAAGCATTTTTTTAATTTTAAACACTTTAATTTCTATTTTCCATATGCGACTACAAAGTTTTATTGAGGTGAACACCAATAAACAAATATATAATTAATAACAGGGAACATATAAATATTTATATACTTAAAATCGTTCATAAAATTAATATGATCTTTATTCTGAATTACCCTGTATACGTAAATTAAAGTAAATTTTGTTATGAAATGTTGATCAAAGCATTTTTTTAATTTTAAACACTTTAATTTCAATTTTGCATATGTAATTACAAAGTTTTATTGATGTTAAAACCAATAAACAAGTATATAATTAACAGGAACATGTAAATTATTGATATACTTAAAATCGTTCATAAATTAATCCTCGAATCATTTCTAATATAAAAGAGGTGAAGGCATCGGTTTCTTGCGATGATTGAATAAATGTTATTCATTCAGCGATAAAATCTCATATCACATGCAAACTCTGTTTACGGACGATGGTGTCACCACTACACAGTGGTTTAGTTTTTCGGTAGTGGGGTGCAAAGGAATGCGAGAAGTGAGATAGCCATATAGGACAAAATTTTACATACATTGCATCTCTTTATGATTTTTTACTCAATGGTAGTATCCTCTTGACGGTTCATCAAATTATGTTTATTTCGAGTAAAGTCAATGTAATGCAATGACATAATTTTAGTAAGGTTCTCATTATTGCTAGAAAAGTTAAGGTGAGGTTATTAGATAGCTTTATAAGAATTTGCAAACAATGCCAATAAGTTCACTGTTATGCTGTTAGTAATTCCGAATTAGCTCTTGCAGTTCTCAAGATTTCTGAGATGTCACGTTAGCAAAATGACTATCTCTGTTATTGACACCTTAACCATGTTGTCTCTTATATTTTCAAAAACTCTAATTACACGATGACCCTAGAAAAAGGAAAAAATGTTTAGAACCATTTGGGAGGGTTAAGTGTAGCAAGTAAAATGTGAAATTGTCATTGGTGATCTATTTACGTCAATGACAAAAGCATATTTGAAATTCCACCAATGGACATATAGAAGCGATGGCTTGAAATAAAATCCAATCGTATCTCCAATGAAAGTATCTTTGAGACAAAAATTTTAGGCATGTTTGAAACTATACACACTATTACCAAAGAATGTTTTAATTGCAATGCGCATAATGGAAAGGATGTGATCAAAATATGCATTAATACAAAATTTTACATAAAGAGGCATGCGTGTGACATGAAAAGTGTCACTTGATTTACAGATTTCCAATCCTCACCTTTCTGTGCTCGTTCTTGTTATGTTAATGATATGTAAATTTGATTTATTTTGACGTTTGTGTAGAAAAGTAAACTGCTTAACGTCAATTTACTTCAAGCTTAAACCTTGTCCATGAATTTGCTAGTCTGTATACTCCTTATCTAGATCTACGACTGTTTATGCCTACTATTATTTTGGTAAAAGTCTACACGAGTATATTTTAATCCTTATCAGTATATATTTGTGAAACATTCTTGATTAAAAACCCCAAACTCAAGGATTATATAATAGAAGTCTAAATAACCCTGCCTTTAGATATGCTAATAAGAATCGGTAATGGCATTTTCGCATTTTGTACTAAAATGAAGCTTATTTATGGAATAAAGTACAATAGAATTAATTCTTGAATACTTCAAAGCAGACTTTTTCAACAAACCTAAATGGAATGGAGTGAATGGTTTCAAGAAAATTTTTATTAATAACTCCCATCTCTAATTATTGAATTTTTGGGGAGAGAATATTGAACTTCAGCTTAATCCTAAATTAAAAGCTGCTTTTAAAAGTTATAAGACAAGGTATCTATAGAAAATGTATAATATGTGATCAATTAAGAATTAAATATAATAATGAAAATGTAGGGTTTCATTGTGACATTCCCGAAAAGTCGAACAAAGTGGGAAACCTTTTGTGTTCTGTTCATAATTCTGTTTTGAAACTAACACGATTAAAGGCTTCCTCTAGAAAATGAAAGAGGTTGATAAATGGGCATATAAAGTAAGTTTTCAAACAAAGACAACACCGATTACGGAAATAGTCTTTATAGATCAATGTAATTGCCTTGAGAACCCTGATTAAACAAGAGGTTCTACAACTAATCAAATCAACCCACTTGAAAAAAGTTATTATTGCTAAACACAGGAATAATTATATAAACGATGCAAAATAATGTTTTTCTTTTGTCTAAATTTTATTAAAGATCTGTCTGTAAGAGATTTAGATTTAAAATAAGGATTACGTCGCCCTCTGATGTACACGAATAAGATTTTCAGTCTCTTCCAAGATTAAATTTTAACTACAGTTGACAAATTTCAGTTTTTTTTTTTAATATTACTCGTTATAAGTAAATTACAAATTAATTAATTTTAAAATTAATTAACAAATTACGAAGATACAAGATGTAACAAAATATATTTTCAGTGTCGTTCACTGACGCTATTGCGAGATTGAGTGATCTGTTTATTAGTTGGCTCAATCTCGATCAATTAACTGAATTCTCTGGTGTATTTCCAAATACCAATCAAGTAACCACATTAATGTAATTGCTTGAAGCAAGTTATCTTTGACCTCATGCAGAAATGTTATTTACTTACCCTAAGTTGGCTTCCTAATTATCTTGCATTAATCTGAAACTTAAATAAATATATTAAAATATAATTCACAAGATTTGGATTAATTGAAAGCTTTCCAAGTAAGTTTCCGTTTCATGTTTATTGTAAACTTCAATTCAGAAATCATATTTGATAGAAGATGAATTAAAGATTCTTACCTGCATGCAGCAGTATAAACTCCTTAATTAAAATTTAGGTAAGGTATAAAATATAAATAAATAGGTTTTTTAAACATAGGACACACGACATGTTTTAATTGGTGTTACTAATGGCGAGTGAAGAAGACGCGTTGTCTGTCAAGTGTAATGTTTGTTTAAAATCAGCGGTAAATAAACGTGTAAAATGTATAAACTGTGAAATTTATTTCCATACGAGTTGTGCTAATAAACGAAATCTTATAAAAGTTGACGAACTCACAGTAATTTGTTGTGATAAAAAACTAACATACGAAAGCGGTGGTAATTCTAATGAACTAAATAATAGTTTTCTGAATTCGATTCTTATTAAGCTATTATACACGAAAGAGGAGGTAATCCAATCAAAGAATGACCTGCTAATTACCAAAGATGAATTGATATCAGAACTAAAATCCAAAATAAGTTTACTTGAAGATTTTAACGCATCACTGAAACTGCAAATTAATCACATAACTGACGTAGACGATAGCACAAGTGCAAGAGTAATATCAAGAAATGCAATAACAAATTCCTCAAGCGATACGATATACGTTGAAAATAAAGGTCAGTCACATAATAATCAACAATCTATAATAAAAGCAATTGCAGCCAATAACCGTGATACTGATCCCAAACAAATACATAATACAATAAATGTAAATAGCAATTTAAGCACAAATTGTCCAACAACGTACGCTAACGCGGTAGCTAACAAAAAAGGAGTTAAAACACAGAAACCAAATAAACCAGGATTAACTACTGTAAGTAGCATAGAAATTAACACAGATACTATCAAACGCGTATCAAAGCATATCACAGGAACCAATACTACTCAAAATTTTAAGATAGTTGCTGCTCCCAAAAAAGCATGGGCATTCGTAGGTCGTATCTCACCCGCGGTAACTGACGTTGATATGCTAGAACATGTCAAAAGAATAACAAATGACGATAATGCAGAATGCGTTAAGCTAGAAACAAGAGGTAAAAATTCGTGCTTCAAGGTGTGTACGGATATAAAAAAAAACGCTAACGCTCTATTGGAACCAAATAATTGGCCAGAACACGTTAAGGTAGGCCGCTATATTTTTAGATTCGACAGATATAACAGACCAAAAGAATAGGTCTAGTAAAGGAACTACGTTACGAACTCCTGAACTCCGTGTATATTCCATATAAATATCCTGTGTTTGAAAAATAAGCTACTGGAGTTGGAGATGTATTTCAGTTCAGTTAACTGATATCTTATTAAGCTTAGATATTTTTAATATATTAAAATACGTTCATTAACGTTTCTACATAAACATTTCTTATTTCCAATGACTGTACAAAGCGGTAGTGATGATGGAGGTAGACCTGCGAAACCGGTCTGTCGATGGTGTGAACAGTGAAGACACTAGTATCTTAAAGAATGTTCTTTTCTTAGTTTTGCAAAATAAAAATGAATTTCGACAAGCGCCTTCCTTATCAAAAGAATCTACTGAAAACTTTATTAGAAAATAGTGAGCATAATAAATGAAGCACATCTAACCTTTCGATCTGTCAATCTCCAAAAGATTTGTATTTCGCAACGCAAGGGATTTTTTATGTTAACGGTTTTTTCGTACCTATATGAAGTTTAAGATATCGCTTTGGTCCTTTGTACTTGGACACCCAGTATCAGTATAAACACATCGTGACTATTATGTAGGTATATACAGTTAGTAAATAGTTTATTTTAATATAGACATTTCAATTAAGTTATCAGAAAATTAACTAGGAAGTATAATAGTACTCAATTAAATCCATTAAAGAAATGAAACACTCTGTATAACGGACGTCTAGGGGACTTAACTTGCATTAATAATTTAAATGGACATATATATGTGTTAACTTCCATTCACCAAAATATCAAAACAATACCACCATATAATTCTTTTCAGATACATATATTTGGTCTCACCCTGTATATCAGGTGTATGTACAAAACTAATGAAAGGAAAGAAAAGGTTGTAACCAGTAGCACAAAAAAATAACATTTTACTAAGTTTTGCGTTAATATTGGCAAAAATGTCGATTTGATAATATATTGAAAGTATCAAATAGTGATATTGCAGACCCTGTATATCAAAAACTGTTGAGCTTTGAGGTTTCGGGCAATGAAGACATTTGATCAATTGGTCAAGTTCTAGAACATATCAAAATTTGATTAAATTCTGACCGAAAGGTATTTTACATTTAAAACGTGCCCCCTCCTTTATACTGGGTGTATAATAACTCAGTTACTATTTTGACCAACATTAAAGCCAATTAACTTCCTTATTTTAAATGGAACACCCCGTATTTATCACCAGATATTTATTCTAATTTTAATTCCCTACAAAACTGTATTAGGGTTCCCTATACCAATCTCTTACAGATTTTTTGTAATTTAGTATTTTCTATTCCAATAATAATTTCATGCAATTTGTTCTTGAAAAGCAGACTTTGATGGTCTTACTGTCACATAAAATAAACGAATTTATTGAAAAGTCATAGTTCGTGTTAAAGTTAAATCATTTTAGCTAATGAACTTTGAGAATAAGTTTTATTAGGTGGGTACCTACTATTTAAAATGGCTTGCTATTCTCGAATTGAAAAGTGCGGCATGATCTTAGTAATTGGGAAATGCAATGATAATTGCTTGCTAGCATCTAGGGTTTACGGACAAATGTATACTGATAGGCGTCATCCCGACAGCCGTTCATTAGAAAAATTATTGTAAGTTTTTCGAAGCACTGGAAGGGTATCATACAAGACACGACAAATGCAAAGGCCTGTTACGGGTAACGAAGAGAATAATTTTGCCGTTATGGAATATCTGGTAGAAAATCCACATACCAGTCAGCGGAGAATAAGTGAAGAATTTGAGATAAGTCAGCAGACCGTTGGAAGGATAATAAAGAAGAATAAGTTTTATCCATATCACATTCAATTACACCAAGAACTTTTAGAAGTGGATTACGATCGAAGGCTTACACTTTGTTTATGGATTTTAGAAAAATTTGGTGATAATGAAAATTTGTTTTTGATTTTGTGCTTTTTTCGGAGGAATCAACGTTCCACAATAACGGTTTAGTAAATAGACATAACTTTCATTATTATAGTGACGAGAATCCTAATTTTTTTAGAACTCTCGATAGGCAACACATCTGGTCCGTAAATGTGTGGGGTGGTATAATGGGAACACATGTAGTAGGTCCGTTTTTTTTAATGGCAATTTGAACGGTGATATGTTTCTCGAACTATTAAGAGGAAATTTGTCTCTTCTTTTGGAACACATATCGCTTGCTATTCGACAGGAAATGTGGCTACAATTACACGGAGCACCGGCGCATTTTCACGCTAATGTTAGGGACGAATTGGACAGGAAATTTTCCAACAGGTGGATAGGGCGCGGCGGCCCACGAAATTGGCCGGCAAGATCCCCTGATTTAACTAGTCCCGATTTTTTCTTGTGGGGAAATATTGTCTACCATACACCACCAACCACACCCGACAACATAAAGGAGCGAATCAGAACAGCTTTTGTTTCCATAACTCCAAGCATGTTGAGAAATGTGAAGGAGTCTTTCCTAGAGAGAGTTCGTTTATGTATTGAAAGGAACGGAAATTATTTAGAACATTTAATTTGAAGTTGCTCGCTTATCAAGGCCGTGTTTGTTCAATAAAACAATGTTTTAGTTATTTACCCAGTTATTAACGTCTTAAAGTCATTGTTAAGCTGTGTTTGTACAATAAAACAATGTTTTTGTTATTTACCCAGTAATTAACGTCTTTCAGTCATTGTTAAGGAAAGCCTAGTCAAACGGTTGGATTATCTCGAGCAATAAAAGCTTTTCATCAAAACCTGCTCATAAAAAATCGAGTAAAAAATGACATAAAATTAATGATTGTATTAGAAAATCCTAAATTACAAAAAATCTGTAAGAGATAGGTATAGGGAACTCTAATACAGTTTTGTAGGGAATTAAAATTAGAATAAAAATATGGTGATAAATATGGGATGTTCCATTTAAAATAAGGAAGTTAATTGGCTTTAATGTTGGTGAAAGTAGTACCTGAGTTTTTATACACCAAGTATAAATTTGTGATAATAACTTCGGTGGATTTTAAAGTTTAATGCTTTCAGTAAACAATGAAAAACATTTGAAAAAAAATCCTGAAGTACGTAAAACAGAAAGTTCTTTTGAATTTCGATCTACATTCTCACAAATAATGAAATATCTCGACAACAGGTGGAGTTAGGTATAGGGACTATAACAGTAAGTGACCTTTATTTAGTCCACAGAATCGAAATATGCCATCATATATAGGGTGTTCCATTTAAATTTTCATAACTTTGATGCGTAAAATTTTTATTGACCACCCTGCATATTCGAAAATAATTTTAAAACGTGCTACTAATGAACCTACACGATAATTAAAAAAGAGATTTCAAAAATATTTTACCATTTTTCGTATACAAACCGACGGAGCGTAGATGCCTCACCCTATATATTTCCGTTGCACAATATGTGAAACATGACATAAATTTCGTTATTCTAGGCTAATCTCATACTTTCTTTCAATTTGTATATCAGGTTCATTCAATAACTGCTTTATCTTTATTACTTTTGTTAATCTGTTAGGGTTCGTGAATAATTACAAAAGAAGTCTTTTTAACGAAAGATTATTTTCAGTAAGAAGTCGTTACAGAGCAGGTAGTTGAGGGTCAGGGAACACAAATAAAACATCTGTACATATTATTTTTTTATTGGTGCCCCATTTTACCTATTTAAAGCGCGCTTAACGTGTTTAAATCGAACTTTCAAAAACGCGGGTTTTTTTAAAGTTACCATGGCAACATCAACAACTCAAGTCTAAATGCCAATTTTTTTATTATTCATCTCACAGGAGTACCTTGTAACGTCAAATAAAATATTACTAACAAATTCAAAACCTTTATTTAAACATTATTTAACACTTTTAATTTTATAAATGAAAATATAAAGTACAGTTAGTATTGTTAGTTATATTAATTTTTATTTAGATATTTTACGTTATTAGTTCTTATTTCCATTTGTTGTAGTAATAATACTAGTATTTATGATTTCAAGATGCACCAATAAAGAAAATAACACACTTGCTCCATTTCGAGTACTCCGGCTGCCCCGTCGTGCTCGAAAAATCGTGCGTGTTTTAAAGACCTTTTATCCACTTATACTTTAATACACTATTATAGTTATGTTATATTAATGTATACATGAATAATAGAATAAAATGTCTTGTTCAACATTCTAAAATAATTGGCAATTGAAATAAAAATTGTATTCCTTTTACGTGCGCCACTGAAAATAGTAGCACCTTTGTGTGGAGTTACCGGTGAAAAGCGTCCGCGTCGCCTGCGCGTTCTTCGTCAGGCAGAATGACATAAACTCTATTTACTAAATGTTACAGTTACAATGAGATTTACTTTGCATGTTATTAACCTTAAAGGTGAACATTTAATGCACTATATATTTTTATTGTCGATGATTTATGAGATCAAAAAGTTTTCATGTAAAGTTAAAGAATTGAATTACATTCTCAATTTTCAAATACTCCTGCACATATCGTTAAATTTAATCAATTGGGGAAAATACAAAAGCTTAATACATTATCTAATACTTTTAGAATATTTACAAGACATTTCGTTTGTTAATCAGGATAAATAAATGTATTAATAAAATTAAAGGCTATTTTATTTAAAGAATTAATAATTAAATTATGTAACACATAAGAGTATCTACTGAATACTTACAAAAATTCTTATGAGCATGACATTCACTAGAACAGCAGCTCGTAAAGGTAAAGTGCATGTTACCGACATAGCTCAGCGGTATGGGCGTGGTTCTTAATCATTAATTCAAAAGGGCACTCGACACATCTCAACAAAGTCAAAATCAGTAAAATACGTCACTAAAGCCCCATCCATTAAATAGCGGGAAAAACGTCTATAACTAGAACTTAAAATAATGACCTACCCGAAAACCATAATGTTCACTCGACGAGAAAACATTCACGTTTACCTGAAATTCTACTTGGAAAATACCTACGCAAAGCTCACTTATTAAGCAAAATTTAGGTTTCTTTTATAAACCACGAAAATTAATACTCAAAATTTATTATACATCTTCGGTATAAACTTCCACTTAAAATTATTAACAAAAAAAAAGTGTTAACTGGTCAACACGGTAATTAATTGTTCAATTTAAAATGAATATTCGCCACAATAATAATAAACAAAACGTGATCGTATATTTAAAAGTTCCTATAATTTAATTAAACGTTACTTAAAATTCATCAAAACAAGTCAACTTCAACATATCTGAGCGATAATGGATTTAACTTCAATAACTTTAAAATTTGGGGAAATAAACTCAACGTGCGTTTTGTTAGGTGAAGGTAAATAAATGCACAAAGATTACACTAAAAATAAATATGTATGGGTGTAACAGGAGTACAAGGAACGTCTACAACCCGGTTGCTTCTTTTTTCAACGATGACTAAGGACAATCTGCTCAATTTAAAATTATTTTTATCCTTTACAAAGTGTTGGTATACAGCGTAGTGCACCAAACTTATGTTTTTTTTTAATGCAAACCCTCCTGTATTTTAGCCCTTTTGATTCTGATCAAAATGGACTCAATGTTAATCGTCGAACTATGAACCGTTTAGAGTTTATGGTGGAAAATAGAACGAAAAAGCGTCATGGTTGAAAATCATCACAACTGTCGGATATAAATCATCGATTAAAGTGTCCGGTGCTTTTCCATGTCCTGAATGTTCATATTAGTGCTTATTAATCAACCACTTCTCATTACCGCATACAGGGCGTGTCCAAACGCAAAACCGTGAATAACTCAATTTTTTCAAATGGAATGCCCTGTATATTTTTATACCGCTAAATAGTACTTTTGATAAGCTTTCCAGAGATATAAGTTTGTGTGGTCTATTTTGAGAAACTGGTGAGATATTTTCAAGGAAGCTATCAATAAATTTGACACATTTGCCATTCCTACATTGAACACTTTGATTCTAAAGCTTTTCTAATCATGAACTTCACCCGCCAAAAGTTAATAAACATGTATTGTATTGGTGAGGCTAAAAGAAATCCTTTGTTAACAATTCGAATTTATCGAGAAAAATACCCCAATGCAAGAATTCCCCAAACCGATACTTTCCTCAAACTGACAGAAAGGTCAGGTCAGGTAGTGTCTGTTACGCTAGTGAAGAACTTCTTGGTGGCCGCGTAAATGCGGATGATGAGCTACAGGTCCTACTAAAGATTCACGATTCACGAGAATCCACAAATCAGCGGCAGGAAGATCTGTGTAGAAATTGATATACCGAAAAGTACTGTGGATCGAATTATATTAAAGTATAAATTTCATAAGTACCATTTGGAACTACATCAAGAGTTATATGCCAATATTTTCAAAATTGAGCGAATCTTAGAAAAGAATGGGTGTAATCGGAAAACCCCCATTGACTGAGTACCGTCGATGGTCCCTAAATGTGTGAAGGAATTATCGATAATCATGCAAACTTTTAATGGGGAGAGATATTTGCGATTTTTCGAAGGCGATCTTACAATATTACTTGAAGACGTAAATTTAAATATTAGAAGATCTATGTGGTTGCAGCATGATGGTGCTCCCTGTGCATAATCATCGAATGGTTCGTCAAATCCTGACCAGACCTATCCTCGTCCTTAAATTGGACGGGGTGGTACTATTGTGTGGCCAGCACGTTCCCCAGATCTAACACCAATTGATTACTTCTTATAGGGATACGTTAAAGAGCAAGTTCACTGAGTTCATCCAACGACTATTGAGGATATGAAAAATAGGATAACTCGAGCATTTCTTTCAATTGACCAAGGAACTAGAGCTCAACTCTCATATGTTAGGCGTTTGACAGTTTGTAGAGAACAGAATTGTACTTTATTTGAAAATTTGCTGTGAACAATTGGTTAGTTTATTCCGTTCTCGCCAGTTTAGTTTAGTTTGATATTCTGTATTTAGTTCATTTACTTTGTACATAAGATAGTAGATCGACCACTGTACACTGTAAGGTGTTGATTTGTTTTAATAATTCGAGGGTTCCATATCAGAGGGGCGTATGCGGCAAAAACCTAAAAAGTGAAATTTTACGTCCGTGGTACGTATTTTCGTAGAATGCGTACCACGGACGTAAAATTGCACTTTTTTATTTTTGGCGCATACGCCCCTCTGATATGAGACAATGGGTAATAACATCAAAAAGTAAAAACAAAATCTCGTTCTCAGGACGCATGTTCTTTCTTATTTCCCGTACAGATTACTTAAAAATGTTATAGACACCTGTTCCTTATTGTTATGTTAAATTCAATCACAGCAGTCTACTGAAATACTGGGTGTTGTATTTGCAAAAATTGATTTATTAACGGTGTTTCCTTTAGTCACGCCCTGTATACAGTAATGCGAAGTGGTTGATTAATAAACACTAATATACAAATTCAAGACATGGAACGATAATTTATTTCCGTAAAATCGTGATAATTTTTCAAACATGACGCCTTTTCACTCTATTTTTGACTATAAAATCTAAACGGTTCATAATTCGCCGATTAACGTTAAGCCCATTTTGATCAGAACCAAAAGGGATTTCAAATTGTGTTAAATATAGGGGGTGTGTATTAAAAAGAAAACATAAGTTTGGTGCTTCATCCTATGTACTGGCCCCCTGGAAATGATGAAAAAAACGCAAATCTATGTCTTAGCTAGCAACAGAGTTATGGAGCTTCCTAGTACCCCTGGGACACCATATATATATGCATTTATATATATATATATATATATATATATATATATATACTGTGTGTCCACGGTTGGGCGCATTAATTGGTGAAAATGACAAAACATTTTTGAATTCGACATTCATCTTCCGATTTTTGCCCCTACTTTGTCTAAAACTAAGAAGTGTCGTATATCAGTCAAATCACTCTATACGGGGCGTTGTAGAGATAAATTAAAGAAAATGGGTTGAAATAAACTACCTTTATTTTTGAAAATACATGAAAATTGTATTGGGAATACAAATGGGTGGGTGGGTGCGTGCGTGCGTGTGTCATTTTCACAAATTATTTTCCTATTACTTAATTTATGAAAAAAAAACAATATTACCAAATGATAAAATGACTCTTGTGTAAAATAAAGCTTTAAGTGATGCCAAATAGCATAAAAATGCAAACTCTCACAATAATCACTCATGATTCATATACTTATCTTTTGTCGGTCTATGTAATCGTGTATTTTTGTTAATTTTCATAATTTAAAAAATATATAAATATTCTAGCTAATCTTCACTAATATGAAATTAGATTCCGTAATTGGCTTTTTTATATATGTTCCCTAAGTGTTATAGCAGGCTTATATTTGCATATATTCATTTGACAGCCTAATTAATTTTTTAACAACTTTTTCATATACGGAAGAAAATAACTTTAATTGTTATCAAAGCGTTCATATTTGTAAAAAAATACACTATCACATGCCCAAAAGTAAATATTTTAATGTCAGAGTTCATTCAAGCATAGATTGGATAATCAAAGGAGACAATACTTATTAAAATTAAAACATAGAAAAGTCTTGCGGGGTCAACATCAATTTACTTTGGTCAAACGGAAGAAACAAAATAATTAAGGTGTATTTAAGAACAAATAAACATAATTTACTTGGGGATGGGCAAAAAAATTGATATTTTAAAAGCTCAAGGTCACGGGCAATCACGATACCTATAACTGTCATAGTGTAATTGTAGAAATAATTGATACAACAAAACTGCCGATGACTGTCATAAAATTGAATGAAGATAAACATATGTATTTCTCTGTAACATAGGGTTTATCCATTTATTTGGGCAGGCTAGTGTGAATTTAGACCGAAAAACTCTTTTAAGGTTTATTGAAAACCTACGGACATCGACATGTATTTTCATACACTATCAAAGCATCAGTACGTCAAAGAATTGGGGTGATTAAATCTTTAGTGGATAGAGCTAAAAGAATTTGTGATACTGTATTTTTTGAAGATGAATGTAACCTTCTGAGAAAATTACTACATGCTAAAGGTTACTCTCTTATAAACATCGCTAATGTTATAAAACCTGCTAGACTTCAGATAACATCAAACAGTCAATATAAATCTTAAAACCCATCTTGTCAAAAAAAATCTAAAAATATAGGCACTGACCGCCTCACAATACTGCATAAATACCATTCACTCATCAAACAAAAAGCTCCAAGTCGCTGATCCGAATACTCAAATGCTAAATGCCTCCTCACTATAAAAACATATGCCTCAACATACGCTAATCATAAAGTCCAATCAATAATTTGTCAACAAGTAGTAATCTAAAATTCAGCACAATCACAAGCCTCACGGTTGGTCCCCAATAATTATACTAGAGTACAATCACAGGCGTCCCACGTTCCGACGCTAATAATTATGTTACGGTATAATCACAGTCCCCATGTTTCGCGCCAATAATTACATTATACATCCAAACAAGGATTACCAAAGTAAGCGGGCTGCCAAGCCAGCTACAGTGGAAATGGGCGGGGTCGATATAAGAAGTACAATGATTGAAAAGTAGGTTCAAACACCTTAGACTTATCATACATCTACAACTCACAAATCTCAGTAGGGTAAAAATCGCCTCTAGGCGCCACCACGATCTTAAATTTTGCTAAAATAAATAGGCGGAATATTAAATTAATCCTATCTTACTGTGGAAAACAGGATTGCAGCCTACTCAGTAAAACCATTCACTACTCAAATTCACTCACACTTGAAAGTTTTGAAATACGCGGGTCGTCATAGACTTATTTTTTATTTATTTTTTTAACTCGTTTATTAAAGATTTTAGATTTTAACAATTCATGGACAATTACATTTTACACTTAATACTATATACAATATAAAATACTAAATATAAAACGTGTATGTGTTGGTAGTGCGCTGTTCAGGAGTCTTCGTCCTCTTCAGCGCGTGGAAGTGCGTGGATTGTTGGTTTTCGTGTGTTTGGAACGCCTGATGGCGGTGTTGAGTGCGTTGTTGTTGGTTGTTCAAAAAAAAAAACGGGTGTTGTGTGGTGTTGCGTTTGGATTGATGTTTCCTTGTGTGGGCTGTCCTGTTGTCGCTAGGTTGCTTATCTGAAATAAAAGAAATATGTGTTAGTGAAGTGTAACACTATCGATATTTACAGAACAGAAATTAAGTAATTAAAAAATCGATACTAAATACTTATCTCGGGCGCCAGACTTCGATCCAGACCGTCGTGTGTTTACCCTAAAAGGGTAGCCACCTCCTGACTGTGTGAGAGGAAAACCCCCCACAAGTCAGTCGCAGATTCCACCTTAGCGAGTGCCTCTGCCACCTTACGGATGACAGGTAGGGCCTTCTTCATATTGAGCCCTCCGAGGAAGGTCAATAGGGAGTCGAACACTAAGGCAGATTGATCGGGCGGAGTAACGGGAGCGGCGGGAGCCACTCTCGGTACTTCCGCCTTCTCAGCCTTGCCTGCCGTCGCACGGGCGTAGCTGACTCCGGTCCGAGTCGAGGAGGGCGCCGGCGGTGTCCTCTTCGGTGGTAGCTGCGGTGCTTCCATCTTCTTTCGTTGCGGAGGTCGAGGGAACTTCGGGCATCCATGGTAGCTTGCGGGGTGGTCCCCACCGCAGTTAACGCACTTAGCATTGACTGCTGTGGTGATCACCGGCGCACTTCACACAGCGTGCTGCCGCCCTGCAGCAACGCTGTGCGTGGCGGAAACCTTGACACCGGTGACACTGCCCGATGTCGGATTTCCGCCTCAGGTCCTCGACGGTGACTCGGAGGCGGGCGACGTGCTTCACCTCCCGAATCCTCTTCTTGTCCTCCTCGCTCGGTAGGTGTACCAAAACCAGGGGGATCGCTCGGCCTCGCTGCTTCATCCTGAAACTAACTGTATTAATTCCTTGCGTCGTCAAATCGGATAGCTCTACGGGCACGCCACGTATTACTACCTTGGCAAGACGCTCGCTCCTTGCCTGATAGGTGTGGTACTGCGTACCACACTTATCGAGATACCTCATCAGCCTGTCTCGGTCCTGGAGTGAGGCAGGCTGTATCCGGATTCCCTCGAAGGTCGCCTTGGCCCTGGTGAAGGCGATCTTCTTCCGGTCGAGTTCGCGGGAGAAAGCAACCCAGTTCTCCCTCTGACGAAGGATTACCGGGGGTACTTTCTCCCTGGTCTCTGCTGCGGCGGTCTGCTCCATCGCTGTGGCGGTGTCCGTGCACTGCTCCAGGGCTTGGTACACGTTGCTCGTCGGTGGTGGCGTAGGCGGGCGGACGGTCTCCTTTTTTGGCCTCTTCTTCTGCGCCACGAAGTCATCGGGGCTGGTGGATCCAGGACGGGGGTCTTCACTTCTTCTTCTCCTTTCGGCGGCGGCGGCTTGCGGCGGCGGTGCTGCCTGTTGTTGCCTCGGCTGGCGGGGCGACGTCTTCTGCGGGCGGTGGTGTCTTCTTCGGCCTTCTCCTCTTCTGAGCGGTGGCGGCGGATGGCGCGTCGCTTCTGGCGCCCTTCCACGGAAGGGACAGAAGCGACGGTATCGGGCTGGTGGTACTTGTTGATGGTAGGTTGCCTGGCTTGCAACCGTACCATATCTCGTTGGAGTCGCTGACGTCCCCCTGGAAATCCACGGTGTCGACCCAGAGGCACCCGTCGTCGTCGTAGACCTCTCGGCCCGGTCTATGGCGCGGCATCGTTGGGTTGATACCGGCCGGTAAATCGAATTTAATTAAATTACTAGTTAATTACAGAGTAATTAGTTCTAATTTAACGACCTGCTCTGATCGGATACCAGAACAGGAATCCGCATAGACTTATTGCCCACACCCCGTACGTATGACTATTTCAAATCATAAAACGTTAATTTGAATACTATTTAAGTATCCCTCGTATACCTACAAATTTATATTTCTATTATAAAACTCTGAGGTAAACAAACAATACCCAATTTAGAAAAGAATCAAAAATAAAAAAAAGTCGGTTTTTATTAAAACATTAAAAAATAATTGTTATCTCAACAAAACATTCAGTAGTTGCTGAAAAATTTAAAAACAGAACGGTCAATGCTTTCATCATAAATAATATCTGTATCTTTTATGAATACTTTATCTTTAAACATCGTATTTAGACATTCATCAATAGGTTTAAATTTTAATACTTCAAATCTGTAATTTATGCTTAATAAAAATATTCTGTCAGTATTGTTCTGTACCTGTATAATAATTCAAAGTAGTTAAAATAAAATTTTGTAATCGATCTGGCTCATTACGCAATTTTAAATCAATCACAAAACATGTTACATACGTTATCAAAATACGGCATATACATGGTGCGTCAAAATTGCCTTACAGTGCGTGCGATTGTTGTGTACGCGCGAACGTTATCAATACATGAACCCTTTCTACTAATACTCCGCAAACAAAATGCGATAAAGATCGGCACTGCTTTCAACATCTAATCTAAGTTATATGGACGCGATGGTCACCTCTGACATGTTAAACGATATATGTACTGGGATGCGTGAAACTGTAAAATACCCCTAGTCCACATAAGGTTCTAGAATACAGTAGTTCTATCGCCCACGGTAACGCGTAAAAATGTTCAATCTCCACTAGCATATCGAGCGACCACGGCGGTGACGCACAAACCCAACCTACTATAACTACATCTTAATCAGAAAT
This sequence comes from Vesta saturnalis, assembly GCA_036346205.1. Taxonomy (NCBI): domain Eukaryota; kingdom Metazoa; phylum Arthropoda; class Insecta; order Coleoptera; family Lampyridae; genus Vesta; species Vesta saturnalis. Next base: position 83,350 of record JARFJB010002247.1, read on the forward strand.
AACTACAGATATCTACTCTTACCTCTTACATCATCTCCCCCAATGTCACCCACGACTATACAATCAAAAATGCAAGCTATACGTTTCACCCGACGAAAACATGCTACTTCCAAGAACTAATAAGCCCACGGCTAATTAAAACGGAACATAGTGGCGCAATGAAATTTTACAATCTTCCTAACGGTAATATTAAATGAAACGATTCGGTAAACATTAAAAAAAGAATTGTGCAACCATTTAACTCAACGAGCCTCAAGATTGCGTTATCAAAAAATAATTTTATACCCAATCTTATATTTCTCAAATTTAATTAGAATTTACTCTTTTAAAATTACGATAACAGATTGAAGAAAGAAATGAAGTCACTCACTACCGGTTCCTGATATACGTTTAACTTTAAGTCAACAAGCTATATTTAATAATACTTAAAATAACAAAGAATATAATTTAAAAAACTTCAATTTACTAAGGCAAAGCGAAAGACAAATACTGTCTGACCCTCATAAAATTGGAATTCTAAATGTTAATTTGTAATAGCAATCTTCAATTACGTCAAAATAAGGAACTAAATAAAACTTCTAAACAACTTCAATCTTCAATATATTAACACGTGGAAACAAAACATTTTAAACCCAATGACTTTTTTTAAAACCAAAATTTCTAAAAACGAGGAGACAAAAAGTTATCTCAAGTACTCAAAATTTTCACACACGGTGACAAGTCAAGGCGCGAAGTAGTTTTAGATAAGGGAGTCCCTAAGCTGTGGAATATAAAAATGAATCTATAAGAGAACTGAGTAAAACACATAAAATTAATAATTATATTTATTATCAAATCAAAATGTGACCAAAAAGACAAATAAATCAGTAGTCAGTGACTAACTTATATATTTCTTACGTTAAAGGGGTCCCTAAAATGTAGAAAGTCAACACCAATTCTTTTACAAGGTGATACAGCTTTAATCTTGGTAACACTGGGAATCGATGAAACACGTGAAAATAATGGGGATTTGAATTATGAACTACTGCCTTAAAACGATTTCCTACCAGATATAAATGGCTGCTATATTTGAATGTTTTAAATATTTTTTTAATGTCTCCTGAACGGAAATAAGTTAGATTTCCAATATTTCGCGCAATCTAAAGACCGTGCAATGTTTTTTGGGAGGTCATGCACCCCTCTACGCATCCAATTATTTTGTGTTGCACCACTGATTACATTCGATCTTATAGCGTACTTGCTCCGTTCTTTATCAACAAATCTTTATTTTTATAAACTTTCCATTTTTACACATATTTTTGATATTTTGGCCAACATTCGTAACGACCTAGTCATAACGCACGCAATGGAGTGATATTTGTAAACTGACGTCTAGCAAAATTGCAAGATCATTTAGGTGGATGAGTAATGGAGAACAACAAACATTTAATTCACAAACGAAAAGAAGTATGTAACAAATTAACAATTAAGTATTACAGCAACTGTTCGAAAAGCACTCCCCCAGCTTCTATGTACTTGCGACAACGACCAATTAGAATTAAAGGCAGTCGCAATTTGGATAGGATTATTATTTAGTTCACGACAGACATTCTGTATTCTTTTCATTAATTTCTCACGGATATTTACTGGTGCACTATACAATATGACTTTGAGATGACCCCAAACAAAAGAGTTTAATGGATTCAAATCGGACAACCGTGGTGGCCAAGCAACTGGCACTTCACCGGGAGTCACTGTTTCAAACACGTCCGATCCATCGACGATCATAATTTTCCTTCAACCACTGCCGAACCTGCCGCCCATAATACGCTGAAGCACAATCTTCAAGCAAATCCTGAAACGAGTTTTCCAGAAAATTACGAAATAAGTTTGCATTTGAGCGAGGAGATAAAAAGTGTGGCCCACAAAGAGTAATTACTTCCTGTAACACCAATCAACACATTTTCGTTGAATTTATATGAAACGATTCTTTCATACACCGAGGATTGTCATGGGACTATACATGAAGGTTATGTTAATCTTGTAAAATAGTTTTCATCAGTCCACAAAATGTTATGTAACATACGTGGTTTTATTTCTTCTGATTGTAAGACCCATCTACAAGAATTTAGGCGCTTTTCAGCGCCTCTCGGACGCAAGTTCCATATAAAAAGCTCGCCGATGATCATGTTTGAGCGCCCTAAACACTCGCAATTGAGAAATTTGGGGCTTCTGCGCAACTCGGCGTGTGCTTTAATTGTTATTCACATCAAAAATTCGAAAATTTGTTGGATTTTTATCTTGTTCATTGAAGCGGCGCTTCAGAGAATCAATGATTTCCGTCTACAAACACTTGTGTATTTGGAATTCCTCTGTTTAGGAAACGCCTAATGTATTATTAAACTGCCGAGTTAGAATCACCGTCGCAGAACCCATAAATATAATGGACATCGGGATATTCTTCATTTGAAAACATTCTTGGCATTGTTGTCTCGAATACTAACATTGATACTGAGACTTCAATTTTCAGAAATTGACGTTTTTTGTCCAAGGCAATCTATGGAAATTTATGTCCGTAACGCGACCATATGATTTCAAAAATTTTGGCCAAAGACTCAAAAACAAAGGCAAAAATTGTGAACGCGTAAAAATAAAAATTTGTTGGTAAAAAATTGGGAAAGCACACTATAAGATCAAATTTAACCAGTGGTGTAACAAAAAAAAATTCGGATGGGTAGAAGCATGCGCGAGCATCCAAAATATATCACCCAGTATACCTATTGCGCCAAAATTACTGTAAAATAATTGTCATCGCGCATCTAGTGCGCCTACCAAATTCTAAAATAGTTCCTTATTTCCGTTTAGGATACAAGAAAAAATATTAAAAAAATTCAAATTTTGGCGCCATTTATCTCTGGCAAGGAGCGGTTAGTGGACAATCGTACGTAGGACAAATTCCCCGTATTTTCACGTATTAGCTAAAATGTAACAAGTATATGAATATTTACATTAATTTAGTATACAAAAGTAAACAGAAGACTCAATGGCATAATGATAGATTATTAATTATTATTATAGTGCGCTACGGCACCGTTTGGTATGGTTTATTGTTTACTTTAGAAAAGGACAAAAAACTTCCAGAAAGGAATTTGCAACATATAAAATATTGTAACTGAATGTCAATAAACTACCTGATTTGAACTAATAACGGTAGTCCAGGTACCTTACCAATGCGAACGGACTGCACTGCACTGATTCATTTGTCTGTAAGTTAGTAAGTAATTTTTGTTAAACGAAACTCTAAATTCGTGTTGGTAAGACTGTGGTCACTCTTTTACATTACATATGTTATAAAAACCCTTTTTCGCTTTTGTTCTTAAAAATTTAAATAAATTCTAAACGTTTATAGTTATGAAAGTCAATGTGGTAATGCTTTGTGGTCGCATAATGTAGCTCTTAACTGTATTTAAATAAAGTAACGCACTTAGTTTAATGAATTCCGTAGATGGCAGAAGCATGTAGCAAAGAATATCGGTATCACTGTAGCATCTAACTGTTAATAAGCAGCTGGTGAGCATATATCACCAGAATAGTCTAAAAGTAATTGTTGAAGTATTCAAATTAAAACATGTCTTTCAAAACTTACTCAGACTTAAACGGATTGCACAAAACAAAATAGCATGAATTGCTTACTAATATTCCCATAAGAGACTGTAGGATGAAACGTGAAAATATTGGTTTTAGAAACTCACACACCCACCGACACCCAAACCCACAAAAACGTTAGAAACGAAAAGTTGATGACTCGCTAAGTTAGCGACTTTTTTCATTCCAAAGAATGCTTTTCTACACACTTATTAAAAAGAACCTAACGTGACTAGTCTACTATACGTTTATTAACCTCTCTCAAATTGTGAAAATCGTGAAAGAACTTGAGTAATATATTTTACCTTCAAGAGACTAATAAACTGTCAATTTCGATAGTTTAAGCTGTGTATTTCAAATCACATACACCTTGCGTCATTATTCATTTCAACTTAATAATGAAGCTGAAGTTGAGACTAAGAATGGGGCTAGCACAATGTGATTTTGGTAGAACATTTCAGATAGGAACAATCTGTCAGAATGACGCACACTTGTCATCAGTGATCACTCCGAAGGATATTTATCTGAGGCTTAAAAATAAAATATTATATTGCGTTCCACGTGTAAGTTGATCATTGTTGAGCTCAAGCTTTCTAGTCGAGGTGATGCCGAGACTACATAACTGAGCGAATAATGCACTATTTTTTAATTGTTTGTAATATATAGGAATTAATTCAGTACACTGATTTTACTATTATAATATTGTTAGTGCAAAAAAAAAATGTTTTAATGCAGAAATTATGCAGAGATTTAAGTTGTTTTAGTACGAATGTAAAAATATCAGTTGAGTTGTTGGCACAATCTATCATATGGAATCGTAACTTAGACTGCTTGTGCAGCATTTGTAAATATTATTGAAAACTTATTAGACCCAGTTTGTGGTATTATTATGCTTTCATGCATTCACTGAATGGAGAGCTCCGTGTTTCTTTTTTTATCGTTGAGTTTTCATGTAAAATAATGAGTTGTCATTTACAGAATCTGAGTATTTTTAGAAGAGGGGGTAGATGATTGCTTCCTGTTAGTGCAGTTGAAGTGTAGATCTTGTGAGTTGAGTTTTTAAAGAGTCGAGGTTGAGGTTTAAAAAAATTAAGGTTACGAATTATAGTTGTCGAGCCTTCAATGCCCAACGGTGTTAATATTAAATACTGAAGACGAGTTCCGTTACTTTTGTTAGGATTGTATCGGTGATATGCTAGCAGTTTGCTTATATGCGGTTATGGATTATAGATACATCCCTAACAAATTTTTTTATTGTTTACTGTTTTATCGAGGAACTCCAAGTTCAATAAGTGAAGTCGGATGTTTCCAATTTAGCCTTGTGCTGCTCAAAAAATTTGTGTTAGAAACTTTTCACGTATTTATGTAAATCTACAGATCTATATGACCTGATGTGGATCTATCCAGATTATAGGCATTATTACCGTGATTTACAGCAGTAATAGAAAAGTATCACGTGCTACTGTTTGGTGGAAATGTCAGATTATGCTGTTTTTTGGTATACACATATACGGTTATTTAAAATAACGTGTGTACTCAGGATTTTGGTAAGTATGTGTTTGTGCGACTCTATATTAAAAATGTGTCAGCGAATAGTACTGGAATTTGGATCAGAACGATGGAAATTGCGGAAGTGGTGAAAAGACGATGGGTAACGATTTTTCTTGGTGTCAACTTGCTGTGTATATTAATATGCTTGCTCATGATAATGTTGGTATAATTTAAAATTTTAATCAATATTCCGATGCCATTGTAGCTTTAACGTTTTGATTTTCATAAAGTTAGTTATTGGATTTGATAGAATTATGTAAATTGAAATTTCGCACATGCAGTTGATAATATTCTTTTATAATTGCTGTTTGTATAAATGTAATAGTGTTGTTTACGCAAGAAAAAGTAATTGATATTACTTCTCCTTGACATTCGCGACTACCGTTGAATATGGGACGCAGCATTATTTTTTTTAGGTATTAGCTTTTGTTTTTGACGAATGACCTTTGTTTACACTCCGCTGTCTGGGGAACGTTTCATTGATTGTACTTGACGTTTATATTTTTATACTGCTCTAGTAATCACAATATAGTTATTTATAGTGTAACTTTTGGGCATTTATTTACCTTCATCTAATTAAAAGCACGTTGAGTTTATGTCGACAAATTCAAATTAATTACTGTGTTGAGCAGTTAGCATTTTTTTTGTTAATTGGGTAAATAATTTTAAGTAGAAATTTATACCGAAGATATACGTGGTGACAACGGAATTACTACCCAAGCTCGCATTGTAAAACGACTTTAAATTTTGGTCGACGATTGGGTTGAGTAATCCTTTTTTTAAAGCAATGACTATAACTTTCGGTTTTACCGGAAACGATTAAAATTTTGCTATTTTGAATAGCAACCCTAGTATATTTTTGCACATTTCACATCTATGAGAAATTCTAAACATTTTTTATGTAGGATGTCCTATACCTAAACTTAATATATTTTGTCTTATGGAGCTCTAAACTTTAATCTGTTTTGATATTTATCTTAATTTTTCAAAAAGACAAAGTGCGCTATGTCCAAAACAAATGATGCAATTTGTGTTTCAATCAAGGCACTCTAGGATGGCAGAATAAAAAACTGAAGTTAACAATTTTTAAAAATCTGTGTTGTCAATATGACATTTTAAAATTTTCATCAATTTTTGTGTCTTTTATTAAGGTTGCTGTGGTTTTTAAAAACATTATTTTAATTTTGACAGGTAGCATCTGTGAGTTCGGCAGATTGTTGCAAATTTTTGTAAATTATCTAGCTTTAAGTTGTGATTTTTGTTGGTGTAGATTAAAAATTCTTTGTAATTTGTTTAAAATGGAAAGTTTTACAAGAGTTGAACAAATAGATATGCTTCTCGATTATGGTGGGTGCTTGCAAAATAAAAGGCAGTCTCAAACACTCTATGCAGAACGATACTTCGACAGACATCAACCCTGCTATGCCTATTTAACGTGGCTGGTACAACATTTCTGCGCGTCAAATTGAAAATTAAACCAGAGTTAGCGGAGAAAGTGCAAGCAAGATTTTAAAGAAAAATAAGCATAACCCTGCAAATACCAAATCCAAAAACGCTTGGGTGTTAACAACTTTGCTAGGCGAGTTCAATACTGCCGATGGTTTATGGAGAAAAGTAGATAAGCTATGCTGGTTCTAGCCCAAAATCCTATATTATTTCTTATGGAGGTTCATTTTGCAAATTTCATTCATACACCTTATTTCATTCCCTATTTCTTCGTAGATTTTGCACATTTCATCCCCTAATTTTTTTAAACCTCTTACGCGTCAAGTTCATTGATATCCGTATTGCGAAACAGATACTTGTTTTTGGGAAACAGACCCTGTTTTTGGGAAACAGATCCCTGTTTTTGAGAAACAGACCCCTGTTTTTGGGAAACAGGCCCCGTTTTAGGAAACAGACGCTGTTTTTGGTCTGGACGAAGAAAGTCATTCAGTTGTTGATGTCAGATAAAATCCTAAGCTTCATCATCCACTTGCAGAATCCAGCATCTGGTCAGCTGAATGACCTTCTTTCAGATCAAAACAGGGTCTGTTTCCAAAAACAGGTATCTGTTTCGCAACACGGGTATCAATGACCTTGAGGTGTAAGAGGTTAAAAAATTAGGGGATGAAATGTGCAAAGTGAATCTCCATAAGAAACAACATGGGATTTTGGGCTAGAACAGGCATAGCTTATCTAATGAGAAATATAACCATAATAATAACTTTAGTAACATGATCTTGTTTTTTTTTTAATTTCTTTTATTATTAATTATGCCTATTAATCTTGTATACCAACCTAATTATGTAATAAACTAAAATAACAAAAAAAATCGATGAAAATTTTAAAATCTTCATATTCAGCTTTTTTATTCCGCCATCCTATAGTGCCTTGATTGAAATACAAGTCGTACCATTTGTTTTGGTCGTAGCGTACTTCGTTTTTTTTTTTTTTGAAGAATTACAATAAATATAAAAATTTGAAGCTGTATAAGTCAAAATCTATTAAATTTAGGTATTATAGAACATGCTACGTAAAAAAATGTTTAGCATTTCTCGTAGACTCCAAACATGCAAAAAATTATCAGGTTACCCTTCAAAATAGCAAAATATTAATCGTTTTCTATGAAATCGGAAGTGATTTTCATTTGTTAACGAAAATTTAAAATTTTTATCTAATGCCGTTTTAAAAAGCAGCGAGTCCTGGGTAGTAGTTCAATTGTCACCCGGTATAATGAATTTTCAGTATAGTTTTCGAAATTTTTGCTAATTTTAAAAAAAGCTTAAAATTTCACTTCAGTGTAAGTGAGCCTCTCGTAGTTATTCTTTGAAGTAAAATTCCAGGTAAAAGTGAGTGTTGCCTTTTCGAGTGTACGTTATGGTTTCCTGTTAGGTCATTATTTTAAAACCTAGTTCATGACGTTTTTCCTGCTATAAACCTATTTAACACCCTTTGAGACTAATTTTTGATTTTGTCTTGGTTGAGTTGTTTCGAGTGTGTTTTGAATTGATAAGTAAGAACCGCGCCCATGCCGCTGAGATATGTCGGTAATATGTACTTTACCTGTACGTGCCGATGTTCTAGTGAGTGTTATGCCCGTGACGAACCTCTGTTTGGATTTGTACAAATACAATAAACTTTTGTTGAAATTTTGAATATCTTATTTTTTTCAATGTGTTTCGGCACTTACGGCGACATTTTGCGAGGAGACCTTTAGTTCGGCGACATTTTTGATGGCGACATTTTAGGAAGTGACGTTCTTGTGCGACGACGTTTATGACCGCGAGGTTTCGTCGCGGCGACTTTTTAACGACGACGTTTTGTCGTGGAATCGTATATGTGACACTAAAGACATCAAACTTGTTCCAAACTGTATAACCAGTATTTGCCTCGTATTTATGGTATTAAAAACAAAGAACACATTTCACATAAAAGAAAAGATAAAGGAAGTATGCAAGAAAATCGTCTGGTCCATAAGGTTGCTTGTATCATATAATAATTATAATTATTATTTTTTGACGTTTCTAAGAACCAATAGAAACTTTCAATTTCAGTCATGTGCATATGTTTTAGCCAATCAAAACATTACTATAGTGGAAATAATGTACCTACACTATTACCTACACTTGACTTCTGTCATCAATTTGAAAGTCAGAAAGATTAATTTGTTAAAATAAAAATATATTATTCAAAACGTGTTTCGTATTGTAAAACGTCAAAAATAATCCAACGAATACCACACGAAAGTTCTATAAATTAGAAAACAATTCTCCATATTTTCTCAACCCTGTCATTATGCAATAGCCACTCGAGCCCTAGGGACTCTCGTGTCTATTGCCTGGCAACCGGTTTCCGGAAATCTGTCAAATTATTTTCAATTTATTCTCACTCTCTTGTGATGTTACTACTGAAAATTTCACTGTAAAGTTCGCTCGTTTAACTTATCCCGATGACGCCATGTATGGATTAAATTACGTTTTTTTTTTGTTAGTATGCTCATGCTTATGGGTAGTATTTACTTATTTACAGCTTATATATCTTATTAGTGGACTGTTCAGGAGTCCTTCTCCTCTTCAGCCCTGGTCAATCCATGTTTGTTGGTATTGCGATGTTTTGTTGTTAATGTATAGTTTACAATTATGAAATGTGTTATTTTTGGTGTAAAAAAGAAAAAGGTTTATTTATTTAATATTTAATAGTGCGTTAATTGGCTTAAATGTGTGTATTATTAAGTGGGGTGTAGTGTGCTTAGTGCGATTACTAGATTCGTAGTCCAGTTTCTTGCTGGATCGTCATCGAAAAGACGGAGGGATGTGGAGGGCATATGGGATGTTGTCCAGGGAATCTTCGATCTCCTCAGGGAGGTCGTCGAGGAGTGTAAGGATCGCGGGGGATGTTTGAATTTTAATTTAGGTTTTTTTCGTGGGAATTGCGGAAAACGGAAGTTGTAGGGTGTGGTAAGGATCTCTTTGGTAGGGATTGTGTCGCCGAAGATTCTTTTTTATGTGAAAAGTTTTTCTGTAGTGTATGGATTCTCTGTGTGATGGTTGGTATGTTTGAGTGTTGTGTTGTGAGGTCGCCAGGGTACCTGAGAGGTAACCTGTGTATGCGTCTGAGGATGCGGCGTTCACAGGAGGCGATAGAGAATAGGTGATCTGGGTTTATATTGGTGTATATTAGTGATAGGAAATCCATAACAGGGCGGATGTATGTTTTATAAATGTGTAGAAGTGTTTTGGTGTGGCAACCTCTGATTCTACCCCGGAGGGCGCCCAGTAGGTTTGCGCGGTTCCTAACCCTATTGAGTGTTTTTTTAACATCGGGGAGCCAATTGAGGGTTCTAGTAAAGAGGATTCCTAGGTAGGTGATTTCATATTGGAGTGGGAGTCTTTCTTGATTTAGGGCGAGGGAAACATTTCTGGAGGGTAGCTTTGGAAACTTATCCTCAGTGTAATTAGGATTGCGGAAGAGGATAGTTTGGGTTTTGGTGGGATTGACGGAGACTCTCCACTGGTTAGCCCAGTTGGAGAAGTTCCGCAGGGTTTTCGATATGAGTCGGGAGGTCGTTTCGCTGTTTCAATTAACCGACCAGAAGGCGGTGTCATCCGCATACTGCGTAACGACTACTCCGGGTTATATAACTTCGGGAATGTCGGATGCGAAAACAGTGTATTGGATCGGGGCTAAGGCAGAGCCTACGGTACGCCTGCTGTAGGTTGAAAGGATCGGAGAAGGTTTTCCCTACTTTGACTCGAACTGACCGGTTGGTCAGGCACGAGAGTAGGAGTTTGAAGAAGAGGTCGGGTATATTTAGGGAACGGATCTTGTGCAGGAAACCGGTGTGCCAGACCCTCTCGGATGTTTTCTTAATGTCCAGAAACACAGCCAGATTGCATTGCTTGTGATTGAATGCCCTGGTGTTCTCTGTAAGCAGCTTCAACAAGGGATCGTGACACGTTCGGTTGGGACGGAAGCCGAATTGGCTGTTGGGAAGAAGGTCGTTGAATTCTAGGTGGTCCCCAAGTCGCCTGGCTAGAATCTTCTCGAAGAATTTTCCGAGGAAACAGGAGGAAAATGGGTCTATAGGAGGAGGGTGAGGTTAGATCAACGTGAGGTTTTCGTATCATGAGGTGGAGACCGATTTCCAGTCCGCCGAGAAGTGAGAGAGGGTTAAGCATTTGTTATAAATGTGGGAAATTATACGGAGGGTTGGGTCAGGTAGGTGCCGGAGGATTTTCCTACTTAGGCCGTTATGACCTGGGGCTAAATTTTTCCCTTTTTTGAAACGTGTCTGGACCTGGTTGGGCGTGATAGGGAAAGGACTCTCGTTATCGAGTTAGGTTTCAGGTTGCGGAATTCTTCTAAGCGACCCTCGAGGAGTGCCTTGAACCGGTTATCGAACTGGGGATCATCTGGGGATTGAAAAATAGATTGAAGGTGGTGACCAAAGAAATCGGCCTTTTCTTGGTCGGAGGAGATTATGTTGTCCTGAAGGTCGGTTAGGTAGGATGTTGGGTTTACTTTTCTTCTGGTCAGTCTATCGAACTGTTGCCAGAAGAGTCTACCATTTGTATAATCTAGCTGGGAAGTAGGTTTGGTCTAGGAGTCTTCAGCGTATTGTTTTCTCGCCCAATTAAGGCGTTAAGGCGATTGTATTCGGTCTTAAGAGCCGGATCCCTGGATCGCAAGAATTGACGTTGTATTCGACTTTTCTCTTTGATCCAGTTCACAATGTGCTGAGGGAGCGGTTTGCGAGAGATGTCGATGTTTTTTAATGGCACTGAGATTTCGACCGCCTCCGTAATTACGGAAGTTAGGTCACTAATGACTCTCTCGGGATCTTGGGTCGTTTGAAAATTGGGTGTAGGAAGGTTGTTGGAGACGTGTTCGGAGAACACATTCCAGTCTGCTCTAGAAAAATCAATAATTACTGTGTATTGAGGTGGTGTATGAGGAGCTGGACAAAATGAAGTTTCGATCAGTAGTGGGCTATGGGTTCGGAAACTATGATATGGTCTAATATAGAGGTACCTAAATATTCGTAATGGGTTGGTTGAGTGTTGGAGATTCGCAGGAGTGGTAACTGCAACAGAGCGGATGATAGCCTGTTACCGTTGCCATTCGCTGCGGTTTCTCCGAATTGGGCGCGGCGGGCATTGAAGTCACCTAGGATAACAGCATTTGGGAGGTTAGAAGCGTAAATTGAAAGGTCATCTGATAGTTTGTTGTGACCTGGGTTGTAATAGGAAATAAATACTATAGGGGTTGGAAAGTGCACCGTTGCAGAAACGCATTCGAGATGCTGTAGGTCGCGGGAGTTAAAAGGAGTGGAGGAGAAGCAATCTTTAATTAATAGGGCGGTTCAACGTTGGCCATTGTTTGAATAAGTGTGAAAGGTGTTGAAATTAAGGGTGCATCTGGTGTAGCTTTGTTTCGGTGATGGAGAGGATCGTGAATATTGTGGGAGTGTAAAAGTGTTTGATTAAGGGATCGCACGCCCCTGGCATTAACGGTCCATGCTATGATATCCATTGGGAAGGAGTTAAGGGTTAGGTTGGCGGATTACGGCTACCTTCATCCGCGTACCTAATACGCAGACGTTGATACGGCGTTGGCAAAAGTTTTGGGAGAGGGAGTCAGGTGAGCGAAGAACAATGTCCTGTCTGTCAGGGAACATGCGGAAAAGGGAGTGTGTAAGGACTTGCAGGAAGTCTTTAATGGAAAGGGGGGTCGATAGCGGGAGTGGGTCTGAGGTGGGTGGTGTCTTCCGAGTCGGACCCTTCGGAAGACAAGATGGGTTGAAGAGATGCCATCTTTGATGGGGAACTGGTAGGTTCCCACCGCTTCCGGCATTTAAAGGAATAGGTAGGATAGGCATCCCCGCAGTTGTTACACTTTGGGTTTGCAGGCGGAGGATCTGTAACTTTCGCCACAGTTTGGACAGTGGATCGCGCGGGAAGGACACTCTTACGTGGTATGCCCCACCTGCATGCAGGTAGAACAATACTTTGGGAGAGGTTGTGGTATAAGGGAAGGTTCGCAACGGTAATGTCGCCCGAACATGATGACACCGCGTGCAAGGAGGTATTCTGGGGTGGTTTGGGAAGAAGTTATGATGCGGAATAGAGAAGTTGGGGTATTCGTGACCTTCGAGGTGATGCAAACGGCCTTCTTCACATGTGGAAGATCGATCGCATCCAGGATCTCTTGGGCTAGGATGTCCTTATCTACGTGACGAAAGACGCAGGAGAAGAAGGGAGCTCTAGGAGTGGAGTTAGGTAAACGGGACAGGAGAGTTGAGTGAGGCGGTCTCTAAGAGACAGGTACGGTTGTGGTTGAATGTTAAGTTCAACCAGGGAAGGTTAAGGGATTTTTAGGAATTAAAAGGGATTTCTGGGTTGTAATGGATTTTGGGATATTGCGGATGCAATACCTCGAGGATTTAGAGCGGGTGGGTTCAGGATTGGGGGAAGTGGGTGTAGGAATCACGGTAGGTACAGGAGGTTGGGAAGGGGTAGGTAAGAGAGCGGATTTATGTGAGTGCGCGGGTTTGTGTGCGGGTTTCTGTGTGCGGGTTTTTGTGGCTTTGTGGAGGCGGTGGAGCGTGTTGAAATGTAGGAGTGTGTTGATGAGGTGGAAATCGACGACGTGTTTGAGTAGGAACGTGTGCGTGAGGATCGTAGTGGCGAGGCGAGGGTATGTGCGAATGTGTGCATGGTGAGTGTCCGTGTAGGTGGACGGGCGGCGTCGGGGGTTGGGGATACCACGGTTACGGTAGCACGGTGGCGGCCGTGCTTAACCATCGTGTTTGTTGTTAGTGGAGGTTTTAAAAATTGAATTCAAGAAAGGAAAGATCATTGTTTTCACGAAATGATCGTCGTCTGTAATTTAAAGCAAAAATATGAGCACTGATACCAACCTTTTATTTTCTTTTGTTGATTAAGGTTCGTATGAGGTTTGTTTATTCTTATTGTTTTCAAGTTTAATTTAAAATAGTTTTTCAAAACATTCTTGTTATTTTAAAGAAATTATTTTTACAAAACAATAACATTTAGTTTTTTGTAACATAACATTTATTAATTACCAAAATTATTAACAGTAATCTTTAATAAAGAAAATGAAAAGGGTTAACATATGAATTACGATTTTGAAAATTAACCCAAAATTTTTTAACCTTTAAAAATAAAATCAAAAAAAAAAAATAAAAAATTAAAAAAAGAATATCCCAAAAAGGAAACCTATAAATTTCCATTTTTAATTGAACTGTTTTAATATTTAAAAAATTTTAAATTCAAACTATGGAAAAACAAAACATTTCTTCATTTGGTTAAAAGATTCTAAAGTGAAATAAAGTGTTCGGCGAAAAATTTATATGGCAAGTCAATCCCTTATTTAAATCCAAAGATCCCGTCAAAGATAAGGGGCACTTTAAATTTTTGTTTTAATTTTCTAAAGAAACAAATTTTTTCTACAAAATTTTAACAAATTTAAAATTTTTTTACACAAATTTTTAACTAAATTATTTTAAAATATGCTTAAAGTGTACAAATTTCATACGTTTTATTAATTTGGTGTTAAACAAAATAAAAACATGGGTTAATTTAGTTGTTTAAAACTTTGAAAAGAAAAAAAGTTATAATTAATTACTTAAATAAGAATTCTTAAATAATCCTACAAAAAATGTAAAACCAATGTTAAATTATGTTATATTTTAATTGCGTTTTTCAAAGATAATGATTAGTAAACCAAAAATTAACATGTAAATCAAATATTAACATTAACTACAAATTTGGTTATATTGTTGGTTATGTTAAAATCTTTCCCCTATTTTACTCAAAGGGGTTACACTTACTTTGCTTTATGTTTATTTTCGAGCCGAAAGTTTGCCGACTTTATTAAAAACTATTAACTTATTCCTTCTTTGGGTTCATTTGTTTTCCTACAAAATTTAAAAATTTTCCCAATTTTAAATAAAAAATTTTCTAGTTATTAATTGAAGTTTTATTGAAAATAATGTCCGGCACACTCGTACGAAATTAAACTTTGTCTTTTATTTGCAAACAACATTTGACATTACATTTGAATTTTTGTTTATTAAAACCGTCGAAAACGAAATTTGGTTTTGATTTACCTTTTATTACTTGGAAAAAAAGGAGTTTGGAATAAAGCAGAATTGAAAGTTTTCTAGAAAAAAATTAACGTGGGTTTGTTAACAATCGGGTAATTGAAAATTTACTTCCATTTATAACCTCTTATGACGCAATTTAAAACTCTTGGATTATTAAATTTCTTTGTTGAAATACGTTGTTTTTAAAAACTCTTTATTTCAACATCACTAATCCTAACACATGCCAGCCGGGGAGGTACCACCACCCTTACCATGGGCTCCTTAATATTGGATCTCCGATTTTCTGAGCTCGGTAAGGGCTGCCGGTTACCTTTTCCATCATCCTCAATCTATTCTCATCCTTATTCTTCCTTCTCGCCCTCACTTTCTTCCTATCGGATTAAAAGTCCCAAATTAAAAGATAAGATGGCTGTGGTTTCTAGGGTTATAAATTCCGGACGTAAAATCCTGCCCCATTCAGATGTCCGGGAGGGCAGGGCCCAAGCGACCTCGGTCATCGAAAGTATCAACTTTCAGGTCTAATCTTAATGCTATTCACCAACATCTTGAACAATTACAACCTGATATATTGTTTCTATCTGAAACACAAGTCTCCTGAAAGCTCGAGTCACCCGACTTGCAATTTCCTCAATACCATCTTCACTCTAACTTTCGATATAAAGGAGGCGTATGTGCCTACATCAAGGACAGAATTGCTTGCAAGAGGGTTTCTTCCTTAGAAAATAAAAATTTTGACGTGATTTGGTTTAAACATTCTGGTCCTAATTTTGTCAAATTCTACTGTTGCATTTATAGGTCTCCTAATGACAGCAACTTTCAAGACTTCTTCGATTACCTTAGTACGAAAGTTGACTATCTCCTGTCTCAGTTTCCATCTTGCGATATCTCATTTGTAGGCGATTTCAATGTTCATAACTCTAATTGGCTTCAATTTTCATCTACTACAAATCCCGCTGGTCATAGTGCAGAAACATTTGCTATTTCATGTGATCTCACACAAATGATTTCTGAACCCACAAGAATCCCTGATAACCCTAACCATACTCCACATCTTCTAGATCTCTTTCTTACATCAAACCCTTTAGGTCTTTCCGACCATTGCCTAATAAAAATCATTTCTACTCTACCTAATTCCACTGTTGTTCGCAAAACCGATAGAACCTTGTGGTGTTTTAAGTCAGCTCGATGGAGTGATTTACGGGATTTCTTTGCAACCTTTCCATGGCGTGAATATTGTTTTAAGTCGTCCTCTTCTTCGGACATCGCTCTTTCAGTATCTGAAGTCATCCTCATGGGAATGGAGTTATACATTCCGAAAAAACAGTACCGTGTAGGTCATTCACGTTCCCAACCCTGGTTCAACAAGGCTTGTTCTGATGCAATATCTTTAAAAAATAAATGTTACATTAAATGGAAATCTAATAAATCGGTTGACAGTCATGTAGAATACGTTGGTGCTAGAAATATCTGCAAAAGTGTCATCACTAAAACTAAAAAGTTGTTCGAACAACGAAAATGCAATGAACTAGCTACATCTCCTTTAGGCAGTCGTAAATTTTGGTCTTTAGCAAAAGCCATTAGTAAAAACTTTCGAACATCTTCATTTCCCCTGACATCTATTGACGGATCGGTAGTTGCTGATTCTGTAGACAAAGCCAACGTTTTTGTGGATTTGTTTGCATCAAACTCGTGTCTCAATGATTCTGGAAAAGATGTGCCCCTAGTCAACTCTTCTTCATACGTTATGAAACCAATTCATTTTCGGTACAAGCTCTTGGAATCGATCATCAGTAGGCTTGATCTCAATAAGGCGACTGGCCCAGACGGTATCCCAGCTATTGTCTTAAAGAAATGTTCCCCGAACTAGTACCAGTCCTATCTAAGCTCTATACGATCTCTATATCTTCTGGGAATTCCTTCATCATGGAAGTTAGCAAATGTTCAACCTATTCCCAAAAAGGTGATAAGACCGATCCCTCAAATTACAGACCAATTGCCATCACTTCCATTTTGTCTAAAATCATGGAAAAAGCCATCAATCAGCAACTGCTCACGTTCTTGAAACTAACAAACTCCTTAGTGACCATCAATATGGGTTTAGGCAAAGTCGTTCAACAGGCGATCTTCTTTCATATGTGACCCAAGTTTGGAACAATACAGTAGAGCAGTCCGGTGAAACAGTTGTAGTCGCTTTAGATATCTCAAAGGCATTTGACCAAGTTTGGCATAAGTGTTTACTTGCCAAACTCACCTCGTTTGGGTTAAATGATACGCTCATCAACTGGGTTTCTAGTTTCCTTGATAAAAGACGAATACGTGTCGTAGTTGATGGCTTTTTTCAAAAGAAGTTAGCATTAACGCGGGCGTACCACAGGGATCCGTTATAGCGCCTACACTTTTTCTGCTGTACATAAACGACCTTATTTCTTCAACAACTAACCCCATCCATTGCTTTGCTGACGATAGCACTCTTCACTGTAGTTCATCTCAGTCTACTCATAGTGATAATCCACCTTCTATGTCAAATCAAGAAATTAAAGCTGAAATGGCAAATTCAATCAACAAAGACATTCAACGTATTCTCGAATGGGAAGCAATAATCTAGTTAAATTTAATGCTAACAAAACTCAGTGTTGCCTTATGTCCGCCAAAAAGATCGATCATTTCCTGTTGTAAGTATGAATGGCTCAGTTCTTAAGTTTTCAGACTCTATTACTCTGTTGGGTATGACTGTATCTTCAAATCTCTCATGGGTTGACCATCTTCTGTCAGCTACCAAAACAGCTGCTCGTAAAATAGGCTTTTGTACAGATCTAAGCAGTACTTTACCTCTCGACAACTCCTTTTGCTGTATAAGGCCCAAATTCGGCCTCATCTGGAATATAATTCTCACCTTTGGGTTAGTGCTCCCCAATACGCTCTCGATATCGTTGATCGTATTCAAAGAGAGCGATTAGGCTTATAAATGACCCGTCCTTAACTTCTCACATACAGTCCCTTGAGCATAGAAGGATGGTTTCAGTTCTTTCTTTGTATTATCGTTATTACAACGGCTATTGTGCTGGTGAATTACATTCTTTGATACCATCTCCGGCTATCTTTGCGAGAAACACTCGGTTCGCTCAATCACATCATCGGTATGCAGTACAAATCTCCACTTGTCGTACCAAACGGGCGCAATCCACATTTTTCTACACGGCTTCTAAACTCTGGAATGATCTCCCTAGTTCCTGTTTTCCTCTCACTTATGATATGAGAAAATTTAAGGTAGCTGTTCATAGGCATCTATTGGCAATTCATTATCCCTCTATCCATCCTCCTAAGTGTTCCTGAGTGCTTTAGCACGATAGGCCTTATTTAGCCTGTTCAGGTCCACAATCATAAAAAAAAAAAAAAAAACATATTGAATCAGTTACTACTTTGAGAGCAACAAGTAGACTTATTTACTAAGTTAAACTAGGAGCTATCGTGTGACTGTTAACTACATACTATTGACTATTAATTCTTTAACTCTTCTTCTTATCGAACTCATAAGTAAAAATGAAATATTAGTAAAGTCAATTAATGTATGTAAAATGCTCGTATTTAGTGTATCTGTATAATCAAATGGTTTCCTAGAAATGTTTGTATAAACAGAGCTGCTCAATGTCTAATGATCTTATTTAGTAAATCTATATAATTGAGTTCCCATACATAACACTTTTTTTTTCGGGATATCTTTTTTATATAACATTGATAATAAATACATGTGTGTTTTAGAATATTTAAAGTCAAATTCAATGACTACAAACACGTTTAAAAACAGTTTGTTCTGTATATGTTCAGTAAATCGTAAGTATTGGAAATTTTAATTATTTTTTATTAAGTACTATCTTCTTGTATAATGTAATGTCTGATCTATGTTTACTAATTTTTGTGTTTAAATCATGAAGATTAAAAAAATTGTGACTTGTTTGACGGTAATAAACACTTCGGCTTATCTTAATTTTTTACAGCTCAAATAACATCGTGTAAACAATTTTTATTTCAAATAAATGAGTCGGTGTGCAAAAAAGATGGTAAATAAAACCTAGATCCCCTTTCCCCGCGCTCCAAACCATTCACTCGGGATTAAAATACACGTTTAGTCCCTTGTTTCATAATACACTATTTTAATATATGAATGATTTATTTACAGTAATTATTAGTATATAGTGCCTTTCTGTTAATATTTTGCAGTCAATCTCTGTAAGCGTTTCGTTTAGGTATATTGTTGAAAAGAGGGTGGGTAGTCGGGTGGGTGCGTACGTGTGTGAGCGCCTATGTCTACTTTTGTATTAAAAAATAAGCCAGGAGTTTAAATTCAGTGATATAATCCAATTGGATTTATGTGGCCAGTAAAAGAAAAAGAATTAACCTTTAGAATCATTTTTGAACGCACTAACAGGAAATTAACTCGATTGAGTACATTTCCAAAAATATCACGACATAATACGAAACAAAACCGAACGAAAAGGTACAGTTAGTGTTTACAGTTTTATTCTGGTCTTTAAGCAATTAATAGACACACATAACATTTGGACTTTTTACTGAAATTCAATTTGGTTATAGAGATCTTTATAATAATCGTTTGGTACATGCAAAGAGTGACAGTTTTGACAATTACTGTAACGAAACAATAATATAAGTGTTAGTATTAGTGATATTGAAATAAAGAGTTTTTAAAAACAACGTATTTCAACAAAGACGTTTAATTGGCGCAGTCGGTAGGATAGAAGAAGGCACAATTGAAGCGTTTTTGCAGTTCGTGATCGTTGCTGTCCGAATCGTCCTCAACAAACAAAACAAGGACCTAGGAAAGTTTTCTGAAGACTACTATCAAAGTAAGTGTTGAGTTCTTTCTATTTTCCGCATCCTTATTTAAGAATTGTGAATTTTAAATACGAAACTTTATTCAAACCATTTTAACTATATGGCAATTTGTAATAATTCTAAGGTAAATAACATAGAATACTTGTCAATATTATTAGAAAATATGTCTTTAATCAGTAATACTTCCGTAAATAACACTCCTACAATTACAGCTGCAAAAGCTATTGCAGACTTTTTGCCAATATTTAGTCAGTTAGAAAGCTTTATTAATAGATAAATTTTATAACAATTATGGTATAACCGCAGATAATAATTTAAGTGATTTTACTTTTGATGTTATCTGTTCTAAACTAAGAAATGAAGTTTTTGATTTCATAATGTGTCGCCTAGGTTTAAAAACATGGCCTTTGTTACGTACAGCTTTAAGACAATACTACGGTGATCGTGCGACAGACAAACCTTAGCTCGCGAATTTTTATATAGACAAAGATATAGAAACGAAAATATTTTAGATTTTTTAAATAGAGTTAGACAAATGAAACACGTTTAGAAGTTAAAATTATTTCAGAAACTAATATTTCAAATGACCGTAAAGCATTATTGATAGAACAAAATGAAGAAAACGCCCTTGACGTTCTACTTACAAACGTAGATGATAAATTAAGATTATTGTTAGATATAAGTAAAACCACATCGTTGACCGAAGCAAGTGACGTAGTTACACGATATTTTTATAACGAACAGCGTATAAACAATATACGTAATGTAACCAGACGAAACTTTAGTTAACCACAGAAGTAAACCGAGACACGTAAATAATGTCAACAAACACATAGACGACATTTTAATAATCACTAATTCCCAAAACCAAACGGAAAACCATTCTAATATCAACCTAATTTCAATTTTTCGCCCCTAAGAAATTATTCAGACCAGAAAACAAACAGGAACCAGTGTCTACTACTTCACGAAATCCTACGATACGTACAGAACACAAAAATCCAACTAACTGCCAGGCAAGCAATAAATTAATTTCAGAAGAGTTATACACCACTGAAACCAATGATCAACCACATTCATATTTCGAAAGTGAGCAACACGATATGAAGCCTCCTCCAACAAACTTATTGCCTTACAAAATAAAACACTCTTTAGCAATAAAATTAAAGCACCTTTACAACACGGAAGAGACTTCTACACGTAAAAAATCGACACACCTCCGACATCTTCAATTCCAAAACGAATCAATACAAAACTCTACGATAAATTAATTATAATACCAAAATCACATGCAACCCCTCCGACGACCAACAATAGAACGAATGTTACCAAGTAGAATGATTTACCCGTCATTTTGACAATGAAAATAAAGAAATCTTACTCGAACAATTACGTACAAACCACCTCTATCACGAAGAAAAAGTAGCCTCCGCAAATCTCGAAGAATACGACTACAATTTTATATAGTAAAAAGGTAAACTGAACAAAAACGCAGACTCACTCTCAAGAATTTTAATTATTTTTTATTGAGTACTATCTTCTTGTATAATGTAATGTCTGATCTATGTTAACTAATTTTTGTTTTTAAATCATAAAGATTAAAAAAATTGTGACTTGTTTGACGGTAATAAACACTCCGGCTTATCTTAATTTTTTACAGCTCAAATAACATCGTGTAAACAATTTTTATTTCAAATAAATGAGTCGGTGTGTAAAAAAGATGGTAAATAAAACCCAGATCCCCTTTCCCCGCGCTCCAAACCATTCACGCCGGATTAAAGTAAATGTTTAGTCCCTTGTTTCATAATACACTATTTTAATATATGAATGATTTATTTACAATAATTATTAGTGCATAGTGTCTTTCTGTTAGTATTTTGCAGTCAATCTCAGTAAGCGTTTCGTTTAGGTATATTGTTGAAAAGAGGGTGGGTAGTCGGATGGGTGCGTACGTGTGAGCGCCTATGTCTACTTTTGTATTAAAAAATAAGCCAGGAGTTTAAATTCAGTAATATAATCCAATTGGATTTATGTGGCCAGTAAAAGAAAAAGAATTAACCTTTAGAATCATTCTTGAACGCACTAACAGGAAATTAACTCAATTAAGTACATTTCCAAAAATATCACGACATAATACGAAACAAAACCGAACTGAAAAGGTGCAGTTAGTGCTTACAGTTTCATTCTGGTCTTTAAACAATTAATAAACACAAATAACATTTGAACTTTTTACTGAACTTCAATTTGGTTATAGAGATCTTTGTAATAATCGTTTGGTACATACAAAAAGTGACAGTTTTGACAATTACTGTTACGAAACAATAATT
Source organism: Vesta saturnalis (assembly GCA_036346205.1). Lineage (NCBI taxonomy): Eukaryota > Metazoa > Arthropoda > Insecta > Coleoptera > Lampyridae > Vesta > Vesta saturnalis. Next base: position 105,313 of record JARFJB010002247.1, read on the forward strand.
CCGTTACCGCAACAAATAACTTCTCTTATCGTTATCCGACCCCATTCTCAAAATTTTCCGCAAACTCGCATAATGGAGATATTTGACCGCTCGGTATTTTTAATTTTAGAAATTAACTTGGTGAATAAATTCCAATGCAATCATTACTCGTACACACAGTTTTATTAATTGAAATGCAAGGTGCAATAATTTTATTTTAAACCATTTCCATTATAAGTACAATTATATAGATTTACTGAATAGGATCATTATACATTGAATAGCTTTATTTATACAAACGTTTCAGGAAATCATTTAATTATACAGATATACTAAACAAGAGCATTTACATACATGAATAGACTTTATTGATATTTCTAAGTTTAAAAGGGAATCCTCAAGGATATAAGACACAGTTAGCAGTTAATAAGTATAAGTATGTAGGTAACAGTCACATTCTAGCTCCTAGTTTAAGTTAGTAAATAAGTCTACTTGTTGCTATCAAAGTAATTACTTTGATGTAATATAAGTGTTAGTATTAGTGATATTGAAATAAAAGTTTTTAAAAACAACGTATTTTAAGAAAGACGTTTAATTGGCGCAGTCGGTAGGATAGAAGAAGGCACAATTGAAGCATTTTTGCAGTTCCTGACCGTTGTTGCTAACCATTTATCTTCTATTCACAATTGAATCTACCAATGCACTAGGATAGAAGAAGGCACAATTGAAGCGTTTTTGCAGTTCGTGACCGTTGCTGTTCGAATCGTTCTCAACAAACAAAACAAGGACCCAGGAAAGTCCTCTGAAGACTACTATCAAAGTAAGTGTTGAGTTCTTTCTATTTTCCGCATCCTTATTTAAGAATTGTGTATTTTAAATACGAACTTTTATTCAAAACTATATGTCAATTTGTAATAATTCTAAGGTAAATAACATAGAATACTTGCCAATATTATTAAAAATATCTCTTTAACCAGTAATACTTCCGTAAATAACACTTCTACTATTACAGCTGCAAAAGCTATTGCAGACTTTTTGCCAATATTTACAGGAAAATGTAGTCAGTTAGAAAGCTTTATTAATAGACGTGATAAATTTCATAACAATTACGGTATAATCGCAGATAATAATTTAAGCGATTTTACTTTTAATGTTATTTGTTCTAAACTAAGAAATGAAGTTTTTGATTTCGTAATGTGTCGCCTAGGTTTAAAAACATGGCTTTTGTTACGTACAGCTGTAAGACAATTTTTATATAGGCAAAGGTATAGAAACGAAAATATTCCAGATTTTTTAAATAGAGTTAGACAAATGAAACACATTTAGAAGTTAAAATTATTTCAGAAACTAATATTTCAAATGACCGTAAAGCATTATTGATACAACAAAATGAAGGAAACGCCCTTGACGTTCTACCTGCAAACGTAGAAGTAAAACCACATCATTGACCGAAGCCAATGACGTAGTTATACGATATTTTTATAACGAACAGCGTATAAACAATATACGACATGAAACCAGACAAAACTTTAATCAACCACAGAAATAAACCGAAACACGTAAATACCCTATACAGTATCATCAAACACATAGACGACATTTTAACAATTACGAATTCCCAAAACCAAACGGAAAACCATTGCAATATCAACCTAATTTCAATTTTTCGCCCCTAAGAAATTATTCAGACAAGAACACAAACAAGAACCGGTATCAACTACTTCACGAAATCCTACGATACGTACAGACCACAACAATCCAACTAACTTCCAGACAAGCAATAAATTCATTTCAGAAGAGTTATACACCACTGAAACGAATGATCAACCACATTCATATTTCGAAAGTGAGCAACACGAAAATACGTACCAAACCAATTATTTTTTTGACAATGACAACTGCAATTTTCACGATGATCAAGATTTTCACGATATGAAGCCTCCTCCAACAGACTTATAGCCCTACAAAATAAAACACTATTTAACAATAAAATTAAAGCACCTCTACAATACAGAAGAGACTTCTACACGTAAAAATCGACATCTTCAATTCCAAAACGAATCATTACAAAACTCCATGATCAATTAATTACAATACCAAAACTACATGCAACCCTCCGACGACCAACAATAGTACGAATGTTACCAAGTAGAACGATTTACCCATCATTATGACAACGAAAATATAGAAATCTTACTTGAACAATTACGTACAGACCACCTCTATCACGAAGAAAAAGTAGCCTCCGCAAAACTCGAAGAATACGACTACAATATTATATAGAAAAAAGGCAAACTGAACAAAAACGCAAACTCACTCTCAAGAATAGAGATATTCCTTTTAGAACAAAATGATCCATCAACTACACACACAAAAGGAAAAACCAAATTTTACAAAACATAATAATTAAACATCCACACACACAAGACGAAGACGATAACGAAACAATACATACTGGCAAAGAAAACTCAAAATACCCTTTACTAAAAAAACCAATTAACTCCTACAAAAACCAAATAATAATTGCAGACTTTATCCTAAATAAATTGACCAAGAACCAAAAACAAAATCTAGAACGCGCAAACAGACGAAAAATTAAAATAGATAATACGAAATCCACCTTTATACTAAAAGGTAACGACAAAAGACAAAACAAAGTAATACAACCCTATGAAAAAATTCAACAATTAAAACAAATAAGCGCCAATAAAGTAAAAGTTGACGACAAAACCTATCACTTACGAAAACGAGAACCACAGCGTTCCTTTACAGATTCCAACACAAGACATGACGACCCTAATTCTCATCACTGACGGAATCCAACCCACTAGCTATCAAGACAATACAAAAACCAATACTACCGGTCCAACTAGGACAAACAAAAATAATTACCTCTAAACACACATTCGTGTATCACATCAACCTTAGCCAACCTCTTGAAATATCCTCAAAAATATTTATCCAGTTACCATCCTTCAAAAAGTATTAAAACACCGCCAAAATAACTTTTCTTCGATAATAATCACTAAGATAAACCTAAGCGACATCATACTAACAAGACTACATTATTTCACAAGTACCGACGACGCAAAAACGATCATTAATGGATGGAATCGGAAAACTATTTAATTGGCTTTTCGGAACATTAGACGTAGATCGCGAAAAACGCATTAATAGCTACTTATAAATACTTAACAAAAACGACGTTAAACTACTTTCCACATTGTCAAAACAAGAAACGGTATTACGCGAAATGACGCGAACACAAGAAAATTTTGCACTTTAATAAATAACCAAATTACATTACAAGATCAAGTAAACAAATTGAAAGATAGCATAAACGAATTAATAGATTTTGAAAAATATTTAAAATTCATGCACCTATTGTTCCCGAACCTTACAACTACTTCCAAATGTACCCCGTTCCTATTTATTACCTAATAATTATTCCTGAACAACACTTTGACTACTCAACACTGAAAACCACGGGCCAGAAATAGAAGATTTTTATTATGTTAACAATCAACCATGTTTAGCCAACATCCTTAGAACCGCAAGAAATAATTGTCAAGAGACAAACATTTATTTAACAGAAACCACAGTACAACAAATTAACTCACATCAAGTGCTAATAATCCCAATTCAACCAATCACCATACAAGCTTCCTGCGAAGCAAACGGACTATGCGAAATTCTCCACCCCTCAATTATTACATTAGAAGATTGCCGATTAGAAATCAACTGAATAATATACCAACCCGAAGATACCTTTCACGATGATTTTGTTTTTGAACTACCCAAATTCAACGTTACCTTTAACGAAGAGAAGAAACAATCACCAGTAGTTAAGTTGAAAAATTTAAATAACGCTAATGTAAAACACATTGAAAACCTAAACAATTTACAAATTCCAAATTTAAGCGTACCTGGTAATAAACATACTTAGGCGAATACTATAATTATTATTATCATTATGTTAATTTTTAACTTATTTACAATGTATATTAAGGTTATACGACCAAAACGAAAAAATAAATATTAAGTTAAAGAAAAATCTTTAACAGACTTGCAAAATAGAGACCCCCTATTTTTCGAGCTTGGCAAGGGAGGAATTATATAGATTTACTAAATAGGATCAGCTTTGTTCATACAAAAAATTTCAGGAAATCATTTAATTATACAGATATGCTAAACAAGAACATTTACATACATGAATAGACTATATTCATATTTTTAGGTATAAAAGGGAAACCTCAAGAATATGACACAGTTAACAGTTAATAGTCAATAGTTAATACTTGTTGCTATCAAAGTAATTACTTTGATGTTATATAAGTGTTAGTGTTAGTGATGTCGAAATAGAGTTTTTAAAAACAACGTATTTCAACCAAGAAACTTAATTGTATACAGATTCACAATGTTAAAACATAACGATTTTTCCATTTGAACATCGAAATAGTTCAGGTACGAAAACAAGTTTTATCTCTTACGTCGAATGAGATACATTGTTAACACTGTAAGAGTGAATCGTATTTATTAAGATAGTGTGAGTAAGTGTGTGTGTGTGCATAAAATATACATTTGGTTCCTGGTGCATAAACGATTTAATTAGCTTTTACTATAATTATAAGTTATGCATCATTAGGACGTTGTTTTGATTTCTACATGCAATAGTAAACCACCCCGAAATTGGTTACATACAATAACCGTCCCGATTACATTAAAGGAATAATTTACTAAGGCCGAACTACCCCTTTTATTTATAAAATACGGTGAAGTTGTCACCTGTTAATCTGTTTTATCCGTTAGATCTTTAAATTACCTTCACACGTTTTTATCCAGTTAAGAAATCGCTATGCATTTGAAGAATGCATTTAGGAATCTTCTTGTTTAACCCTTCATCGGGTGTATTTGTTCCGCAATCGCGCGCTCGTCTATCTTCGTCTTCTGAGTTGAGGAAACGCCAGTCACGTTTGTGTGTTAGTTGCATGCGGCTGTGCTGGTTATCGCCATATTTAATCTATTAGATTCATTGCGCCCGATCTCGTATTTTTTGTATGTGTTACACTTTATATTCTTTTTTCATATTATTGTTTTGAAAGGACCCATAATAACCTGTAGGTAAACATTTATTGCGATATTGGTCTGAAAATTTTTTTTTAGTTGCTAATCTGTTTTATTCATTGCTCCCGTTCAGTGGTCACGTTATCACGATGATTTTTTATTTACAGTTTTATATGGGGAGTCTCCAACAGATTTATACTCCTGATGATGAAGTAGATGCCGAAGAACTACGAAAAATAGCTTATTTCCAGTCAGATGATGAAGACAAAATTGAATTCGAAGATGAAACTGATACTGATTACCAGGATCAAATCGAGGAACAGATCGATAATTCGTAGACTGATCAGGCTTCCTCCTCCTGTATAAGTGATTCCGAAGAATGCGAAATTTCAAGCGTCTATTTCGTAGGGAAAGATAAATCGCAATGGAATTAAACTAAATCTTCACAACGAGTGAAGACTCGACTGCAGAACATTATAGCGCGATTACCGGATGTAATTGGACCTGTACGAAATGTAAAGTCTGTTCTCGATTGCTGGGGTGTTTGGTAAGCAACCAAATTCGGAACAAAATCGTTGATTCTATAAATCAATATATTTCAGCAATCCAAACAGATTACAGCCGAGAACGAGATGCCAAATATACAGATCTTATCGAGTTGAAAGCATTTGTATGATTTCGGTATCTGGTAGATCTCTTACACGTAACAGGCAAAGCCTAGAAGAGCTATAGGGAGATAATGGCTATGGAGTGGGAACGTTTCGCTTAGTTATGAACTTGAAAAGTTTCCAGTTTCTTCTTCCGTGTGTCCGGTTTGACGATATGACAACTCGTCTAAAACGAAGAAAATTTGATAAGCTTGCAGCTATTCGCGAAGTGTTTACATCGTTTGTTGAAAAATGTAAAGCCAAATACACGCCAGGGACAAATGTCACGAGTGATGTGATGCTTGCTGGTTTCAGAAAAAAGTCTTCGTTTAGGCAATATATCCCCTCCAAACCGAATGAGTATGGCATTAAAATTTTTGCCCTAGTGGATGCAAGAACCTGGTATTCCTTCAATCTGGAGGTATACCCAGAAAAACAACCAGAGGGTCCATTCGAGACAAGCTTCAGACATGCTGATGTTGTCAAGAGACTAGAAGAACTTATCTATAACACTGGCCGTAACATAACAGCAGACTCTTACGTAGGTACCATTAAAAAAAATTAACGATAACTTCCGCCGGAGTTTGTTTATTTGGTTTTCAGAAAGATGTTACGTTAGTTCCATATTATGTACCTGAAAAGGGTAAAACTGTAATTTTAGTATCAACTGCCATTTTGTTTATTGATTGACGAAAAAAGAGATAATAAGCCGAAAATTATAATGCAACTTATAATGTCCAAGAAAAGCGGTTAGCCTCAGTAACATTTTTCACGATGCTAAGTATGCTGGAATAAATACGCTAAGTTATATACAAAGGAACGAAATGAAATGCCAAAACAAGAATTTTTCTGAAACAACTTACTGCAGTTGCTGTGAACATTGAGTCGACGACAAAGAAACAACTCATCTCCAGAAAACTAAAGTTGGAAGTGTGAACACAAAAGAAGAATCCTCTGTCTAAACCGGATCTTCGACAAACAATAGAAAAGGTTACTTACTAAAGATAAAAACAAAATACACAAAATATTTTTGCAGATGATGCAACAAATTTTTGGGCTTTGAACATGCAGAAATTATTTGTAAAAAACTGTTGCGACTCATAGTTGGATGGAAATCAAGCCGATGAGGAAGATTCCGAATAGTTTATTTCAAGTATTGTTCTCTCTTTGTTATATTTATTAATTTATCTTTTATATTAGTTTTTTAGGGACACATACATTAATTAAGGGGTTTTATAGATTAATATTATAAATATCCACGTTTTCACATTTTGTTCATTCACTCTCCTGACTTTTGATTCTATTAAATGAATTGCGCCCCTTCTAGTTATTCTACAATTGCGCCCGATGTAGTTATAGGTTTGATTACGACGACTTGCAGACAGACATTTTATTTGCATTTTATCCGATACCGTATGGTTAGGATTATACTTTAATTTTCAAATTGAGTGTAAGCGTTTACCGAAACGCGATTTATTTTCTGCAGCTCAGGAAATTGAATTTTGTAATTAGGATTTTTCTTTTTATGTTGTTTAAAAGAGTGAATTGCTCCATAATTTTTTTTGTTTTATTTGGCCGCCTTTATCAGTTTACATACTGTTTACGCGAACACATTTTGTTTGTTATTTTTTTCAGTAATTTAGTTTTAATCTTCCGCCACAATTGATAACCGTGTATATACTGGGTGATCCAAATATTCCAACTACAGCAGTTATTAATTCTATTTCGACTAAAAGGATGTTTTATTAACAGCAACTGGCTGATTGTTAATAACCATTATTATTTTTCCAAATTTTGTATTATATATTTTTTTTTGGAATTCCCGGACATGAGTGATTTACTTGTTATCAGATCACAACATTTATTTTAATTGTGCCGTTAAACCGTGTCTAAAAGATTACAGGAGTTAATTTATTTTGTTTAGTGCAGAACTATTGGCACAAATAACTCTGCTATGTAGCCGCCTTTATTAGTTTACAGCCTGTTTGGGCAAACGACATTTTTTTAGCCTATGTTTTTTCCTACAAATTTAGTTTTGAGTTTTTCGGCGCCGTTGGCAATTATATATATTTTTCTTGATTTTGTACATTGTTTTAATCACTGGAGTTTTCGCCACCGTTGGGGAATAATTATTTTATTAATTGGCATCGCTAAGCGCTAGAGTGCGCTTTGTTTTCGAGTTTTTTTTCCGAGAAATATTAATTTAATTTGTTTCATTTACCCGCCATAACAATTTACTTGTCTTAAACTGAGACCGACAGTTTGATTTGTACTTTGCCGTTTGAAGAATCGTAGTGTTGTCCTAATTTACAACGTATACAACTTACTTTTTTTTCCACTTTCTTCCGATCTTTGTACCAGGAGGTATATTTTTTGTAACTGAATTATTTTTTTTGGAATTCATACTCCCGGGGCTCGCGCATTTCTGATTCAACAACGACACAAACCTTAAATACCGACACCGATTTAAATCTTCAGAAACCCTGGTAGACCGACGTCTTCATTGACGCTACTTGAACCGGTTTTACCCTTTTAATCCCCCGATATGGGGAATCTAGGACTCTAAACCACCGTTCACCTAGATTGGCGCTCGAGTAACCCGATTACACCGCGATAGTCCAACCGCAGTTTACCGCTCCGCCTCTCAAATAATTCTGATAGCAACTGACCATCCACCCAAAGTTAAAGCGTTATGTTACCTTTTGTTTTATTTGTTGCAAGTTTAAATTTCTGGGAATAAAAAAAGTACGCTCGTTTATCGATTATAATACGCAAAAATCCTGCATCAATCAAAACAAAATAGTTTGATATACAACTGGGTCCTTTTTCAGTTGTACGTGTAGGTGTAATTTAAGAGATGTATATTTTTAAACAACTACCCTTATTTAATTGAACTTACATTAGTAATTCTGGTTAATAATTACTCAAAATTGACTTCTAATTACTTCTATTATAACTTGATTGATTAATTATACATGCTTCTTATTGTCTACATTGTCTATAGTGTATACTACTATCTACTACCATTGTCTACTACTTAACTAATACTAATACAAATCTTTTTATAACGTTTAATGTAACATACTGCTTACTTTCGAAAGGTTACTTAATTGCAACTTATTGACATATATTATCCTAATTTTAATTCAGCATTGTGTACACATTCAGTTGGCCTTCTTTTACGTTTAATACATGTAATTGCTTTATCAAAAGATTTCAATGTGCAACTATTTTATTATATTTAAATTCTAATCCAAAAAAGTTATCGGTATCATATCGCCAAAAATGATACAGATGAACAGAATTGGGAGCGAATAGTTAGCCGAGACCTGCAACCGCCAACACATGCAAAAACTGTTCCAGGACGTATTATGCACAACTTTGCTTCGCTCTGACTATTGATTCATTGGCACCACTGATCATGAACGTGACCAACGGTTCCAATGTGTATGATAGCTATCAATATAAGTTCATGTACAATTTTTACGTAAAATAATTTTCTAACTGTGGTCTGCACATACATGTTGACTGCAAACAGAGCATGTAGTTTGCTACTTGTGCACTTGCCTTGATTTGGTTGCTATTTGATAGATTCCATATCCTTGTCGTCTCCTACGGTTTCGTGGGTATCAATATTTCTCAATACAGGATTGGTACTGTTTACCGTACTATTGGTAAGCCTACGTTTTATTTTAAGAATATGTTTGCTTTGATGTTTGGTTCTGTTAGCTGTTTTCCCAATTCTAAACGGAATAACTTCTTTTTTTTATATATTGATCCATTCATTCGGGGTGAAGGTTAATCTGTAATATGACTGTATTGACTGCGGCTACGCCTATGAGATTCATAAACAATACTCGTCAGCTTTTACAAGTGTATTCTACCACCATCTTATCTAAGGTATCAACTGCTCTTTTTGTCGCATTATAGTAACTTATAATTTGCTACATGTCTAACCAGCATGTAAACATTTTTTGAAAGTGCACTCGACTAAACTCCTGCGTACGGTCGTTTGACCGCAGAGCACTTGGATGCGTGGGGTTTTGGAGGTTGCTACAAGGTTGTTGACGTGGTTAGATAGCCACTAAAGGATAGGCGCCACAGGTTTTAGTCAGGAAAGGGAGAAAAGGAAAGAAAAGGAAAAAGAGAGTAGAGTAGGGGCAGGCCCTGTAAAACCTGAAACAGGTAGTGCTCCAAAAAAAAAAGGAAACAATTTAAAAGAGAGACAAACTTTTACCCGAACAACCAAACAGTAACCGTTTATTTAATTTAATTTAAACTCACATTAATACTTGTCGAATAAATATCGAACGTAAACAATAATGATACTATGCTAGTTTTCCCCCAAAGTATTCATAACAATCTTAACTAACAAAATAATTATAATTCAGCCCTGACGATGGCAAGTGGTGAGCCGTCGCAGATGCCCACAAAGAAAAAAAAACTAAATGTATTTAGTTCGTTAATCGAACCCTAAACGTAAAAGAAAAGTTTCGTTAATTGTGCCGCTCCCGACGGTTGTAAGTACTTACAAATCGCAGCCGAAAGGGCGAAAGTAACCCATAAAGTGCGATCTAAAATAGATCCACAATGAAAATAGTAGTGCTTAATTTTTGAAACGGCTTGCCTACGTTTCACAAAATAGAATTTAAATCCCCAATGATTTTGATTTCGGTTTCTTGAATTTTATTAAAACCCTTAAGAAATGGTATTAAATAGAAATATCTGGATAGTCTGTTCAGTGCAAGGCATAGAATTGCAGCAAGACATTCAATAGTACAGAAATTTTTATTACAGCAAAACCTGCTCTGAACAAAATTATCCGTAATGACAATTAATTAATATTAATGAAAGACAAAGTACAGAAAAGTTACAGAAATTCTAAATTTGAATATAAATATATATACAGTTTCAAACAATGACTGTAATTCATACGACCTCGATATCTGTTCCACCCTGTATATAATGTATTTTAAAACAGGAGCTTCAACGCGCAACTACCGTGTGAAGGTAGTGAACTAAGTAGGTCAACGTCCCAGTGAATAATAGGTGTGGTTTTTTCTTCTTTTGTATGCAGAAAGAAATTACAAATTGAACAAATCAAACTCTAAATTATTCAACCACTTTAGCCTCCAGTAAAAGCATGTTATTATAAATGATAAATTTTTGTTACAGTAAGTACATAAGGTTAAACACCGAATGTAACCTAACTCTGTTGTACTTATTTTAGCAATACACTGTTCATTACACAAATCCTGTGTATATTGAATAATAAAGAATTCTGACCTTTGATGAAGAATTACCAAACTGTAAATGCCCTTCGTGTTTCGAAGGTGGTAGTTACTTTGTGGAACCAAGACAGCTAATCAGTAGCTAAGAGCCAGCATTCCAGTAGGAATAGGTACGGAGGTGATCGGTAGTGGATTCCAATTTGCTAGTTATGTATATAAATAAAGAATAGCTGTTTATTTCGCCGGTATCAAGGCGCTGAAAGTGATACAAGTAAGTACGTTACTAATTACCTTATACAAGCATACCTCTTTTTAGATGTTTAGAGCCGATAGCGATGATTTCGTTTCAACAGACCTATGTTATAAATTTAATTAATCGTGCGAAAGTGCCTAAATGAAAGAATCGATTTACTAAAGTTGTCGAACATGTGTTAAACTTACCCGAGGATATGAAGATTGAGAATTTCAATAAGATCCGCTTGTAAAGCGTCAGTAAGGTTTTATACCAAAAACCATTACCTTATATGAAAAATTTTCCAAAGAAACGATGCTTAAACATCTTATAAACGGAAGGAAAAATTTTCTTGAAGATCAATTTCCCCATCGGAAAATGGCGTTTAAGTAAAAGAAAGATCAGGAACAACGCCCTAACAAAAGCAATATTGCAAACCTGTCAAAACTATTCAAACTAGATAAGAATGTTAAAACCAAATTTTGATAAATAAATTTTACAGATATCCCATTGTTGTCTTTTAAAAACAAGATTCCTTTTCAAACTTTATTAAATGACCCTAAATCTTCGAGATGGCGCAACTTGTTTAAATACCAAATTTATATCTATAAAGGAATAAAAGATGTGTACGTTAAATAAATTAGTTTAACTGTAGAGGTGCGAAAAATAATTTTTTAGGTACAAAATTAAAAACATTCCACCAACGAATACGGAAATATTTATTTAGATGTAAATAATTAGTTCATTCATTAGACAAAGTAACGGAAGTTGTCGAAAATACACGTTATTCACGATAAACACGTAACAAATTTCTCGTTTGTTATGTTCTTCTTCTTAAACGACTGCATCATTATGCTTAGAGGATAAGATGTAACACTATTTTTGAATATATATATATATATATATATATATATATAATATATATATATATATATATATATATATATATATATATATATATATATATATATATATATATATATATATATATATATAAGACACGCGCATATACACGTCGATCGTTTAAAGCGGAACTGTAATAATTTTTGAAAATATTTCAATACAGTCATATACGTGGTCTTTATGTGCACATTTTAAAATTACTTTGGTATATACAGGGTGTGTCAGTAATAACATACATATCAAACACATGATTTTTTAAATTGAACATCCTGTATTTTTTCTCATTTTTGAATTTTAGAGACCAAACAAAGTTTAGTTACTGTTATAGTTCCTATACCTGAAACTTACAGTTCTCGAAATATTTCAATTTTTTAAAAAACACAGACTCAAAATCAAATGTCCCGTACGCCCAGTAGGTTACAAATTTTCATTCGCAGCTGACATGACTGTTTTACCATAAGAATAAGGTTTAAATTAGATATGAAAATACTGCACAAATATTATACAGGGCGTTATAAAATTTACTTTCAACTTGATAAACTTTAAGTCAAATAGCTTTTTTATTTTAAATAGAACACCCTGTATTTGATAGTAAAGTTCGATGGGGATATAAGTTGGCTTTCAATCTGTATTAGGGTTCCCTGTACCTATCTATCATAGTTCCTCTGTAAAAGATCATTTTCTCTTTCACATAACATTACGTCTATTTCTGTATTAGAATTAAGCAGAAAAAAAGGAGACTGGGAAAACAAAATGTTAACATTTATTGCCCGTTAGAAAATAAATTACAAATGTCAAATTGTCTTGCATTAGTTGATTAGGCGCACGTTGTAAACAAATGTGAAATTTAAAAATGAAAATTTATTCGCAACAAGAGCGTGTTGATATGATATTAGTACTTCGAGAGTGTCAAGATAACTGTCTATTGGCATCGAGCGTTTACTCCCAAAAATATCCAGCTCGAAGTCATCCGGACAAACGTTCATTCGAAAAATTATTTCGAACAACAGGAAGTGTGGCTTATCCCAAAATTAACAGGGGAAAACCCATTCTTGGTGATGAAGATAATGCATTTGCAGTTGTTGGAAATATAATAGAAAATCCTCACGTAAGTCAACGTACTTTAGCCAATGAGACGGGAATGAGTAGACGAAGCATCGGCCGAATTATAAAAAAATACAAATTTCATCCGTATCATATCCAACTACATCAAGAGCTTTATGAAAGAGACTTCATCACCCGGTTTAACTTCTGTCTGTGAGTTTTGGACAAAATGGGTGAAGACAATAACTTTTTCGACTATTCTCTGGGGTCTCGTGTAATACGCCCTTATTTTTTCCACGCAATCTGAATGGTGAAATGTTTCGAAGATTTATCCGACAAATACTTCCAGAACTATTGGAAACTCTTCCTCTCGATATCAGACACAGGATGTGGATGCAGTTGGGTGGTTCTCCTGCACATTTTCACGTGAATGTGCGACGGGAACTAAACAGACGTTTTTCTAATAAATGGATAGGAAGAGGGGGCGCAGAAAATTGGCCGCTAAGGTCCCCGGATTTAACATGTGTAGACTTCTTTCTATGGGGATATGTTAAGGATATTGTTTATGAGACTTCGTCAACGACACCTGACGACATGAGAGAAAGAATAAGCGCAACTTTCACCACAGTTACTTCACACATGTTAAGAAAAGTCAGACATTCTTTTGAAAAAAGGGTTCGCTTATGTATTGAAAACGACGGTCGTCAATCTGAGTACTTACTAAAACTTCAATAACTTAGGGTTAATTTTTTGCTTTTAGTTTTTGTATTTGTAGCTGACATTTGTAATTTATTTTGTAACGGGCAATAAATGTTAACATTTTGTTTTCCCAGCCTCCTTTTTTTTGCTTAATTTTAATACAGGAATGGACGTAATGTTATGTGAAAGAGAAAATGATCTTTTACAGAGGAACTATGATAGATAGGTATAGGGAACCCTAATACAGATTGAAAGTCAACTTATATCCCCATCCAACTGTGCTATCAAATACTATTTAAAATAAAAAAGTTATTTGACATAAAGTTTATCAAACTGAAAGTAAATTTTATAACGCCCTGTATAATGTTTTTGCAGTATTTTCATATGTAATTTAAACCTTATTCTTATGGTAAAACAGTCATGTCAGCTGCGAATGAAAATTTATAACCAACTGGGCGTACGGGACATTTGATTTTGACTCTGCATTAAAAAAAAAATGAAATATTTCGAGAACGGTAAGTTTTAGGTATAAAAACCATAACAGTAACTAAACCTTTTTTAGTCTCTAGAATTCAAAAATCAGAAAAAATACACGATGTTCAATTTAAAAAGTCATATGTTTGATATGTATCTTATTGTTGACACACCCTGTATATACCAAAGTATTTTTAAAATGTGCACATAAAGACCCTATATATGACTGCATTGAAATATTTTCACAAATTATTACAGTTCCGCTTTAAACGATCGACGCGTAGATGGTGCGCCATATGTTATATATATATATATATATATATATATATATATATATATATATATATATAAAGACTAAATTAGTGGGGATGCAGCCAAAAGGTTTAGGGCAGAAAAGAAGACCCTTTTACTTATTTGAAAGCTTACGGCATTAAATTATTATAAGTTATATAAAATATAAAATATCTGGTGTGGAACACCACAAAACCTTCCATCCTACGAAATGGAAATTAAACGAAATGAAAAAATTTAATTTCAATTTTTTTAGACAACTATGCAACCTCTTTTTATACGCTCATAACGAAAACAGGCAACGTTGTGAAAACAAAAACCAACAATCTATGTCATAACGACGTTTAAAACTTCATGCCAGATAGAGATTCATAGACATAAATAAATGTAACGTAAAAAAATTCAAAAGTCGTCCGCTTCCATAAAAATAGGGATAATACAGATTCAAATATATATTTAAATTTTACATTTATTTCGCTTTACATTAAAAAATGTTATAAAGAAAATTTATGTAAAATTAAATTTTCTTTAAAGAATACGTCTACACTTTTTTTTATAAAATTAGTCGGTTTTCAGCTAATGGTAACATTCAAATTCTACCTTAGGATTTTCTCCGCGAAATTACGCGTCGTATCAGAAAACTTCATAGAATATAATTAGTCGATGTGTTTAAGGTCTATATCTAGGTATTTTTATACCTTTGAAATATGTAGCTATTTTAGATATATTTGATAAAAATCAAACTAACCCTAATATCCCCCTCCCCCTTATCGCCACTGGATTTTTCCCAAAATCTAATCAGCTCTAAGCCAACTGAAAACAAGCTTAAATACAAAATGTTATGTTCGTAGGTGTTTTCGTTCTGGAGTTCCCGCATAACCTTCTATACCGACGTATGTATATGTAGGTTGAAAGGTAAAAAACGTATCAGAATTAAAACTTTTGCCAATTGGCATGTTAAGTGACAAATATTGGCAAGGTGACAAAGAAAATGTATCGGGCGGTTCATATCGATTATCTTTGTTCTTGTTATTAGGTTGTTTCAGAATTTCTATAGCTCCTCGAATCTTTCTTGAGTACCAAGTCCTATCGTTATATAGAATTCTTCTGTTTTCAAAATTTGTATTGTGAAGAGTGTTTAATGCATGTTCAGCAATTGCTGATTTAGGACGATAAAGTAAGCGTAAGTGTCTTTTGTGTTCTGTTCACCTGGTGTTAATCATTCTTCCAGTTTCACCAATGTAGACTTTCCCAGAAGAGCATAGCAGTTCGTAAATATCACACGTATGTAGTATTTGGCAGAATTCATAAGTAGACCTCGGATTTCTAAGCACAAATAATTCCCGAAATAATCATTCAATATGCATTTTAAAATTGTTAAAATAAGCATTAAGAAAGCATTTATAAGCACAAATAAACGTTCATATGCAACAATAAGCATTCCTTATGCACCATTATTTATTTCAGAGTGAAAGGCAATAATGGGTTTTAAAAATAAAAACAACAGTAAAGTAGTTCATGTATTTACTTATGGAACAATGTATATTTAAATAAAATACAATGTGCCCTAATGTTATAAAAGAAACATAAAACGATTAACCCCTAACAACTACGAGGTTTTTTTTAACAACTAAACTCATAAAAAAATTTATGGTAATTTGAAAAGCAATACGTAATTAATACTTTTCTAAATTTTCTGAAGTAAAACTTCTTCGCTTTTCATTGAAAATTAATTTATAGGTAGAAAATTATCTTTCAACCTCTACCGATGTTAACGGTGCAAATTTTAAAAACTGCACTAGTTCCAAGAGAATATTACTGGGCGAATCAAAATTCCTTCCCTGATAGTATTTTATCAATGACATCCAAAGTATGGTATCTAAGATTTTGTTAATAACGAAAGCAAATTTGCTTTTAACAATTTCCGCAGTTTTTCTGTTAGAACCTTCTATTTCGGTTTTGAGAGTTCTTACTATATTTAAACTGTCATTAAGGAAAGATGGGAATTTTCTAGTTTTTAATTGCTTCTGCAATGCATAAAAGTTGCTGGAGATATATACAATATCCTTATGCAAATTCTTGTCTTTCACAAGACGTTTTGCAGTTTGAATGGAAATTGCGTCAGTTTCGTCAAAATCATTAATTAGTTCTGCTATATCGTTAAAATGGTTTGCATAAAAGTCTACTGCTTTTAACCAAGTACCCCATCTTGTAATAATAGGTTCTGGGGTAATGATAAATTGGGCAATTTAGATTTATAGTGGGTGCTTTAAGAAATATTTTTAATTACAGCAATGAAAGTATTAACGCTTGGATATGAATCTAATAGTTTCTGCTATTCGGTGAAGACCATTGCTAGAACACGTAACATGTACAAAGTTAGAGTAAAATGTTTTCAGTAATTTTCCTGCAGCTACCATGTAAGCTGCGGCATCTGTGTACATGAGTAAAACATTTCTGTCGTTAAACTCCGTGGGGAATAGAAATCTTAAGCAGGAATTTCACAAAATAAGCTACCGTATTGCTATTCGTTTTTCTAAGACTTTAGAACATACCAAATATGATCTTGTTGAATCGAATTTGCTTAATTTGCCTACTATAAAATTGGCAACGTAATTTCTACGGCATCAGTAGTTTCGTCAACTGAAAACCAAATTGGATATCTTGATACGTCTTTCGTATTTAGTATGGCAGAATTATAGCAAACGTCCTGATAGTTTTTCTTAATGTTGATTGCGTAGAATACTGCGATCACAATATTTTTCCAAAATGTTTTAAAATTGGATTTTAAACAGCTTTCCACGTGATATTTGCAGCGTTTAAAGCACGACACAAATCTTCAGAAAACCATTTCTTTTCTCAGTTGAATTGGTTAAAATGTTTGTTTTAATGATTGTTTTCAGCAACACTGGCCTGATGCAAAGATGTTTTAACGTGTTGTTGAATTTGATATTTATTGTTGCTTGATACCTTGAAAACACAAAATGCATTATTATTTAATATTAAATTTATTTGTTTATTATTCGAACAAAAATTATGGCCGAAATTATGTAATTAAAATTAAAATTAAAATTGCGTTAGATACTTACTTCATTGTTGCAAACATTACAAAATATGACGTCACCATCAGATGAAAAGCAGTCGTAGTCTTTTAACCACTGTTTAATTAGCACACTTTTGAAGTTTATCCTTTCCCATTTTTGTTTTTTTTAATAACCGAAAGTTATAGTTTAATTATCTAGCAATCAGTTGAATTTAATTAGAATTAATTTCATTCGCTGTCACAAAGTGCATTGAAGCAGCAACAGCAAGTAGTCACTACCGAATGTATATGAACATTCAAACTGAGAATGTTTTTGAAGTAGAAGGGATAGAAAACCACATGTTTTAGGGCTGCTTGACCATTCGGCAGCTACAGAGGACGAGGCGATCACGCGCTGTACACTTGTTTACGCTGCTGACTCTTGGTTTTGAATATACTTGAGTTGTAAACAAACATCTGTGCCTACTTAAAATACACAATTCTCGAAAATCTTAACAAGTAAGCCGTCGGCTTACGAATAGTTAATCTCTAGAGTGGTAGCTTATTGTATCTGTCGTGTTTATTTAAAAACTTTACAAAAACGCATTGTTGAAGAGATTTTAAAATAGACAAGCTTAAATTTTAAATATAAGTTCAAACGTAAAAATCTCCGAGCAGAAAATAAGCACAAATAAGCACGTTTTACATAAATAAGCACTTAAGCACCAAAATAAGCAGAATAAGCATAAATAACTTTAGCTCATTTTCCATAAAATTGTCTGAAACGACTTTATTTTTATTTTCAAGGCAGTATACCTAATACACACAAATAAGCATTTGCTTAGAAATCCGAGGTCTATTCATAAGATTTTGAATTTTAATACTGCTGTTATAAGTTACTTTTATATTAATATCTTATATTTTTTGTCGGATACATTTAGTTTTTGATGTATCACATTTGTCACTAAATGTGTCTCCCAAATTACGTTTGGCTAAATTTCAACAAGGGAACTGAAATCGGAGCGAAATTGAGCAATATCCTTTCAGGACCACCCGTAAATAGTACAGTATGTCCAAAAATTAGTTCCCCAGCCGCGGAGGTTAGTCTTTCACCAACACAAAGCCGAAAATCACGTGTGACAAAATTTCGAAAATTTCCTGCTTACAAAATTATGGCCATGTTAAAGATCGGAGTGAAGGTATTTTTGCAAATCAATTTTTGAAATATATATCCAGGTAAAGATAGACAGAATATGACATTTTGTGTGTCAATGTTTGATTGTAAAGTTTTAAACTGATATACAAAGATAAATTAAGTTTTAATACCTATTATAATGCCCAGAAGGTACAGTAGTCAAGAATATTTACATGTGATTAAACTACTTGTAGCATGTAATAATAATGCTCTGCCGCAGAGCGTCTGTACCGCCAACGCTTTCCTACTTGGCAACACCCTGATCATAAAACTGCTGCCGAAGTTCGTCTACTTGAAACTAAATGTTTGGCCCCTACCGTGATTCATGCTGGCCGTCCTATACAGCTAACATGGCAACAAGAAGAGCAACTTCTCCACGACATTGAAGAAGATCTGACTTGAAAACCAATCGTCACCATCCTCGTAGTACTATTTACAGATTCATGCAAAGAGAAAATCTATATCTTTATGACTTACGGGCGGTTCGAAAATTGCATCCTGGGGATGGTGAGTTGCGCTTACTATTCTGCAGATGGTTTTTAAATTGCTTAGATACAAATGATGACACCTTTAAGCAAATATTGTGGACTGATGGGGCCTATTTTAATCAATAAGGGGTGTTGAACCAGCACAACTTACATAGCTGGAATGACAAAAATCCACATCAAAGTAGTGAATCACATAAGCAAGTGTGCTGGAGTGTAGTGTCAAAGGTATTATTTTTTTTTAACTTTTTTTAAACATCTATCTGAATAATAACAGTATTTGCATGAAAATTGGCACCCGGAGGATTTTTATGATGAGAAATTCAGATTTCATCATAGTTTTAATGTATCTTCCAGAGGGCACCACCAGCAGCCCTTCGTCGATATTTAAAGCTCCATAACCTTTTTTGCCTCTGTATATGAAATGTATAGTTATAAATTCTTATTCCCTGACATGCTTTCTTCAAAAAAAGGTATACCTTGTAGATCGCTTCGAGCAACCGTTCCTGTGGTAATCGAATTTAAATATTTCACTGCGTACTAAAATCATAACCCTCCTTCGCACTTTATCCAGACTTGGGGCTGATCCATGAAGTTTGGAGCGTGTTTAAGTATCAACCGACCAACAGCAACAGAACTTTACATAACACCATAAGAACGTATAAATAAACTGGCAATGAACAAGAGGAATAGGATGCAAAGTCAATAACGACCAAAACAGTAAACTCTTATTGAATTATAAATTGTTAAATTAAACTCCAAGTAAATGTTGAAAGTGACCCCAGTTATGTACACAAAGATTAATTCTACGGAGAAAATTGAACTGCACGCTATCCATCATCTCTGCATTTAACCATAATGTTTACTGAATTTTGTATTCGTGCTCACAATTCTTCGTCTGTGTTTATTAGTTTAGAATATACCATCTCTGTAAGTGTTCCCCATAAAAAGTAATCAATGGGCGTCAAATCCGGTTAGCGAGGTGGCCAATTTGCACGAGCATTATTTCCACTACCAATCCATCGATTCCGAAAATTCTCATTAAGTAATTTCTGACTATTAGCGTGAAATCTAGTGGTGCACCGTCGTGTATGAACCACATATTTTTCCTAACCAGTGGAAGTTTATCAAATAAATTCGGTAATTTAAACCATTTAAACGAGGTGGTAAGGTGACAGGACCCATGATAAAACTATCAATAATTCCTGCCCGCACGTTAATTTTAAATTCATTTCCTCTTTTTTCATTAATAAAAAGTTAGAAGCGCAGTCTTAATTCGGGGTCGTTAGCTCTCGTATTGTTTGGAGGTGAAATGGATGTAACAGATTTTCTGTTAAATTTCTGTTAACAGTATCCTTAGACACGGCAAGTTCCAAACCAATGTGTCTGATGCTCTTCAACTCGTTCTTTCAACAGCGGCAAATGATTGATGGCTTGGAACGCGTCTATTTGGAAATCTTTCTTGGTATACTCTGTCCGATTCCCGACCATTTCCTTGGCAATAACCATAAACTAATATCATATCGATCATTCCTGCGTTAGAATAGGGTACGGCGATAGCAAAAAATTGAAAAAGGAAATTAAAATTACAATAAATGTTGGTCAGATCGAATTGTTTGACAATACTCTTTCGCAACTAATGACATGCTTAATCATGTTTAGCCGTTGCTATGATGAATTTCAATACGTAATTAGATATTTAAATTCGATTATCACAGAAACGGCTGCTTGAAGTGAGTTTCACAAGGTATACCTTTTTTGAGGAAAACCTATCTGATTATAAATGTTATATACAGAGGCAGAAAAAAGTTATGGAGCAATATATGGAGACAAAGGTTGCTGGTGGCGCCCTGTGGAACATACATCACAACTATGATCAAATCTGAATTGACAGCAAATTTCATCCAAATTCTATTATTAAGATAGATATTTAAAAAACATTTAAAAGAAAAACGTTTACACCCTGTATTTCGGAAACTATCAACTTTTGGACTAAGTTACATATATATATATATATATATATATATATATATACTGGGTGTCCGGGTAAGGGCACGGAGCGGCTGTATCTCGACAATGGTAGGGCCTAGAGGTTTGGGAAAAAATCCTTATAAGTAAAATGGGCAAGAGAAATAGCAATTATTTTGAAGTTCGTAATTTGACCGCTAGGGGGCGTAACTACTATGAAGAAACATCAAATTCACGCTATCTTAGAAAGTTAGGCGACGAGCTAGAACTTTCAAAACATCACTGACAGCTGGGGTAATACCGCACCATTTTGCTTTACGCCATTTTTTCGTACATATCATAATAAGGTAGGGGGGGAGCCAAATGATTTGTCAATATTTGCAGTTTAATATCGCCTGAACCGTTCAACCGATTTGAATATTTTTGTTCTCATTTGAGAAAGTATTTTAAGCTCATTTAAAGAAAATTTTTTGGTAAACTGTTTAGTTTAAAGTAAATAAACTAGAGGGCGTTATCTGCAGCGTTTATACGTTTTTGTGATTTTCGAACAGCACACACACACACACACACACACACACACACACACACACACACACACACACACACACACACACACAATATATATATATATATATATATATATATAACATATACATATACATATACATATATACATATCATATACATATAATATATATATATATATATATATATATATATATATATATATATATATATATATATATATATATATATATACGTATATAGTATGTGTGTGTGCGTGCGTGCGTGTGTGTGTATGTGTGTGTTCAAGGAAATATGACTGGTTCGTCAGCATAATTACATTTCGCATTCTAGGCCACTTCTTAGACGATTAATATATAATAAAATGTCGAGAAACATCTAATTGTCATTATGATTTTAAAGAATTTTAGTTTAAATTGGAAAAGGATTTTTTTAATTACTGTAATATTTAATGGGGTATGTGTGGACCCCATCTACGCTTCCGTGCAGTAAATAAAATAATATTAGTACTTGTTTTCAAAATTTCAATTTATTTCTTCTCTACCTTACATATAAGAAAACAAAGTCAAATGTACCAAGGATCCAAACGTTAAAAAAATGTCAACTAATCACCAGGGTAGCAACCCGGCATTAGGAAGGTTAACTTAATTATTCTTAATGGCAGTAAAATGTAATAAAATACGTGGGAATGCAAAACAATAAACTTGCTACGTTAATTAAATTTGTATGTGAAAACCTTTTATGAAATGATATATAATTTTAAGAATAGGTAGTAAAAATGATTTAGTAGGTAATTAATATTCTATAAATAAAAGAAATCACTTATTAAAGTACATTATATTCTGATTTAGCTTATAAGTAACGTATTACAATATATTTAGGCAGTAATACATAAATAAAATTAAATATGTGTACCAAAATGTAAACTTTCACCATTGTTAGACATAACAAAATACTTTTTGGGTTTTTTTAATGATGTATCTTTATATTATACAATCTAAAGGCTTCGATAACACTTACAGTTATCTTCATCAGTAGTAATATTATTTATTAAAATTGTTAAAGATGTTGAAACGATTTTGTGACAGATGAAAAATTAGACATCAGCCTGCTATTAATATAGCAGTTTTAGAACCGTATAAAGCCAACTATAAAATTAAATGTTAGTAAAGAACTAGATCGTTCAAAATTAAATACTGTTAAACAGCGAAGGCTAACAATGAAAAATGTCAGCCAAAAACACAATTAACAAAATTTAATCAAGTGTATCGAGTGTAAAGTTGTGAAAAAACAAGTTGGAAGTGATAAAAGCGTTCACAAATATAAACATAACATTTATTAAAGTAATACAGTTAAATCTAACAAAGTAATAGCTTGGTCAATAAGTGAAAATGGTATTAACTATGAAGATCATAATGCAGAACGTTTTATGTGATTTTTTAATTTTAATTTTAATTTCAACTACCTATCTTAAATTATAATGTTGCGGTAATTTATATAATTGCTAAAGCATTTGCTTCAAGGTCTAGGAAAAACAGCAAAAACCTACACATACCAAAAGTCAAAGTTAAAATTAAATCAAGACGTACCTTTATGCCTTTTTTTAATTATAAGATGCCAAAACCTATTTAAACGGAGATTTTCTTCTTGTCTATTAAAATTATGAGGGTGTTTATATATCTCAATATTCTCAATCGCTTCACGTTGTAAACGGACATAATAATGAATTTGTCATGACAATATTTCCATATTGTCAAATTGAATGTCATGATTTAGATTATTTAAGGCATGGTCAGCTATCTCTGGTTGACCTAATCTACAAAATCTCATACGTTCTTTACGTCTTGTATCAAAGCTACGTTTTGTGGTTCCAATGCATACTTTTCCACATGAACAGGATAACTTATATGCTCCGGAAGATGGCAATGAGTTTGAAACACCTTTATGTGATCGTAAATGTTCTTTAATTTTTCTTGTAGGTTTAAAAATAGTCCTAATGCCATATCTAATTAGGATTTTTTTCTATCTGTAACATTAGCTATAAAAGGAAGAAAAGCAGGACAAACATTAAGAACTGGTTTTTCTTTTAGGTTATGTCTAAAAGGTGTAGTAACAATATTAATATCTGCAAGTTCATATTCATTATCTTGTAAGGATTTTGTTAAATATTTATATTCATCCTTCAAAGATTCAGGGTCACAAATTCGTTTTGCTCGATCTGCTAAAGATTTAATTACATCAATTTTTTCGACGTGGATGGTGGTTGGAAAATATATAAAGGAATCTATCAGTGTGTGTCGGCTTTCTGTAAACCTTAAAAGATAGTGAATTATTATTTTTAGATATTAATATGCCAAGAAATAGTAAACTATTACTTTCTTTTTCCATGGTAAACTGAATGCTAGGATGTATACCTTCTATAAAACCAAAAACGTATGCAATGCCTATTCATGTCTCCAAATAACAAATGTGTCATCTACATATCTATACCAAACTGAAGGCATTTAGGAGTATTTTGTAACGCTTAATGTTTAAAATTTTTCAAGTAAAAATTAGCTATAACAGAACTAAGGGGACTACCCATTGCTACACCATCAATGAAAATAAGTTTTGGAAAATGTGTAACAACATCAAAACTGACCATATATTAGTTATACATTACTACAACTTAATTCTCCAGTTGGCTTTATACTTTTCTCAAACTGTTATATTATAGCAAGCTGATGTTTATGTTTTAGTTTTTCAACTTTCAGAAAATTGTCTTTGCAATTTTAATAAATATTACTACTGACGAAGTTAACTGTAAGTCTTATCGAAACGTTTTGGTTTTATTACATTAATATACAAATACACCATTAAAAACTCAAGACAGATAATGTAACGGGTGCCTGCGAAATTCAAATTTCGCGCTATATTAAATGATATTTTATAGTTATATGTTGCTTTATAGAATGAGAAATGATTGTTTGTTGTTGATATACAAGTTGACTTAATATTGGTAAGAGATGCTTGAATTTACTTCAATAAGTTATGTACATAGTTAACAAGAAAATATTTAAATTAAACGCGGCAATCACTGTTAACATAATTTGCAGCTTTGAGTTAGGGTAGTTAGAGTTGGTTGTTGCCGCGGCACAAGTGACAAGGTAATAGTTACGCTCCTTATAAATTGATAATATAAAGCCTAAATTTAATTAATATTGTAATATGGAAGTAAAAAGAATACTTTCCTTATTAAAAATAAAAGATTAAAGTGAATAAAAGTGTGAATACTGTCAGATTGGTGATAACAAGAAAAATGAGGTAGTAATTTAAAATAAAGTGTTAATGATAAGTACAAATTATGATAATCGATCCAGCGTAGTATATCAATATATAAAGAACACTAACTAGAAAATATTGATAGTTAAAATGGAAGCATATCTGTTAGTAATTTGCTTGTAGTTTGTGGTGGAAAAGTGACAATTAGAAGTGATAATTAAAATTGATAAAATAATACACCTAGAGAGTATTAATTAAATCGATAGGCGGAAATTGGAATTGTGCTAATCCGCAACAAAGGCGCAAAGAAGATGTTGAGAGAACAAAGAAATGCGGCTTCAAGACTGGCGGAACAGTAACAAAGTCGTCCAACCTTCGGCCTTCAAAAGTGACAAGTAAGATTTCACACGGCACAATAAAAGAAACGCAAATGTGTTTTATTTTCCTTTAAATTTGTGTTTAAGTGTCAACACTGAACGAAACACATTTCATTCACTGTTGATAAAGAAATCTCTGCATGCTAGTTAATAAGGATTACGAAGTAAAATAGTAGGATTATTTTCTATATGTTATTGTAAACAAATCGTTTCTGCATTTGGGGATTAGTTTAATTAGAGGAGTGTAACGTTTGATTTATTTTTATTATTAATTATTACGAATATTAAAAGCTTTCATACGGGGACAAGTAAATTCAATAAAGTTACAGATTACATATACATTATGAAAACCAAATTGAATATAATTTTGGTAAATGATAACAATAATCATTTCTTCTAATAATTGAGCTGGCCGGCGGAACCTGATAAGAGAGGAATTTGGTGAAGTTCATTTACCCAAACAGAAACCTAATAGCAAGCAAATTAAGTTTTAATTAATGAATGATATCTTTACAACTTAAAACTACTCAAATTAAATTAAAAGGTAAACAATTTAACTTCTCACAAAAACAATATAAATTTTTATTAAAGGATTTTGAAATGCAATAAGCATTTTATTAAACAGCATTATAGATTCTAAAGTTATAGTCATACGGATGTGTTGTATTAACCCCTATGTGCACAGTAAGGTACCCGGGCACCTTTCGGATTTTCAAGTCCTATTTTTTATAACTTTTCCTTGAGCTACGTTGTTTAAATTTCTGTTCAGCCTAAATGAATCTCTCCTATGTTGATTACATAATGACACAATCATGCAACTCAATAAAAAATTGAGTTTTTGTATAAAATAAAAGTTTCCACTTTAAACGCAAAGTCTAGGTACCGTGGTACCTATAAACATTTTCTACAGGTTTAGCCTATTTTATGCATGTATATAACAGTATTATCTGTAAATATGGTAACTGGCAGCAAAATAAGAAACAAAGTAATACGAAAAAATTTATCGCTCTAAAAAAATAGTTTGTTACATATAAGGACGATTTACAAATTACAATGACATTTTGTTATTGTTACACAATGCTCGTTACAGATCGGTCGTTTACATATTTCGCAACATTTTCGAGTCTTCCTTTGAAATGATGTTGAACTACAAACAAAACATCTGCCAGAATGTTTGCTGGCTATACATTATTCCAAAGGGTAATGACAAATTGATTATCAGATATAATTAGATACTTAAACTTTTTAAAGACTCATTGTTCTAGAAGGTACACTAAATTAACTATCAGAAATCATAATTAGGTACTTAAAACTTTTACAAAATTATTTATTTAGAGCTTAGAAGGTAGGTAAATGATTAACAATAATTTTCAGAAAAAAATTCCTAAAATTAGCGGGGTTGTAGGCATTCTTAAGGAAAATGGGTAATTACATGGCCAAATATTTATTTAGAAGTGTATTTTATAAAAATATTTAGAGTAAATATGTATGCTATATGATCTGTAAACACAACTTTGCAAAAAATCAAGTAAAGACCGTTTTTCTCATTTAAAACCTATGTAGGATACTCTTACTGTGCACAACAGGTATAAAAGTCGACCGTACATATGATGGTTAACTGTTTTAAATATCATCGATTTTTTAACACCAAGTATTTGAGTAACACAAACAAATGCCCAACACTATTTCTACGCACAAAATATGGAACATTACTTATTGATTAATCATTTTTGATTTTTTATGATATTTGCTAGAGGAGATTTATTACTGATAATCTATAAGAATAATCAAATAAATAAATAAATGGTAGAAAATGGCTAAAACGTCACATTTTTACACTTATTTCCTAATAAAAGTCTTCTCCATAATTGCAAGATAATTAAGTGAGTCATCTTTCGGATACTAAGTAGTGTATTTTTAACTTTAGCTATCGCGAAATCCTAACCTTAACTCATTCTACAACGTTTGGCCAAGTGTTACCAAGATCGGCCATGATATGTTTGTGTGTGCGTGTGCGTGTGTTTGTGCGTGTGCGTGTGCGTGTGCGTGTGCGTGTGGTGTGTTTGTGCGTGTGCGTGTGCGTATGCGTGTGCGAGTGCCTGTCCGAGTGTGTGCTTGCAATAAGACGCGTAAATTAGCGGCAAACAATTCCTAAGTTAGAATTTAAGCGTTAGTTCGAATTTTTAAATATTTAAATAATGATTAATTTTATAAGGAAATGTCGTAGACATGTTTTTTAAAACAAATTTAATTTTGCATAACATCCAGTATAGATGAAATTGATACTTCTTCAAAAATCGCTTGACTGAAGCCTCTCCTCTCCTCCCTCTCCTCTCCTCTCCTCTCCCTCTCCTCTCCTCTCCCTCTCCTCTCCTCTCCTCTCCTCTCCCTCTCCCTCCCTCTCCTCTCCTCTCCTCTCCTCTCCCTCCTCCCTCTCCCTCTCTCTCCCTCTCCTCCCTCTCTCCCTCCCTCCCTCTCCCTCTCCTCTCCTCTCCCTCCCTCTCCTCTCCCTCTCCCTCTCCTCCTCTCCCTCTCCCTCCTCTCCCTCTCCTCTCCCTCTCCTCTCCTCTCCTCTCCTCTCCTCTCCTCTCCCTCTCCTCCTCCTCCTCTCCCTCTCCTCTCCTCTCCTCCTCTCCTCTCCTCTCCTCTCCTCTCTCTCCCTTCCCTCTCCTCTCCCTCTCCCTCTCCTCTCTCTGTTTGTTGTCAACAATTTTGTCAAAGTTCAAAAATTAAAACTTTGACAATTTTTAACAGATATTACTACTGACGGAGATAACTGTTAGTGTTATCGAAACGTTTAGATTGTAAAATTTAAAATACACCATTAAAAAACCCAAAAAAGATAAGTATTTTATTATGTGTGATAATGGTAAAAGTTTACATTTTAATATTAACAAATATTTATGTTTAGCATCAATAAAGACTAGCATTATTTTGTTTAAAGTTGCATTCAATTTAAATCAAATCGTTACCTATGCTTGACATTTTTTATTATGTAGGTGCGAAATAGTATCGTATAAATCAACAAATATAATATATGAGATCTTTTACTAGTTTCGATAGTGGAAAAATGTTACATAACTCAACTTCTTTCTCGACCTATTAGAAGACATGTACCGATTTCATATCGTAATATACTATAATAGTAACATAACTGTACAACTGTATTTACGTAAAAGCATATTTACATACAGTAGTATACAATATTCTCACACATTAAAACTCTTGTCAAATCTAATTTTGTTGATGAAAAATTAATTTCCATTCTAATTAAATTAACGTGTCCATTTCTTAACCTGGCACATATATTTTTGCATTCAACCCAAGAATAGATGTATTAACATGTTGGTTCTGTTTGTGAGTGTAATACTTGTAATTTTATGGTCATGGTGGTATATGAGGCGAAGACAGTTTCACAATTATTTATCTGAGTACAAGGGGCCCCAACTTGGATTTACTTCACTTCATAAAGTGGAAAATCAATCTGCTGTAGGTCTGTATAATTATTTTTGCCACAATCACGTACGCAAAATCAGTACAATTTTTATTTAAATTGTTAATTATTTTTGAATGTTGAACAAGGTAACATTTTATTCGCTTATTTATGTATTCATTAATATAACATAACTATAACACGAATTAGTATAGTTACTTACCTTAAATAGGTATACACTTCAATTAAAAAGCCCCCCTCCCCAGTGGCGATCTAACGTAGAAATTTTGGACACTCTTTAAATGTTACCAATAACCAAAAATGTATTGTAATAGTCAAATAAATTTTCCATTATATTACGGGCACGTAGATATTCGTTTTCTTATGAAAATACGTAATTCCTGGTTCGAAACTGACTTGAAAATCTGTGATATAAGAGGAAAAATCATATTTTCTATATTTCTAATAAATTTGAATATATGTGTATTAATAAAACCAAAAAAATTATCTTATTTTTATTGCATTATAAGGGAATTAAATAATATATTTAAATATTATTATGGTTTACTTTAAGGAATTTAAAACGGCTCCAAGTCAGTTGTTTTTCTTCCCATACAGGAATTGATAATAGGAGTAATAAACATATTTTTAAAATGAATTAACTTCAGTTGTTTTTCTTCCCACACAGGAGTTATTATAGGAGTAATAAACATATTTTTAATATGAATTAGCTTAAATGAAATTGTTGCACAAAAATAAGAAATCTACGATATAATTATGAAAATGTAAACTTTCACCATTATCACACATAATAAAATACTTACCTTTTTTGGGTTTGTTTAATGGTGTATTTTAAATTATACAATCTAAACGTTTCGATAACACTTATAGTTATCTTCGTTAGTAGTAATATTTGTTAAAAATTGTTAAAGATGTTGTAAACAATTTTGTCAAAGTTGAAAAATTAAAACATAAACATCAGCCTGCTATTAATATAATAGTTTGACAAACGTATAAAGCCAACTGTAAAATTAAATTTCGGTAAAGAATAACTAGGTCATTAAAAATTAAATATTGTTAAACTGCCTTAAAGATGACAAATCAGAACACTCTCTACGGCGAAAGCTAACAATGAAATTTGTCAGCCAAAAAACACATTTAACAAAATTTAATCAAGTTATGATGGAAGTGTAAAGTTGTGAAAAACTTCAATTTGAAAATGATGGAAGCACTCACAAATTTAAACATCACATAAAATAAAATAATCCAGTTAAATGTAACAAAGAGATATCTTTATCAATAAGTGTAAGTGTTATTAACAATGAAAAGCACAATGCAGAACGTTTTTTGTAATTTTTAATTTTAATCTTAATTTCAACTACTTATGTTAAATTATAGTACTGTGGTAATTTAACATAT
Source organism: Vesta saturnalis (assembly GCA_036346205.1). Lineage (NCBI taxonomy): Eukaryota > Metazoa > Arthropoda > Insecta > Coleoptera > Lampyridae > Vesta > Vesta saturnalis. The sequence goes on from JARFJB010002247.1 coordinate 135,562, forward strand.
AATTGGTAAAGCGTTTGGCTCAGGGTCTAGGAAAAACACAGCAAAAAACCTAGACATACCAAAAGTTAAAATTAAAATCAAAATTAAGACGTATCATTATGATCTTTTTTTTTTAATTAAAAGATGCCAAAACCTATTTAAACGGAGATTTTCTTCTTGTCTATTAAAATTATTAGGGTGTTTATATATTTCAATAGCTTCACGTTGTAAACGAACATAATAATGAGTTTGTCTTGACAATATTTCCATATTGTCAAATTGAATGTCATGATTTAGATTATTTAGGGAATGGTCAGCCACAGCAGACCTCTCTGGTTGACCTAATCTACAAAATCTCATATGTTCTTTACGTTTTGTATCAAAGCTACGTTTTGTGGTTCCGATGTATACTTTTCCACATGAACAAGATAACTTATACACTCCGGAAGATGATAAAGGGTTTGACACATCTTTAGGTGATCTTAAATGTTCTTTAATTTTTCTTGTAGATTTAAAAATAGCCCTAATGCCATATTTAATTCGCAATGGGTTGTCCCCTTAGTCTTGTTATAGCTAATTTTTACTTGAAAAAATTTGAAACATTAGCGTCACAAAATACACCTAAAAAACCTTCAGTTTGGTATAGATATGTAGATGACACATTTGTTATTTGGAGACATGGAGAAGAAGCACTGCATGAGTTTTTGGTTTTTATAAATGTTATACATCCTAGTATTCAGTTTATCATGGAAAAAGAAACTAATGGAAGTTTACCATTTCTTGACATATTAATATCCAAAAATAATAATTCATTATCTTTTAAGGTTTACAGAAAGCCGACACACACTGATAGATACCTTCATAAATTATCCAACCACATCAAAAAATTGGTGTAATTAAATCTTTAGTAGATCGACCAAAACGAATTTGTGACCCTGAATTTTTGAAGGATGAATATAAATATTTAACAAAATCCTTACAAGATAATGGATATTCACTTACAGATATTAATAATGTTATTACACCTTCTAGGCGTAACCTTAAAGAAAAACCAGTTCTTAATGTTGGTACTACTTTTCTTCCTTTTATAACTAATGTTACAAATAGGATTGAAAAAATCCTAATTAAATATGGCATTGGACTATTTTTAAACCTACAAGAAAAATTAAAGAGCATTTAAGATCACCTAAAGATGTGTCAAACCCTTTATCATCTTCCGGAGTGTGTAAGTTATCTTGTTCATGTGGAAAGGTATACATTAGAACCACAAAATGTAGCTTTGATACAAGACGTAAATAACGTATGACATTTTGTAGATTAGGTCAACCAGAGAGGTCTGCTGTGGCTGACCATTCCCTGAATAATCTAAATCATTACAGTCCATTTGACAATATGAAAATATTGTCAAGACAAACTCATTATTATGTTCGTCTACAACGTGAATCTATTGCAATATATAAACATCCTAATAATTTTAATAGACAAGAGGAAAATATCCGTTTAAATAGGTTTTGGCATCGTATAATTAAAAAAAAAATCATAATGATACGTCTTAATTTTGATTTTAATCTTAACTTTTGGTATGTCTAGGTTTTTTGCTGTGTTTTTCCTAGACCTTGAGGCTTTACCAATTATATGTTAAATTACCACAGTACTATAATTTAACATAAGTAGTTGAAATTAAGCTTAAAATTGAACATTACAAAAAACGGTCTGCATTGTGCTTTTTATTGTTAATAACACTTGCCCTTATTGATAAAGATATCTGTTTGTTAGATTTAACTGGATTATTTTATTTGATGTGATGTTTAAATTTGTAAATGCTTCTATCATTTTCAAATTGAAGTTTTTCACAACTTTACACTGACATCATAACTTGATTAAATTTTGTTTTTTGGCTGGCAAATTTCATTATTAGCTTTCGCCATAGAGAATGTTCTGATTTGGCATCTTTAAGGCAGTTTGACAATATTTAATTTTTAATGACCTAGTTATTCTTTACTAAAATTTAATTTTATAGTTGGCTTTATACGTTTCTCAAACTGTTATATTATTAGCAGGCTGATGTTTATGTTTTAATTTTTCAACTTTGACAAAATTGTTTACAACATCTTGAACAATTTTTAACAAATATTACTACTGACGAAGATAACTGTAAGTGTTATCGAAACGTTTAGATTGTATAATTTAAAATACACCATTAAAGAAACCCAAAAAAGATAAGTATTTTATTACGATATAATCAGACTGATTAGAAGAAATACAAGTAACAAGGCAATTCCAAATTGTTTTGATATCATTATGTCCCTGATAACACGGCGCTGTTTTTTTTTCCATTTTAATTCAAAACACTACTAGCAAAAAAGGAATATTTATGGAATCCTATTATCAAGGATGTAATTGAATTAATTGATTTCCGGCTTAACCTTTGTACAATAATTGTAATTATTCTAAAAATAAAACAAGCCAAATATATCAGAATAATAGGAAAATACATTATTACACTTTCTACATTGATTGACTTGGATTACATCCTAGATAATTTGATATAATTGCTAAAATAAAAACTGGTTCTTTGGCATAAAGTAGGGTGGCATTATTTAATTTACACATATCCCAAATGCATTTCTAAGAAACCGGACACGCTAAACATGTCAATTTAAGTTTTTTTCCGGAAATCTCAAAATGAAATAAGTAGATATACTACCCCACCTCTGGACCACTTTTGTCACTGAAAGAGTAACTAGATTCTTCAAGGTAATCGGCTCCGCTTCAAGGTCATGTGGCAGGAAAATGTTCAATGTTGGCAACATTGCTGAGTCTCTTTAAGGTCATCGCCCCCGCTTCAAGGTCACGTGGTAGGAAATGGTCAAGGTCGCTCTCATTGCCTATCCTAAAGTTTATTTCCACGTACGCGCACCCCGCTTCAAAGTCCAAGTTTATCTTAAATTGCAAGAGACACAGTATGGGGATCTACCTTGATGTCCCTGCGTCGAAGTCAACGGTATTTCAAGGTCGCTATGATTACCTACATATATTCTTCAAAGCCAAATAGGAGTACCTCCCCTAAGTCAATGGTTTTTCAAGGTCGCTTACGTTGGGTACATATCTGCGCATCCTAGACCACCCTTTCACTATACATAATACATATTGCCTACGTATATTCCTCAAGGTCACCAAGGAATTCTTGGTTGAGCTAAGGTGTTAATTCTTATAAATCAATGCTCAAGGTCAAGGGTATTAAACAGACTTTTCAAGGCGTGGGATTCTACCTTTCAGGGTCACCATGCAATTCTTGACTGAGTCAAGACGTTAATTCTTAGAAATCAATTCGCAAGGTCGGGGGTATCATACAGATTGTCGTTGCTAAAATGTGAGTCAAAGTTCTTGTATTGGCTAAATTTCAATAAAAAGATTACGCTTACAGTATGCGGATTCATAATACTACTACTATCCTAAACCACCAGGATGAGGTAGTTTTCCTAAGAACCAGATCCGTTTCCCAAATACAGATAACCGTTTCCCAAATACAGATAGCAGTTTCGCAACACAAGTAGTCGTATCCCCACCATTTCAAGGTCACATCCCTGAGAAATCAATTTTCAGGAACAAAGACGATCCATTTTTCAAGTAATTCTTAGCTGCGCCAGGGTCATAATTCCTAGAAATCACCTGTAGGGCTATGAAATAGATAGTTATCTAAGTCAATAGCTAAAATTTATTGGCATCAATTTTCAAGGTCATAAGTCCTAGAAATCAACCTGCAGGGGTATCCCAAAATATGGTCGGTAAAGGTATATAGGAGGATGCTCTTCATGGTCATGTATGCCATAGGATCCACTTTCTCGTTTTCAAGGCCATTGCGTACACAAATTGCCTGCGTATGTTCTTCAAGGCCACGTATAGTGATCCAATTATTAATTTATTAAGGAAAACCCGAAAGTGCATTAGGTCAAGGTCACACACACTTTCCCTTCACACTCTTCAAGGTCACATCTCTGAGAAATCAATTTTCAAGGACAAGTGGGATCCATTATTCAAGCAATTCTGGTCGAGTTAGCGCCATAATTCCTAGAAGTCACCTGCATGTGGTACTCAAGTAGATTTTTCAAGGTGCTCTACTTTTCAGGGTCAGGTCACCAAGCAGTTCACGGTTGAGGCCATGTGTCGGGAAATGTTCAAGTCAGATTTAGCAGCATTCCTAATCAATGTCACGTGGCTTGCAAGCAAGCAATTATTGGCTGAGTCAAGATCATGTGTTGACCTGCAAGGGTATCCCGATCTTACCCAACCAGAAATTAGGACAGCAGCATCATGGCCAAAGAAGTCTGGACCACTCTGGAGCTAGTCCAGGTCAAAAGGCAGCAGCATCAAGGTCAAAGAAGTCTTGACTACTTTGAAGTCAGTCGAGGTTAAATCTAAAAATAGAAATTAGAACGGCAGCAGCATCAATGCCAAAGAAGTCATAGCTCGATTCTGGGCTACATTCTTACGAATTTCCCTCTACACATCTCTTTCCACATATACTTCGTGAACCAATATTGGTAACAGATGATGTGTACGTTAGAGGGCGAGAAAAAGCCGGTTACATTCGAAAAATACTGAGACAGACAGTTATGGAAATTGAAGAGCAACCAGCTTTATCCAAAATAAAAACAACTTGATTCTTTCATACACAAACCACTTGTAATTATGCTTTGACGAATGTACACTTTTTATACAATAAGTATGTAAGACAATGGCAGTAAAAGGTTTATGAAATTATGTGCTGCTAGGGGTTATAAGTAAAAGGGAAAAGTTTGTAATATTTAAAATAAAATACATTTATATATTCTTTTAAGTGTTTTATTTCATTAAAAGCTACAACCTCTGATGCAAACTGTTACTATCGTTATATCACACCCTATCCATCTAAGGAAACAATTCAAATTTCAGCATTCCTTGGACCTTAAATTCTTGGAAGTAGCAAATAAGCGTTCCTATTGCTCAATTCTAACAATAGAATCAGTTCGTGGAAACAAGAAGGATGATACGGTTGTCTATGCTCAAAAGTATATTAAGGTTCTTGTATTGACTAAATTGTGGTTTGTAATAATAAAAGATTATGCTTACGTGGGTTCATACTACTGTCCTATTCGATAAGATGAGGTAGTTTTCCCGAGAACCGGATCCGGTTCCCAAAGACAGATAGCTGTTTCCCAAAACAGAGGAGCCGTTTCCCAAAACAGGGATCTGTTACCCAACACAGGTAACCGTTTCCCCCCACAAAAAGGTCAAATAACTCATTCATCGTAGCTGAGGCTAAATTAAACTAGGCTGTGCAAGGTCAGAATCATTTCTTAGAAATCCATTTTCAAAGTTTATCATAGAAGTCGAAACATAGAATCAGCTCACGGGGGGTTAAAGTTTATTGCTTAGAAGGGCATCACATTCTTAGAAATCTAACCATAGAATCAGCTCGTGGAAGTATGAAGGTTGTTGTTGTTCGTACTACACAGGAGGTTGTGGTTAAGTGGTTCTTGTATTGACTAAATTGAGTCAAGGTCAACTTTTGTTGGTATCCTAGTACAATTCTTAGAAATCTGAAAGTAGCTAAAGGTACTGATAGGGGTAGTTTTTATATTATCGAAAAAGCTGGACTTTACGAGGTATTTTTATAGGCCAAGGTATCTATCACTATTGGAAAAGCTACCCTTTACCCCTAAAGGTAGATGATTTAAGGAGATTATCCAGCTTTTTCCATAATATGGAAACTACCCTCTATCAATTCCTTGACAGGCTTTTTCTCGCCCTCTAACGTACACATCATCTGTTACCAATATTGGTTCACGAAGTATATGTTGAAAGAGATGTGTAGAGGTATATCCAGATCCCCATTTGATGCAGTAATAATTATTGATTAACTTGGTGACTTATCGTTGAAATTCCACTTCTAAGACGTGCTACGGAAATGGTGGTTTGAACAAAAAATGGCCAGCTTATTTTCCATTATAAATTTCTAGCTCTTTAGGTGTAAATACAAGATCGGACAGGATCGAGACGTTGAAAATTCTGTTTAGACTTCTCTGAATTGTAATATAGTGTGACCTTGAAATTTAAAGCAAATGGTGGGGGTAGCTGGTGAAATCTACGTCTATTTAACTTATATGAAGAAGAACACCATATTCACAACATTCAAATTCTTTATTTTTTAATTATACAATACCTTTGCTTGAATCTAATACTGCAGAATTGTGCTTTGAGACACTTATAACAACATTTGTCAGAATTGGCCTACGACCTGATACCCCTGCAAGTTGATTTCTAAGAACTAACACCTTGACTCAGCCAAATTGCATGACCAGCCTAACCTAACTTTAACACAGAAATTCGTAAGAATGTGGCCCAGAATCGAGCTATAACTTCTTTGGCTTTGATGCTGCTGACGTTCTAATTTCTATTTTCAGATTTAACCTTGACTAACTTCAAAGTAGTCAAGACTTCTTTGACCTTGATTTTGCTGCCCTTTGGCCTGGACTAACTTTAGAGTGGTCCATTATCGGTCTAGTGACTTTGAAAATCGCTTTCTAGGCACATGGCCATGGCAGCCAATCTTAAGTTTGATCACCAACATGCAGAACCCGGCGTGCAATCAGCTGTAAAACGACTACCTGTGTTCCGAAACAGCTATCTGTTTTGGGAAACGGTCGTCTATTTGGGAAACGGCTATCTGTATTTGGAAATCGGATTCAGTTCTTGGGGAAATTACCTCATTCTGAGATAAGCTAGAAACCATTGACCTATTTTTAAACGCATGAGCTCAACTCGACTAACTTGCTTGGTGACCTTGAAAATTTGACTTTGAACATTTTCAGTCGGGTATGGTTGGGTAAGATCCGGAAACCCCTGCAGGTTATTACATGACCTTGACTCAGCCAATAATTGATTGTTTGAAAGCCACGTGACGCTATTGATTAGGAATGCTGCTAAATCTGACTTGAAAATTTCCCGACACATGGCCTCAACCGTGAATTGCTTGGTGACCTGACCCTGAAAAGTGGAATTACCCGCACCTTCAAAAGTCTATTTGAGTACCCAATGTAGGTGATCTCTAGGAATGATGACGCTGATCAGAATTGCTTGAATAATGGATTGCCTTTGTCCTTGAAAATTGATTTCTCAGATGTGTGACCTTGAAGAATACGAAGAGAAAGTGTGCGTGACCTTGGCCTAATGCACTTGCGGGTTTTCCTTAATAAATTAATAAGTGGATCACTATACGTGGCCTTGAAGAATATACGCTGGGAATTTGTGCACTGAATGGCCTCGAAAAATAGAAAGTTGATCCTATAGTATGCGTGACGTTGAAGAGCATCCTCCTATATACTGTTACCGACCATGTATTGGGATACCCCTGCAGGTTGATTTCTAGGACTTATGACCTTGAAAATTGATAACAATACATTTTAGCCATTGACCTAGATTACAATCTATTTGATAACCCTAGAGGTAATTTCTAAGAATTATGACCCGGACTCGGCCAAGAGATACTTGAACAATGGACCGCCATTGTTCCTGAAAATTGACTTCTCATAGGCGTGACCTGGAAATGATGGGGAAACGGCTACCTGTATTGCGAAACCGCTATCTGTATTAGGGAAACGGTTATCTGTATTTGGGAAACAGGTCCGGTTCTTAGCAAAAGTACCCCATCCTGGTGGTTTAGGACAGTAGTAGTATTATGGATCCACATACTATAAGCATAATTTTTTTATTAAAATTTAGCCAATACAAAAACTTTGACTCCAATTTTAGGATAGACAACGACAATCTGTATTGTACCCCGACCTTGATAATTGATTTCTAAGAATTAACGTCTTGACTCAGCCAAGAGTTGCTTGGTGACCTTGAGGAATATACGTAGGCAATATGTATGATGACCTTGAGCAAAACACTCACAGAAAAAATATAGTGGAAGGGTAGTCTAGGATACGCCTAGCTATTTGAAGAATACACTTTGATTCTTTGATGCGGGGAATGTATACGAGATTTGACCTTGACTAACTTCAGAGTAGTCCAGAACCCCCTAGCATATCTATGACCTTGAATATTGTTTGACTTGGACGCGGCGAATGTATACGAGAGCTTCAATGACCTTAACCTTGAAGAATACACTTTGACATAGATACTGTGTACAATGGCCTTGACCTTGAAAAGCATGTACTTAGACATAGGAAATGTGTACCATGAGCTTGACCTTCTGATTTAATAATTTTTATAATGCTTGATGCAAGACAAATTTAGATATCCTAATACTTTGATGCAGGCAATGCGTTCGATGACCTTGATCTTGAAAAACCATATACTTGGATGTAGGGAATGTGATAGTCTTGACTTTCTGATTTAATAATTTTTATAAGACTCTAGTGCAGGGCAAATTTAGATATTCTAATGTAAGTGACAAAGTGGCACAGGATCGGCCTAGTATATCCACTGAAATATAATGCCCACTTATGGGAAATTGAATCCTAAAACTTTTATAAAGGACTAATTGCTTTGTATTGTAATTTAACGAATCTTGTTCAATTTATTGGCTCTATATTGCGCCCTGGGGGGTTTGGACCTTTTGTGCAACAAAATAATAGGAAATCTACCTAACCAGTTTTGCATTTAAAAGGATGTACAAAATTTATGTGCATTTTTAAAACTACCTCGAGGATGGGCTTTTTCATTAACGCCAGGTGTACATAATTAATCACTCGTCTTTATTAAGTATACATTCTTTGATAGAGATCCATATGTAGCCCAATTTGTTAATAGTGCAAAGGTGGGCATATAACATATTTACTTTCCTTACAATCAAATGTTAATTATCTACTATTATTATTATTAATAATTAATTAAAATATTTAGATCTATATCGTACGGAATTGCAGCTGTATGAAACATTATTCACGCTGATCAAACAATGTATAAATTAAAATAGTGAAAAGCGGTACCTACGTCTATGTACCTCTGTAAAACGTGATCATAATCGGATTACGCTCAGCCTAAATGATTTAGGACGGTCCACTATGGTAAGTACCGTTAACTGGGGCTTAGAAAATGTGATTTTTTTGCAGCAAGTCTGAAATTATCAAAGAAAAATCTACAAAATTAACTAAGATTCTTGGAGTCCGTGTAAAATGCAAACCGCATTTACCGACGTCCCTCCATCAACGGGTACCGGAGTTTTTTTGTCAAAGTGTTATTCAATTGACCCATGACTAAGGGCTAAATCGAAGATGGTGTAAATGTGTGCAGTTTTGCACTTTTATCGCTTCGTGTGTAAAGTGAATTACTAAAAATGTGTTTAAAAAACCAAATTTCGTGTTACAATAAGAAATAAAATTGGACCAGTCCAAAAACTGTCACCATAAACGTTTATTTCTTGCTTTCTTGTAACAAAATAGAACAAAAACGAGGTAATAGATTAACCCAAAAACTAAGTTAACACACAAGAAAGCCGTACACAAAGTAACCGCCGTTTACGCGTAACGCGAGAAGTACTCGTAGTTTAGGTAGCGCTGCAGTCTTGCCATTGTGGTGAGCACTAACTCAGTATGCTTCTAGCTATGTAAGGTGGAGCATTGCACGCTCGCGCATTGCTTGTAACCTCAAAACATGGGTGCCGCAATAGAAAATCTCCCCAAGTGTGAACTTCGTGGCGTTATAAGATTCCTATTGGCAAAAAATCTTCCAGCAGCCGAATTCATCGTAAATTGTGTGTAGTTTGGGGTACAAACATTATGAGTGAACATTATGAGAACCATCGGTTTACAATCTCGCAACCTTCCGAACATTTTCCTGAAGATTCCAGGAGTCTAAGGCTAAGTTCACAGACGGTAGATTTTTATGTAGAGAGTATTTCAAGATCTGTGAAAAGGTGTGACAAGTACTTGAATTTTTTGGGAGATTATGTCGAAAAATAGAGAAAGTTGTAATTTTAAGATGTATGTAATAAGATGTTTGTATCTACACTGGTTAGGTTCTTATTTCAAAACGGATGTTACTTTCTGGGTCACCCTCGTATAACACAAAAAATATAGAAACAAAACATTTTTAGTTTATCCGTCCTACGGATTATAGGAACGTTTATAGGAACTGTACACAATCTTCTTATTTTAAATCTTGGAATTCAGCACGTGCCAAATGGAAAACGTGTTTGCCTTTTCTTTACAAACTTAACCTTGATTTTCCGATGAGAGTGAGCATGAGCAATGACTGTTGAACCCGTACTCTTAGGATACACAAAATATACTTTTTCTAGAACTGTCTTTCAGTGAACATTTGTTGTCATTTCTTCTTCTGCTATCCGCTCCCTTTATGATGGAACGCCTTTACCTTTTTGACTAGTCACTATATAATCTACATGAGCTGGTCACGATCTGTATTCGAGGACGGAAAGTATTCTGGATTTCCATCTTCATCGCTGATTTGGGTTTCGGCTTCTGTTGCTAGATCATTCTAACTTGCTGTTTTTCTTTTCAAACGTCTTTTTCGCGCCTCATCACCATCAGTTAAATCTTTAATGAAAAGATCTATACGTTCGATTTTGACTTTCACGTGGTTCTGATTTCAATAGTCACAATAATTTGTTTTAATATGCTTCGGAAATTCCATTTTGTTCCAATTTCCATTACTTCAGAATATTTTTTCAGCAAGGTTTCAGTGACCTGAAATAGGTCACAAGCAGCGGCTACAGCAAATGTGTCGCGTTAGGGTAAAGAAGACTTAAACTTGTTATTGGCTTCTGATTTCGTGATAACATGCCATAGAAACATGACACTCGTAGTCCTATTAGACATGTCTACGGTCTTAAAAGTGTGCTTCTATCCCTTTGTTGTGAAGACCTTAACCAGTCCTGGATCTTCTTTAAAATTACTCTCTTCATAATTCACTACATTAGCGAATGGGACGTCTTTCAAGATCTCTTTTAAGCTTTAAAGGCATTCTTTTCTTCTATAATTTCGTGGTTCACTCGTGCCCTGATGCGTTTGGTGTTTTCCACTTATTTTAATGTTAATTTGGGTAGCCAATCATTGCTAGTAAGGTTTTCTCTAAACCTGGTTTCAGTTTGGCCTTTCGCGTTGAGGTATTGTTATATAATAATAAACCCCTCCTATGGCGCTGATTTCTAGCTATTCGGACTCAGCCAAGAGATACTTGAACAATGGATCGCCATTGTTCCTGAAAATTGACTTCTCAGAGGCGTGACCTTGAAATGATGGGGAAACGGCTACCTGTATTGCGAAACCGCTATCTGTATTAGGGAAACGGTTATCTGTATTTGGGAAACAGGTCCGGTTCTTAGCAAAAGTACCCCATCCTGGTGGTTTAGGACAGTAGTAGTATTATGGATCCACATACTGTAAGCATAATTTTTTTATTAAAATTTAGCCAATACAAAAACTTTGACTCCAATTTTAGGATAGACAACGACAATCTGTATTGTACCCCGACCTTGAGAATTAACGTCTTGACTCAGCCAAGAGTTGCTTGGTGACCTTGAGGAATATACGTAGGCAATATGTATGATGACCTTGAGCAAAACACTCACAGAAAAAATATAGTGTAAGGGTAGTCTAGGATACGCCTAGCTATTTGAAGAATACACTTTGATTCTTTGATGCGGGTAATGTATACGAGATTTGACCTTGACTAACTTCAGAGTAGTCCAGAACCCCCTAGCATATCTATGACCTTGAATATTGTTTGACTTGGACGCGGCGAATGTATACGAGAGCTTCAATGACCTTAACCTTGAAGAATACACTTTGACTTAAACTTGTTATTGGCTTCTGATTTCGTGATAACATGCCATAGAAACATGACACTCGTAGTTCTATTAGACATGTCTACGGTCTTAAAAGTGTGCTTCTATCCCTTTGTTGTGAAGACCTTAACCAGTCCTGGATCTTCTTTAAAATTACTCTCTTCATAATTCACTACATTAGCGAATGGGACGTCTTTCAAGATCTCCTTTAAGCTTTAAAGGCATTCTTTTCTTCTATAATTTCGTGGTTCACTCGTGCCCTGATGCGTTTGGTGTTTTCCACTTATTTTAATGTTAATTTGGGTAGCCAATCATTGCTAGTAAGGTTTTCTCTAAACCTGGTTTCAGTTTGGCCTTTCGCGTTGAGGTATTGTTATATAATAATAAACCCCTCCTATGGCGCTGATTTCTAGCTATTCATTCATTCTCACTTCTTGTGCACATTATAATAATAATATTTATTTACTGTCCAACAGAACCAATGATACAATTACAGGATAGGTCGTTTAGTTTGACCCACATATATTTGTTCACAATTTTTACAATTAATTCTATAAATTCCCGACCTATCCTGCTTATCCACTTGATCCTTGTCTTGCCTAAAAGTGTTTTCAACCTTTTATCTGATGCAGTGGCTATTTTTAAATTAATTTTGGAAAAGATTTTAGATAGACCTTTTGTATAAGCAGGATAGCTTGGTAATTTTGCATACTTTGCTTCTATTTGTTTTCTATCGTTACCTAATGTAGTTACATTAGTGATTAACCCTCATCCTATGTTTGTTTCCTAACTATAATTCATCTGCGAACCCATTATATGCAGTAATTTCTGTAATAGTGCGCTAATATTTGTTATAATTTTGAACTGAAAGAGAAAAATTAAGTAATCTATGAACCAAAACATTAAAATCCGCGAGTTTATGTTGTCTACAGTGATTTGAGTCATTGGTTATGAATCTTTTAATGCTAGTTGCCTTACGATAAATATCTATATCTATTTTACTACCACTTCTTGTTAGCAGAGTAATCAGGAGACTGTCATTTGTCTCTATCTCAAAGGTAAATTTGATTGTCGGAAATTTAGAATTTAAAGTTCCTACAAAAGTGCTCAACATTACAAACTTTAGTATTAAGGATGGCAAAAACATCATCCACGTATCTAATCCTAACGTTAAGAGAATAAGTCTAATCGCGTGTTACCCATAAATAGATTGGCCATAAACGGAGATAAACTATTGCCCATTTTCGTACCACGTTTTTGCTTGAAAAATTGATGGTTAATTTTGAAAAAGGTTTGTTTCATACACAAATTTGTTAATTTATGGAAATCTTCTACTTCTGTATCGTCTAAAGGGTTTTGTTTTAAAGCATCTCCTAAGTAAACTAAAATCTGATCTATTGAATGCTTGGAAACAATGAACAAACGCCGAATGAGACTAAAATTCATCTTCTGTAAGTTCAATGTTTTTAATTTTGCCAATGAATTCATGTGAATTTGAATCACTGAAGTTGTCCTGTTGGTAGGAGAGGTTATGAAATTTACCAGATAATCATTTGGACAGCATACAAGTAGATGTCGGGAATTTATAAAATTTGTTGTAAAAACAAATATATGTGGGGCAAACTAAACGACCTATCAAAATTCTCTTTAAATAACATTTAGTTCATATAAATACAAATGTTGGGACAAGTCTGCTGTAGCCCTGCATATGTTTGATAAAAATCATGTAGTAGATAAGGTACCTTTAATCAAACATAAGTAATAAGCACGAACTTGATTGTTATAAAAGTCTAGAGATCTTCAAAAACAAACAAATTCTAATGAATACTGACGGTCAAGGCCTTTTTTAGGCTACTCAGAACTCATTAAACTTTGATAACTTTCACTTTCACTTTCACCAGATAAGCAACGAAGCGTTACCCGCTAATGGTATACATATATATATATATATATATATATATATATATATATATATATATATATATATATATATATATATATATATATATATATATATATATACGTATATGTAATGCAAAAAAATTGGGTTCAAATTTGAGCGTCTGGGATCCCCTACTTGGTTTGAAAGTAATTTATTGCAGAATTTTAGTTTCGAAAAATTACGTGTGCCTTGGTAATACTGAAAAAAATATTTTTCACACTAGCAAAAGTCCTTTTATGTAAGAGATATGACAAAATGTTACTAAAAAGAGTGAGAGAGAATGAAAAATTACATATATGTCAAAGTGTTATTCAATTGACCGATGACTAAGGGCTAAATCGAAGATGGTGTAAATGTGTGCAGTTTTGCACTTTTATCGCTTCGTGTGTAAAGTGAATTACTAAAAATGTTTTTAAAAAACCAAATTTCGTGTTACAATAAGAAATAAAATTGGACCAGTCCAAAAACTGTCACCATAAACGTTTATTTCTTGCTTTCTTGTAACAAAATAGAACAAAAACGAGGTAATAGATTAACCCAAAAACTAAGTTAACACACAAGAAAGCCGTACACAAAGTAACCGCCGTTTACGCGTAACGCGAGAAGTACTCGTAGTTTAGGTAGCGCTGCCGTCTTGCCATTGTGGTGAGCACTAACTCAGTATGCTTCTAGCTATGTAAGGTGGAGCACTGCACGCTCGCGCATTGCTTGTAACCTCAAAACATGGGTGTCGCAATAAAAAATCTCCCCAAGTGTGAACTTTGTGCGTTACCGCTAATGGTATATATATATATATATATATATATATATATATATATATATATATATATATATATATATATATACGTATATGTAATGCAAAAAAATTGGGTTCAAATTTGAGCGTCTGGGATCCCCTACTTGGTTTGAAAGTAATTTATTGCAGAATTTTAGTTTCGAAAAATTACGTGTGCCTTGGTAATACTGAAAAAAATATTTTTCACACTAGCAAAAGTCCTTTTATGTAAGAGATATGACAAAATGTTACTAAAAAGAGTGAGAGAGAATGAAAAATTACATATATGTCCCTAGTTTGATTTTTTATACTTTTTTTTGTTAACGAATTAACGAAATTTGATCAGAATTGAAAATTACGTTAATTACGTTAATCTTAAAATTCGGACGTCCTGTAAAAAATACGACAAACTTTTATTAACAAAAGTTGTTCTGTATTAAAAGTATACTCGCTATGTCAATTTTGACAGTAACCAGATTCCTTTTTTATGTCAAGATACAAGAGAATGGTGTAAAATGCCAAATTACTACTTTTATAACAAATAGCGTTAAAACAAGCTGAATAGTACCACTTGTGCCTCTTTTACTATTATTCTGTAATAGTTAACAATCTTGATAACAGAACAAACAATTTATTTAATTCAGTGTTACGGTATTGGTGAGAGATCGATTTCTTCTGTGATTAATATTTTTAATGAAAAATGATGGTATAGTACAAAAATCGTATGTGAGTTGGCTAATAAAAAAGTTTTGGCAAACTAGAAGTGTAAATAATTTAAACAAACAAAAGAAAGCTGTGGATGAAAATGACGCAGCAACATTGATAGCATTAAATTCGATAGAAAACGATCCAAAGGTGTCATTGAGAAATCGAAGTGACAATTCAGATATAAGCAGAACACATTTGCAAAGAATTTATAAAAGCTGTAACCTCCATGCATTTAAAGCACAATTTCTTCATACGCAAGAAGATGGTGATGAAGGTAAAAGATTAGGTTTTTGCTTGTCTTTGAGACATTTCCATGAGCAAATAACATTTTCGGACTAACCTACTTTCACAACAAATGGTGTCCCTTCGCCTCAGAATTGTAGAATTTGGAGCGATACAATACCAACTATTCCAGAAGGTTATACTTTAAACAAATAAATGTATGGTGTGCAGTTTCAAACTTGGTCTTATTGAGCCATTCTTTATTGAAGGAAACCTTAATCAGAATACATGCATGATGATTCTTGAAATGTTTGTTGATGAACTTTCCTTGCAAATACTCCAGACCAGTTAGTTTCAGCATGACGGCTGCCCTGACCATTCTACTCGTCTCGTTTCCAGCTGGTTAAATGAACTGTTTGGCGAGAGATGGATTGGGAGAAACAGTAGGAGATTTTTGGGCCTCCAAGGTTACCTAATCTTACTATTATGGATTTTTTGGTTATGTGACATTTCGCTCCCACCGTTTCACCCCCACCGTTTCGCCCCCCCCCCGTTTCGCCTCCGGACGCATCACCCCCGGGACTTTTCGCCCCCGGGACCTTTTTTCTTCGAAAATAATAGAAAATTTTGAGATTAATATTTATTAAATAACACGTAGGTACCTAATACATAAAATATTAAAATTCTAAATTATGGGCAATGCCTAACAAATAATCATTAATATCTATTCTGCCATAACTTTCAACAATATTCTTTATTCTTGTAGAAAGTACAGAATATTTTTTATTAGTTCTTGGTTTAAATTTTAAGTACTCAGAAATTCCTTAGAAAGATAAATGCTAATTACCATTAATAATGGTTAATCCAGATTACCTACCTAATTGAAGTAGGTACAAACATTTAACGAACTTATCCATAAATTCTTAGAAAGATCAATTCTAATAACGTTTAATGTATAATCCGGATTATAACGTCGCGTCAGTGAAAAACAATTAGAGTTTAAACTTAGAATTTTAAATTAATTTTACAAAACCAAATTATATTAATATATTATAATATTATATTAATTATATTAAATATTATTTGATACACAATTATTTGTTCATTTTTTCCTACTTGTTTATTGTTTTCTCAAACCCACATTCAGAAAACGACAAAAAAGATTTTGCTCATAATTTTTTCAATTTTTGTAGAAGTACACCATTTAGGGGCGAAACGGCATCGGAAGCGAAACGGCGGGGGCCAAACGGAGGGGGCGAAACGGCGGGGGCGGAACGGCGGAGGTGAAACGTACCCATCCCGGATTTTTTGTGTGGGGCAGATTGAAACAATTAGTTTACGCTGAAGGAATTCCAAATGGTGTTGAAAAGTTAAAATTAGGATTAAAAACGTTACCGCAACAATTACTTTCGAACAGATACAGTATTTTTATGAAGAACTTAGATTACGTATTGAACATTGTGCAAAATTAGGAGTTGGTTTAATTGAATAAACTGTGTCCTAACTCACAGTAGGTAGGTAATTTTGTTTAATTGCTTTGTTATTGTTCACGAGTGATCCAAAGATAAAAAAAATTTTGTTTTATTTTCTACAGGGATCTGTTTCATGGGATCTGTGATGGGAAATGTTGTACATTAACATGATTTTCAATTCTGATAAAATAAAAAATTTATTAATTTTATTAAATACATAAATAAAAAGTTTACCTCGAGTAGGATTTGAACCTACGACCTGTACTTTGCTAATAATTTCGTTAATAACACAACAAATTTGGCCTAGAGACTTGAAATTTTTCACACATATGTAATTTTTCATTCTGAACAACTTTTTTTAATAACATTTTGTCTCTCTTACAGAAAAGGACTTTTGCTAGTGTGAAAAATAATTTTTTTCAAGATTTTCGAGGCACACGTGAATTTTCGAAACTAAAATTCTGTCACAAATTAGTTTCAAACCAAGCAGGGCTGGACCCCAGAATTTCAAATGAAAATTTTTTTCCCTTTTATAATAGTCGTCCAGTCAATCCGGGAACACACTGTATATACAGGGTATCAACAAACTCTTTTTACGTCGATTTAATGCAAATTACCTTAATACAAAAATACTTCTTAAGAGAGCTTGAGTTCTTCGAAGATGGCGCCCTAACATCGGTTTAATTCAAATATCTTCAAAATGGTTTCCCTTTAAATGATATCGTTCTGCACATTTATTTAGTGGAATATGCCCAATCGTATGGCGTGAAAATGATTTTTTAATTGTACTCATAAGCGGCTCGTTTGGGCGAGGCATTGGAACATTGTTATTCATAAGTTTTCCGTTTTTCAAAATTTCACAATTTTAACATAAAATTTAAAAAATTTCGATTTTTTCATAATAAAATGATACTCTTGTCTAAAATCGCTACGACGCACCGTTTTAGAAATAAATCGATTTGAACATTTCACGTGTTAATTATACTTTTATAAAATTAACTAACGAACTCATTTACAATTATGAAAGATGGCTATGGAAAATTTCATTCACGTTCCCAACCCTGGTTCAATAAGGCTTGTTCTGATGCAATATCTTTAAAAAATGAATGTTACAATAAATGGAAATCTAATAAATCGGTTGACAGTCATGTAGAATACGTTGGTGCTAGAAATATCTGCAAAAGTGTCATCACTAAAACTAAAAAGTTGTTCGAACAACGAAAATGCAATGAACTAGCTACATCTCCTTTAGGCAGTCGTAAATTTTGGTCTTTAGCAAAAGCCATTAGTAAAAACTTTCGAACATCTTCATTCCCCCCCCTGACATCTATTGACGGATCGGTAGTTGCTGACTCTGTAGACAAAGCCAACGTTTTTGTGGATTTGTTTGCATCAAACTCGTGTCTCAATGATTCTGGAAAAGATGTGCCCATAGTCAACTCTTCTTCATACGTTATGAAACCAATTCATTTTCGGTACAAGCTCTTGGAATCGATCATCAGTAGGCTTGATCTCAATAAGGCGACTGGCCCAGACGGTATCCCAGCTATTGTCTTAAAGAAATGTTCCCCCGAACTAGTACCAGTCCTATCTAAGCTCTATACGATCTCTATATCTTCTGGGAATTCCCTTCATCATGGAAGTTAGCAAATGTTCAACCTATTCCCAAAAAAGGTGATAAGACCGATCCCTCAAATTACAGACCAATTGCCATCACTTCCATTTTGTCTAAAATCATGGAAAAAGCCATCAATCAGCAACTGCTCACGTTCCTTGAAACTAACAAACTCCTTAGTGACCACCAATATGGGTTTAGGCAAAGTCGTTCAACAGGCGATCTTCTTTCATATGTGACACAAGTTTGGAACAATACTGTAGAGCAGTCCGGTGAAACAGTTGTAGTCGCTTTAGATATCTCAAAGGCATTTGACCAAGTTTGGCATAAGTGTTTACTTGCCAAACTCACCTCGTTTGGGTTAAATGATACGCTCATCAACTGGGTTTCTAGTTTCCTTGATAAAAGACGAATACGTGTCGTAGTTGATGGCTTTTTTTTCAAAAGAAGTTAGCATTAACGCGGGCGTACCACAGGGATCCGTTATAGCGCCTACACTTTTTCTGCTGTACATAAACGACCTTATTTCTTCAACAACTAACCCCATCCATTGCTTTGCTGACAATAGTACTCTTCACTGTAGTTCATCTCAGTATACTCATAGTGATAATCCACCTTCTATGTCAAATCAAGAAATTAAAGCTGAAATGGCAAATTCAACCAACAAAGACATTCAACGTATTCTCGAATGGGGAAGCAATAATCTAGTTAAATTTAATGCTAACAAAACTCAGTGTTGCCTTATGTCCGCCAAAAAAGATCGATCATTTCCTGTTGTAAGTATGAATGGCTCAGTTCTTAAGTTTTCAGACTCTATTACTCTGTTGGGTATGACTGTATCTTCAAATCTCTCATGGGTTGACCATCTTCTGTCAGCTACCAAAACAGCTGCTCGTAAAATAGGCTTTTTGTACAGATCTAAGCAGTACTTTACCTCTCGACAACTCCTTCTGCTGTATAAGGCCCAAATTCGGCCTTATCTGGAATATAATTCTCACCTTTGGGTTAGTGCTCCCCAATACGCTCTCGATATCGTTGATCGTATTCAAAAGAGAGCGATTAGGCTTATAAATGACCCGTCCTTAACTTCTCATGTACACTCCCTTGAGCATAGAAGGATGGTTTCAGTTCTTTCTTTGTATTATCGTTATTACAACGGCTATTGTGCTGGTGAATTACATTCTTTGATACCATCTCCGGCTATCTTTGCGAGAAACACTCGGTTCGCTCATTCACATCATCAGTATGCAGTACAAATCTCCACTTGTCGTACCAAACGGGCGCAATCCACATTTTTCTACACGGCTTCTAAACTCTGGAATGATCTCCCTAGTCCCTGTTTTCCTCTCACTTATGATATGAGAAAATTTAAGGTAGTTGTTCATAGGCATCTATTGGCAATTCATTATCCCTCTATCCATCCTCCTAAGTGTTCCTGAGTGCTTTAGCACGATAGGCCTTATTTGGCCTGTTCAGGTCCACAATCATAAAAAAAATAAATAAATAAACACAATAACAATTGCGTGAACGTCAAAGTAATTAGTATTACACATACTAGTTGAGCTTAAAGTGTCAAAAGTGAAAGGTTTTTTTATGTTTAGTTACATTACCGTAAATACAAAAAGTTGAATATTGTAAGAATGGATTCGTTTAGTAACGAAAAATATTCCGATATGCATTTAGTGTATGGCGAAATGCAATGCAACGCTCGGACAGCAGCACGTAGATATGCAGATAAATTTCCAGGTAGAAGACATCCTGCTCCTAAATCATTTACGCTTCTTCTTCAAAGAATTAGGGAAACAGCATCGGTAATTCCTAAAAATAATGAAACGGGAAGGCATGCTGATGTAATGGAAGAATATCAGGATGATATTTTAATTCAAATTGAGTACAATCCCGAAATAAGCGTAAGAAGGTTGGCTGCAATGTATCCCAATGTGACAAAATCTTCTGTGTGGAACATTTTACATAAGGAAGCCTTGTATGCTTTTCATTTCAAAAAGTTCAGGCCTTGCAAGTAGGTGATCTACCTGGTCGTGTTGATTTTTGTAATTAGATGCAAAATAAAGAGAATCGAGACCAACATTTTTTTTTAATATTTTGTTTTTGTTTTTACAAAAGATGGAATTTTTTAAGCACTAAGTACTCTGTTACTCCTATGCTGATGAAAGTAAACATCAGGAAAGGTTTAGCATTCATGTATGGATAGGTGTTCTTGGTGATAATTTGCTTGGACCTGTAGAATTGCCTAATCGTTTAAACGGCGAAGAATATCTCAACCTTCTACAAAATACTTTACCGGATTTATTAGATGATATTAATATGAATATTCGGCGGGACTTGTGGTTTTTACATGATGGTTGTCCGGCTCACTATAGCCCAACTGTTCATACTTTTAACAATTACCGAGAGCGATGGATCGGAAGAGGCGGTCTGGTTGCATGGTCAGCAAGGGCTCCAGCTTTAAATCCTTGCGATTTTTGTCTTTGGGGATATCCAAAATCAATGGTTTATTCCCAACCACACGCGATCAGCTTTGGAGAAAAATGCCCGCGACGAATTTAGGAACAATAGGGGATTTTTTGCAAAAATTCGGCAATCTTTACATAAACGAATAAATTTGTGCATAGAAACGGATGGTCGTCATGTGGAGCATCTTTTGTAATTTTGTGTTTCATGCTTTCAGTTGTGTCAGCAACATTTTTTTTGTATTAAAGAAGATTATTTTTTACCCGAGTTTATTTCCTGCTTTCTAAAACAAAATTAATTTATGACATGAGAGCAGTTTGACGTTCACTCAATTGTTATTTTATTTATTTTCCATAGCCATCTTTTATAATTGTAAATGAATTCGTTAGTTAATTTTATAAAAGTATGATTAACACATGAAAAGTTCAAATCGGTTTATTTCGAAAACGGAGCGTCGTAGCGACTTCAGACAAGAGTATCATTATTTTATGAAAAAATCGAAATTTTTTAAATTTTGAAAAACTCAAAACATGAATAACAAATGTCCCGCCGAAACGAGCGACTTATGAGTACAACTAAAAAATCATATTCCACTAAATAAACGTAAAGAACGCTATCATTTAAAGGGAAACCGTTTTGAAGATATTTCAATTAAACCAATGTTAGGGAGCCATCTTCCAAGAACTCGAGCTCTCTTAGGAAGTATTTTTGTATTAAGGTAATTTACGTTAAATCGACCTAAAATCAGCTCCAGAATCTTTTCTTTTGTGAAAAGAGTTTGTGGACACCCTGTGTATTATATATTACTTTAGTTCGGCCCAGTCGACTGTTAATGATGGTAGCTTATCTATTGAAACGTGTTGGGTGCTTTTTATTTTTGTGTGGTACGTGGGTGTATTTTATTTTTACAGATCCTGCCACAGTTCCAGTGTTCCAGATTTTTAAAAATTGTGGCATGTTTGACTACGCTAAATTACAAGATAAAATCATTATTTTCGTAAAGTGGAAAGATAAGAGTATTATTACCTTTGTATCTACAAAGGGGGGGGGGGGGTGTTGAACCAGTGAATTTAGTAAAAAGGACAGAAAGTTCATTTACGTTAATCAACCTCAAGTGTTAAGCTGTATAATAAAAATATGCGAGGAGTTGATGAGATCGGATCAAAATATCGCTCAATAACATCCGCAAATAAGAGGAAAAAACGGAGTTTCCCTTTGATCTCCCATTGTATCCACATGGCCTTAACAAATGCGTGGCATATTCATAAGAAAAGGGTTATAAAATGGATCAATTGGCATTCAGAAGAAGCGTAGTCGTCACTTCTCTGGATAATAATAAAAAATAGTTTGTATAAAAAGCTCGTCGCATGTTGGAACTTAGATATGGCTGCTTGCAGCATCTAGTTGTGGACAAAGAAACGCGATGTGCTCATTGCTACACTTAAACCATCTCGAGAAAATGTGAACATTTGTGAATTTTTTTAAATAAACAGCAGATATCGTCACTGTTTTTTATTTTTAGCAAGTGTATATGAAAGAAACTTTAAAAACCATCCGCCCGTCGTTTTATTTATATATGGGTTAGCGTAAGCTAAAAAAAATGTTAGAGATCGTAGGAACGCCGATAACACCCAAATTTTTATTTAACATTTAAGAAAAAAATGGGTATATTTTATTGCATTGCACGTTCGAACAGTAAAAGCGACGCGACAAAGAATTTATTACATTTAAGTTCACGGCCATTTTCTACCCGCTATTTATTATTATGGATTTATAAATATCATTTTAGTAAATGAATAAATACTACAGAGCAATACATACAAAATATTTTGATATCTGAATAAACAATCATTACTGAAACGATAAACAGAAGAAAGACCACTCAAGTGTTGATCTTTTTTTAACAGATATGAATTATCATAATATTAGGATAAAGTCTGTCCCGAAATGAAGCGAAGTAATAAATTAAAATAGTTCATTTATTTTACATCTAAGCAGTACACGATTTTGTATTAAGCATTTAAGAGATTTCTTAAACTAGTTTTAGGATATATCGCTTCCATACTATAGTGTTACAACATAAGTTATTTATCAATAGCTGTTAATCCTTTAACAATGGGATGTACCTGTTGTTGAGTTCTAAAGTAAAGGTCATAGGCATATACATGGGTTTTGCAGACAAACAAATCATTAATTACCTAATCAACCACAAAATTATTTTAATCTGAAAACAAAAAAAATTATATTACAAGTAAATAATATCCTCGCTCGTTCCCAACTTTTAATTAGAATGAATTAATTTCATTATGACATATCTAATCAATACTATTTAAGTTTTATATTTTCTATCATAAAATAACCCAACGCCACTGGAATCTGCCAAACATGTTGATTTATTCTTTCGCTTCGTTTCTGGACAGATTATAGCACATTTCTCTTCACAGAATATTTAGCACTTTAACTGTTAGAACAATTTTTTTCTAGTAAGCTATATGTGTAATGATTTTTATTTACCTATATGGCCTTAATAACCCGTTAACGGCAATATACATTATTAAGTATTATAAAATAATTTGGAAAGTAAAACAAAGCCTTAGAAGGTTAATTACAGATCATAAATACACTTTATTTAAAACAAACAAATATAATTACATGAAAAATTTTATCTAGCCTAATTCCAGTATTCATTAAATTAATGCGATTAAAATTGTTTGCCTTTAATGTGACTTTATGTTCACACGGTTATACCAGTGTTATGATGTTCGTCGAATTTGTATGTTGTGCGCTTCTAATTTTGTTTTCGTTTTGGTATATGAAACGAAGAAAACTATACAGTCAATTAGTAGAATATAAGGGACCCCAGTTCGGATTTACCACAGTTTTTAAGCAGGGTAATCTAACTGCTGTAGGTTAGTATGTGTTTTTACTGTTGTATAGTTTTGTGGGCTGTTTTACGTTAGGCTTAATAGGTTCCAATGTTTTGAAACCTTTTTGAATTGTTAGTATCATACGGATTTGATTATATTTAGTGTTCGTGTTTGGGAAAAAAATTGATAGGGTGTATTTCATTATAATATACTGTATGTTTACTATCTACCATCGAAATTTATCTCTGGTATATGCAAGAACGCCAAGAACTTCCGTTTATTATACACATCGACATCAATTAGTAAATCTATACAAACTTCTTTGATTCTAGACTTCATGCAAAACATGATAGAATGGAACAAAATTTATGGTTCAAGGATTTTACTTAAATCTTGGTTTTTTGATCAACTGCTTGTATGTGACAGCAAAATAGTTGAACAATTGTTGAAATCAACTACAATTCTAAAGAAATCTAACTCTTATCGTTTCTTAAAACCTTGGTTGGGTAATGGTTTATTAACAAGTGAAGGTATGAGAGAAATAATTGTGCCCTGTTCAAGTTTTAAATTAATTTTTTTTCAGGTGCAGAATGGAAAAAGCAAAGAAAATTAGTTACACCTGCATTTCATTTTCAAATACTTGAACCATTTTTGGAAGTATTTGATAATCATGCCAAAACCCTGGTTAATAAATTTCGAAAACATGTAGATGGTCCTACGTTTGATATATACAATTACGTGACGTTATGTTCGTTAGATATTATATGTGGTAAGTTATTTTAATATTCAGGTTAATTAAAATTTTTATTGTTAAATTATCATTTTTGACTGGGAAATGTTTTAATAATTATTAGAATTATAAAAAGACTTTTGGATTTGTCTGTTTATGAATCCTATTTAGAGTTAATAATCAATTCTCGATTAAATATTAGTGTTTTACTTATTACATGGTATTAGATTTTAGTTTCTCTTTGGACTGAAGCTTTATTTGCTAAAGCGAAGCTTGGTGTTTGATTTGTAGATTTATGGGTTATTAGTAAAATGTTTTTTAAAACTGTACTTTTATTCTAAGAGATACTAAAGATGATTTGGCTCAGTGTTGGTCAACAGTGCCCAACTGTGAGATGTCTTCCATCTTCAATTCAAAATCAATTAATTGAATGAGCATAATTCAAATATGTACTTAGCTTTTGGGGTTTTAACGGTTTATATATTTTTATATAAACCTACACGCCTCGATAATGATTACAGTTACCGTCCTCAGTACTTGTAATATCTTCAGGAATTGTTTAAGGGATTGAAACAAATGCATGAAGTATGAAAAACATGAAAACGCAAATATAAGCCTGTTATTTATATAACACTTTGATAAACGTATAAAGCCAACTATGGAATACAATTTTAATAAAAAATAACTAGATCACTAATAAATTAAATATTGTTAAACTGCCTTGAAAATGGCAAATCAGAACACCCTCTAACGGTTGACGGCTAACGGTGAGAAATATCATAATCAAAGAGAAAACTGAACAAAATTTAATCAAAATATGATGAAAGTGTAGAGTTGTGAAAATCATTCACAAATAGAAACTTGATATACCAGTCAAAGGTCTAGTCAAATCTAACAAGGAAATAGTTTTTTGTTAATTACTATAATCGTTATTTTACCATGTAAACACAATGTAGTGTGTTTAATATAACTTCTAATTTTAATTTTTATTTCAACTGCATGTGTTAAATTTTTATAGTTTTGTGGTAATTTAACATATAATTTATGAAGCATTTACTTTAAGGTCTAGGAAAAAGAGCAAAAAACCTAGACATACCAAGAGCTATAATTAAAATTAAGGTGTACCGTTGTGCCTTTTTAATTATAATTTGGCAAAACCTGTTTAAACGAAGATTTTCTTCTTACCTATTGATGTCATTAGGATGTTTATTTATTTTAATAGCTTCACGTTGTAACCCAACAAATCTTTACGTCTTGTGCCAAAGCTACGTTTTGTGGTTCCAATGTTTACTTTTCCACAAAGACTACATAACTGATACACTCCTGAAGATGATTATGGGTTTGAAACATCTTTTGGTGATCTTAAATGTTCTTCTTTTTTCTTGTAGATTTAAAAACAGTTCTGATGCCATGGTTAATTAGGATTTTTTTAGTTCTATCTGTAACATTAGTTATAAAAGAAAGAAAAGCAGTACCAAAGTTAAGCACTAGTTCTTTATGGTTTTGTCTAGCAGTTGTGATAACATTATTAATGTTTCTAACATTAAGCATTAATGTTCATCTTTCAAAAACTCAGGATCATAAATTCGTTTTGCTCGATCCACTAAATATTTTATTACAACAATTTATTGACGTGAAAGATGATTTGATAATTATGAATGCATTAACGGTGTGTGTCGGATTTCTGTAAACCTTAAGAGATAGAGAGTTATTAGTTTTAGATATTTAGTATGTCCAGAAATGGTAAACTTCCATTAGTTTTCTACTTTATGGTAAACTAGATGCTTGGATAAATACTATTTATAATAATTGAAACTTCATGTCGTCTTTCTGGTCGAAGTGTATCATCTACATATTTCAGAGCTTCTACGACAATTCCTTGCGGACCGTTTAACGCGCGACAATCACTCGCGGACGATTTCGCTCGGAACAATTCCACGCTTGTACAATTCCACACGTGCGACAATTCCACGCCAGGTAAATATTTATATTGATATTGATGTCCATGTTTTAAGCTTGTAAATTAAAATTATGTGCTATACCTCGCAGGCTATCTAAAAGTGGTCTATTGGCATAACCTTCGGCGATAACTTTGATCCGTTTAGCAGTATATTTGTATACCTTTTTTGCCGCACTGCATTTCCTACCACAAATTGTTCTATTTTCAGTCTGTTTAAACTTTCTTCTTTTTTAAGTACTTTCACAAATTTCCACATATTAGGATGGGCTACATTGATCACTGTTGAGAAACTATTATGCCACCCTTCAACTACATTGTTGGTGCGTGGAATATCTTGCAGAGTAAGGTCGTAGCAATTCCATATATTTCTGGCAAATAATGGGGGGTGCCTTCTTCCTCTTATGTCTGCTCGACCTCTCCATGTGTCTTTATAAAAATTTAACAATGGCATTAGTAACTCTTCATTCTGGGTGTTGAATTAATTCTCTATCAAGCAAAGTTTCAAACGACTCGGTGACATCGTCGTCCGGCACAAACGCAATAGCTGCTAGAAGCAGTAAATCGGGATTTTATATATATTGCACTTGCAGCCCGTTTTGATGGGTATGTCTCCATATACATTGCGTGAAGCGGAAAAAAAGGCAAAAAGCACCCACTTATAGTAGTATTGGGAAATTCAATGCGAACAGCGTTCGTTGCAGCAATTTCAAAGTCCACTACAATTGTTAACGGTTGAAGGCCAGGCTTCATCGTCTATAAAACTCGAAATAAGCGATAATACGTCTCTTCCGTTTTATTTGGTAGCAAGGCATATACACTTGGAGCTACGTTGCCTTATTACACGCCGTGAATCGTATACAACTGGGTAAACGGTCATGGCGTGGTACAAAAAGTTCCATCAGTATACCAATGATCGCAACTCGACATAAATTCCAAGTTTGCCGCAGTGGAAACCAGCAAAATTCTGTCATCACCGGTTCTACTGTAGTGCAGCAAAAACGGTTGTTCAGAATAAGTGGTGGTACATTTCTTGCAATGATGTGGGATTTGCAGGAATGGCTTGTTCTGTTGGGCGTACTCGCATGGCAGAAAGTTGTAGTAATTTGCCAGCAGCAGCACCAGAAATAGTTGCTATCATCATTTGCGTACTGGGTTCAATTTGTTTTGTCATGGTCTTCATTATTGTAACAGCGCTTCAATTTTTGCTGCATCAGGAACATGATTTTGAACACTACTTTTGACAACTTCTTCTCCGAGAGCATGAACTCTCTCAGAGCAACGCCACTTGTGGTATTGTGCATATTTCCAAATAACTTTTCCATTTGAATTAGTAATTTTTTCTTTTATATGAACGTGACCGTTGAGAACCAATAATTGATGGCCTTTCTGACTCTCGATATACTATAGCACCATCGTTACAGTAGTATACTAACAAAGTAACTGAATCTTTAACTCGGAAAGGTTAGCCCTTATATTGTTTCAAGTTAAGATAAAGCCATTAGCAAAATTCAAACCCTATTAGGGGAATCATGCCAATTGATTCTTAATTAACATGGGATATACAATAATAGCACATTCATTAAGGCGAAGTGGTAGAAAATTCTACACCTATGAATTACTTTCTCCCTAATAACGCTCCATAATAATCCCCCCTAACGATGGGTACTTAACGTAAGCCTGGCTAAAATGCAACAAAAATATCTTAATGCATTCCTCTTTAAAATATTCACCTCCCGCGTAATTGTCGCACGCGAGGAATTGTAGCACGCGAGGAATTGTAGCACGCGAGAAATTGTCCCGCGAGGAATTGTCACGCGTTATATTGTCGGCGAGGAATTCTCGGGAGAGCTGTTTCAGATTGGTTCATGTAAGAATTAGGTATAATAGGATAGTGCTGAAAAGGAATTGTTATATCCCTTGGAAAATATAATCAATGTATTCAAACGGTATAATGTCATTGACAATAGTATGATAATAATAATGCGTTGATCAGTTTTGCAGCAACGTGAAAATGAAATTTGATTTCGATAGATGCCGCATCAATAGTACAGTAAACGGAAAAACGGCGCATAATGAAGGATATAGGACAGAGGAATGTTACATTAAGGGAATGACAGAAGGTGAAACATACATATATCTGGATTATGCGCAGTCAAGGGGAATCGATCACGAACGGTGCAAAGAAGAACCAAAGGAAGTTTATTTAAAAATACTTCGTGCTGTACCCAAATCGGAACTGTCAGCACGAAATACTGCAACAGCTGTGAATTCATGTGCAATATCAATATTAACATACAGTTTTGGTATCATAACATGGGCACACACAGAATTGGAGGAAACAGAACTACACGAAGGGAGTTTAGAAGATTTAGACGGCAACATCCACAGAGTGCAGTGCAACGATTCCATCTGCCGAGAAAACACGGAGGGCGAGGTATGCTTTCAGTTTTTCTCACAAATTATAAGCAACTGAAAAATCTGAGAGACTACTTCCACCAGAATTCTGAAAATAACCACCTATATAAAGCGTTAGTAAAATCAGACAACAACTTCACTTCCTTTAAAACTAACATCAGAGTTCGTACCACAAGAAAAAATTAAGATCATTGAAGAAATGGCGAGAAAAACAAATTCATGGCAAATGTATTGCTACCAGTATATGGAACATCAGGAGATAGACCCTAATGCATCGTTTGCTTGGTTAAAGTATGGAAATCTTTTCAAAGAAACCGAAGGGTTTATAATAGCTATCCAAGATGGTATAATAGCAACCAAGATGTACAGACGGTACATAATGAAGCAAGACATACAAAACATAAAGTGTCGAGTGTAGACCTAGGACAACGAAAATATTAGCCACATAATTTCAGGGTGGGGAACTATTTCAAATACACTGTATCTTGAGAGGCATAACTCAGTTGCTAAAGTAATCCACCAAGCTTTGCGTCAAAGATACATGGACACCCAACAGATTATATCGTATTATAAGTACGAACCGCCAATTATTTGTGAAGCTGAAAACCTAAGGATATATTGGAATCGAGTCATCTACACAGACAAACACATTCAGCACAATATCCCTGATATTGTAATGACATTAAAACAACATGCATTATCGATATCGCCGTACCCCATCCTAGAAATACAGAAAAAACGAGCACTACAAAAATAAACGGTTATCTACCTCTAGCAGATGTCATCCAAAAAACTAGAGCACAATCTGAAGTTATTAGATATTCCAATCAACCTTTACATTACAATGCAAAAAGCTGTTTTGTTAAATACCTGTACCATTGTTCGATGAGTTTTAGGGGAAGGAGTAAGCACTAATGTGTGATTAAAAATTATTATTAATTTTATTAAATACATAAATAAAAAGTTTACCTCGAGTAGGATTTGAACCTACGACCAGTACTTGGCTAGAGTACCGCGCTAACCAACTGCGCCATCAAGGTTCAAGTCCCAATCGATGCAAATTTTGTCTTTATGTATCTAGAACTGATGTAAATTCTAAATATAATGAAATTTATTTATTTACCTTTGAACTTATAATAATTTAATATTAGTCAAGTTGCTTTGGTATGTGTGAATCATTGCGATATTGCAGAGTCACATTCCATTAATATAAGTAAATTTTTGTAGTCTCATTATATTTAGAATTTACATCAGTTCTAGAAACATAAAGACAAAATTTGCATCGATTGGGGCTTGAACCTTGATGGCGCGGTTGGTTAGCGCGGTAATCTAGCAAAGTACAGGTCGTAGGTTCAAATCCTACTCGAGGTAAACTTTTTATTTATGTATTTAGTAAAATTAATAATAATTTTTAATTACATATTTACCTTTTAACTTATTCGTTCATAACAAAAACAGTTAATGTGTTAGTTTAACAATTTAACTGGCATACATATGCTTGGAAGGTACATTACTTACCTGAAAAGGCCGTATGTACAATTTACTACCTGAACTAGGTAGTGATCAATAATGTCCCATGTACTGTTTACGTATTCCCCATCAACGTAATATAATCTAAAATCAGGTTTACATCCAGTGTATGGTGTCACAGATAGTGCAATGTGTGCTACATTTGTTGGTATTGTATGATTTTTATCATAGGATACTTAAAATTCATCAGAGTGGGTGTGTCCAAAAAATTGTGCTGTAATTACGTGTTCATATATGTTTACTACGTTCTAGTAATTGTAAGACCGTATTTTCAAACAATCAATAAAACCTAGTGGTATGTGACCAATAATATGAACTTTTTCATTATTTACTTCAGCCTGTTTTAATTGATCAACTCACCAATCAAGCTCTTTTGTAGGATCTGTATGACTCACCACTAACCATTAACTATAAGTATGACAATAATTTGTATTTATTGAAATTATTCTAAAACCGGGTCGTATTAATACAGAATAAAATCCATCATGTAAAATTAAAGTTCTTTATGCTTTTGGTAACCAGTCCTTCCATTGCTGATTTACTTCATTATATAACCACGCTATTGAGTGTTTACTATCCTTATTCTATGGTGGTGGAAAAATTCCAGTAGTAATTTCTTCATGATTTCCAAGAGATGGCAATTTTTTGTTTGTTTCCATATATCATGAGGTGGTAAATCTCCGGTCCATATAATTTAATTAATATCTGGATGGTTCTTGGAAATATTTTCCAGCATATGTTCAACGGAAATTTTTGGAGAAGCACAATTGAATGCACCCCACTTTCCTGCTGGTAACGTTACACCCTTCAGTTTCTTTGGAGATGGAAGAGTTAAGATAGCAAAGAGGTTCGTCACAGTTTGCATTATTGTCTTCTACATAATCCAAGTCTAAATGTGTATCTGATATTTTCAAAACCGTTAATGTGGATTTAACTATTTGAGAGATTCAGACAGTTCCACCGTCCATTCATGCGTAAAATTAAAATCTTCATCACAAGCTTCACTTTGGAGGAAAGTACAAATTTCTTTCGGTGCCATATTTGTTGTGTGCAAAACTGCTAAACCCATCGGGACCAAAAACGTCAATAATTCCGCTACACACATTGACTGTCAAACTGACATACCTTTAAAAAAATAATAATAATAATAATAATAACTCCCGTGGGTGCTGAGTTAGAGAATCATACTGTTTTTTGTTCTTCTGTTATATCTAGTCAATTACCTGTTTTATTTATACATTGTGTGTTCTTTTGCTGTCATTATTTATTTTGGTCGTGTCTTTTTACACAAATTAAATTTAAAAATGGAAAGTATTCTGCAATGGAAGTGCAACGGATGTCAAAAAAGCTCAAGTGATTTGAGATTAATCGCGAATGAATACACACCATTAATCATTTGTCTCCAAGAAACACATATTAACGCACAATTCATATTACCTAAATTCGTTGGCGTTAGGAAGGACATGCCTCATGCGAGAGGCGGCGTTGCAATCTTTATTTACAATAACTGTATCTGTAAAAATACATTATATACCCACTTACAAGCAGTTGCCCTACGTGTGTCGCACCCTTTTAAAATGACAATCTCTAATATTTACTTACCAGGCAACACGTGGTCATCGCTAGACTTAAAGAACCTTATTTTTCAACTTCAAGAACCGCTGCTACTGTTAGGTGACTTCAACTCCCACAGCCCCTTGTGGGGTTATGATAAGTACGGCAAAAAAGGGAAAGCAATAGAAGACGTACTGGACACCACAGGATTAGTTTTGCTTAATACTACCCAGAATCCAACATTTTTAACGCCAGATCGACTAACTTTTCTTCAATCGATCTCGCATTATGCTCTCCGCGATTAGTGCCGAATCTTACGTGGAAGGTAGCTAATGATCTGCATGGAAGTGATCACTTTCCCATTCTCATCAACACGTCGCAACGTAAGAACCACACAACGCTACCGGTAAAATGGAGTCTAATAAGAGCCAATTGGGATAATTTCAGGAAAATGGTACGCCCTATCAATAGAGCGCTGGAAGTCGATGATATGGTAACCGATCTTAACGAATCAATTCTGCAAGCTGCTGGAACATCAATTGCTAAAACCAGAGACAAATTAAATCATATACCGGTACCTTGGTGGAACCCAAAAATCGGCGAGAATAGCCGCTTTAAAGAAATTATCTAAAAACCCCACTGTCGACAACTTAATAAACTTTAAAAGACTAAAATCGATAGCACAACGGGAAATTAAAGCATCACAGAGGATTTCATTGCACAGATTCGTTAGCTCACTGTAAAGAACGACACCAGCTACAGAGCTATAGACAAAATACGTGCCATATCTGGGAAACATCAAAATAAGGCTCTTTCAAAATTGGAAATTAATTAACCTTCTGAAGTAGCGGAACAACTGGCTATTCAATACCAACAAGCGAGCGGTTCAAATAACAGCAGTAAAGATTATAAACCCCAGCTAGATACACGACTTTTTTGCAATTCGAAGGTGTTTTTTTTTAACTTGTTATGCGTTCCAGGAAGGAAAAAAGTGACACATTGAAAAGGTGGCCATTTTGTTATACCTAAATCGATTGTTTTAAAATTTGGGATTTGGGGTAAAAATTTATTTCAGGCTAAACGTGCCCAATAAAAAATAAAAAACGAACTGTACGAGAGATTTTTCCAAAAATAATTATTTTGGAAATTGTGAATTTTGTTCCAGACTTGTCGACCACCCTGTATATAAAAATGAATGCCTATTTTCCTTGGTCGTTCATAACTTGAGAACGACTTTACAGATTTCATTGATTTTTTTAATTATAGTGCTAATTGTTCTATACATTTTAGGTTTGATGATTAATAATTTGAATTGATAAAAAGTCATTATGGGAAAATTATTTTATTTTACTAAAGCTGAACTTATCGTCCTGAAAGCTAAATATGTAAATGAAACACCAAACGACCAATTGTCAAAGGAAGAAATAATTAGCAATGTTGCAGAAATTACATATTTTCTTTTGAAAGGGCACCATTAGAATTATTACTTCTTATGGCATTAGCGTAGAGTTACATACTTTCAGAAATGACCACTCCTGATAATGTACGGTTTAAAAGCGTCTTAGCTGCTAAAACTATCCCTTCAAAAAATGCTAGAAATACTTGTAGGTGGTGGTTAGATGGAAATAGTTTTGGTAAATATGGCAGGTGAGATGTATTATCCAATTAGTTCATCTTTTGTAAAGTTAGTTAGGCAATATCTACACTTGTCCGTTGTGCAAAGACTTTGACCCTCCACTATCAACAACAGATGGATATTAACGCTGCAATACATTTATATCAAGTTATTTCGCTCACATTTCTTTCAGTAGCAATTGTTCTGCCAGGATTTTAAACAAATACACTAAGTTAATCGAGCCTTTGGCTTTAAACCTTCCTTACTGTCTTTTTGATTATTAGTATGCTTTATAAGAGTGTTTCTTTGTTTTAATTTTAAATAAATGCTTTTCATTATTATTAGGCGTTAGAATAGGTTTTTATTGTTCTAATCAGTCTCACATTCTTAACGCTGATGTAATGTAAAAAAATGTACCTTAACAATTAAGCAAGCCATTTATAGATACATAAACAAGCAAATTTCTTTGTCTAGCGTTCTGCATACATTAAAACCAATAAGTCTATAACTAAATCGATGTTTTTATTAATTTAGGGGTCATTGAAACATTTTATATAAATGTTATTTAAGCAACGTTACAATTCTTATGTCTATTTTAAATCTATACATTGTTAACTCTCTTTTTTAACCAATAAATAGACATATGCAATGACTATTTTTTCTAATTGCTATATATATATATATATATATATATATATATATATATAAAACACAATTTAATTTCTATAGCTAATCTGTTTAATACCTAATTCTGTTCCCTCAGATAACTATATTGACATTCTCCATTCGCATTTTGACAACGTGTTAGTTCTCATATACAATGTTTAGATTTAAAATAGACATAAAAAAAGCAAACCTTTACTTTAAACAATGAAAAACCACTATAACGCCTTACTAACAAAAGAAATTTTAGTTAACATATGCATAAATGCGATTTATTGATATAAAAACAATCACGTCTCTTTGTCTAGAGATCTGCATACATTAAAACCAATAAATCCATAACTATATCTATTTTTTATTAATTTAGGGATCATTTACAATATTTTATATAAAAATTTTATTTATTTAATTGACAGAAACATTGGGCATAATACATCAAATTTACATTGTTTACTCCATTTCTGCACTGAAATTTATATAGCTGTCATTTTTTGCTCTTTTAAGTCCGAGGCTAGTCAATTTAGGAACAAAAAGGGTCGAAATTTTAGGTACAGTACTAATTTATGTTTTTCGAGGAGAGAAACGTCTACAATTAGTCAATTTCTGCTTTCTGTCCAACTTTTTCAGACCCACAAAAAGTCATTCTCGTCGAAAACTGTTTAGAATTTGCTAAAAACTACCAAAGGACGATAACCCTGTTGACTTATTTCAGCATCTATTGAAAAATCTACCTCTAAAAGTAGGTGATTTAAGCGGATTATTCAGTTTTTCTATGATATAAAAACTGTCTTCTATCCGTACCCTGACCGATTTTCAGATTTCTAAGAATTCCGGCAAAAGTTGGCTCAATTTGGACACCACTTAACCTTTTTAGCATAAATAAAAACCTTCCCATGAGTTCTGTATTATAAGTGTTTTGTAACTGTGGTTTCCTATTAGTGGAGTTGGTCGACCCATTTCCACAGTTTATGCTTTTTAAGCGCGACGTTTCGGAAGCGGACTCTGCTTCCGTCATCAGGCTTAGTCCTGAGAAGGACTGTTTTCGCACTTGAGTCCAATTCATATATTACATATAATTTTTTTCCAAGCACTTGACTACTCTTCGATTCGAATTTGGTACCTTTCACTTACTAGTCATTGGCAAAGGTGTCAGACTAGTAAGTGATAGGTACCAAGTTCGAATCTGAGAGTAGTCAAGTGCTTGGGAAAAAATTATATATAACATATGAATTCGACTCAAGTGCAAAAACAGTCCTTCTCAGAACTAAGCCTGATGACGAAAACAGAGTCCGCTTCCGAAACGTTGCACTCAAAAATCATAAACTGTGGAAATAGGCCGATCAACTTCCCATGAGTTGCTTTTTAAGAATATATCCTCGGAGCCAATAACTTTAACCCCCTCAGATCAATAAAATTTACCCCTGCTCGGCCTGGTTCAATTTATTTTCTGTGGAGGAAACGACTACTGGGTTAGCTGTGTTGGAAAACGACTATCTGTATTTGAGGAACGGTTATCTGTCTTAGAGGAACTACCCCCTGCTGGTGGTTAGGATAGTAGGATACTGTAAGTATACTATTTAGCCAATACATAAACCTCAATATACGTTTAGCATAGACAACCCTCTTGTTTCTACGAACTAACGCTCTTGTTACTTACTATTCCCAAAACAATCTTCATGTTTCCACAAACTGCTTCTACCTTTAGATTTCTAATCATAACCCATACGCACGGTATGGCTATAAAACACATCGCAAACTTCGAAATAACGTCATCAAACGCCGAAAAAACATAAAAAACGTTGTAAAACGTTGCAAATACCAAAACATAGATACATGGATATGTAGCTACACAGAACCAATAAAAGCACCGTTTAACCTTAGGAATTCTGAGAATACCCTTGCAGGCCAGCTTGATTTCCAATAATTGTAATCACTTCTAGGAATCGACGAATTTTGACCTTGACGCGGGAAGCGTGTACGTGCACGGCGGATTAACTAAACTTCAATTCGTATACTGTGGATCAGGATCGTTTCTATATCCTAAACTTAATCACCCACATGTAGGATCCAGCGTCCAATCAGAAGACCGAAAACGTCTGGAAACGTCTATCTGTATTTGAGAAACGGATCCAGTTCTTGGGGGGAAACGGGCCAGCTCCTGGTTAGGATACTAGTATTATGAATCCACATACTCTTTTATTATTATAAACAATTTAACCAATACAGGAACCACTAACCTACCTTTTAGCATGGACAACGTCATTCTTCAACGACAACAACCTGTTTCCATAAACCGTTTAGAATTGGTCCTGGAGGTTGACTTAATAGTTGATTTAACACCTTGACTCGACTAAATTGCTTGGTGACCTTGAAAAATTTCTATCGGATAAGGTCGGATGATATCGGGTAAGATCGGAATAGCCTGTAGGTCTTGACAATCAAATTGCTTGGAAACCTTGAAAATTTTCAACCACACAACCATTTAACCTTGACCTACTTATTATCATAAACAACATGTCCTTCTTCATATGCCTACGGGTAGAATTGCAAAATGCCGACCATGAAATTTAGATTTGCCATGTCTCGCTCGCCTTGAATAGGATGTGACCTTGACCTTAACAAATTCTCGCGTGCACATACACAACGCCAAAGCAACATCAAAAAACATTAGAAAACGTCAGGCAAACGTCAAAAAAAAAACGTCAAGTAAACGTTGAAAAGGTCAAGTAAACGTTGAAAAGGTCAAAAAACCTCAAAGAAACGTCAAAAAACATCAAGCAAACGTCAAAAAACGTGAGGGGAACGTCAAAACATAGATGCACACAGAACCAATAAAATAATCGTTTAACCTAGACCTACAGTTATTAGCATAAACAAAATCTGCCCGCGAACTGATTGTAATATGATACCAATAAATTGTAACCTTGAATAAGTGAATTTGGGCAATATAAAAACCATTTAAACTACCTTTTAACATAGATGACAATATGCCTCAACTGCAATACCCCCCAGACCTTGAAAATTGATTTCTCAGGATAGAGCTTGAAATGGTGGGGGTACCTGGAAATAACACCTTTGACCTTGAGAATATACTTTTAGGAATTATAATAACTTCTAAGACATACAAAAGTCACTGATTGGTTATTGATTAGGAATTAATTTCTAGGAATACCCTTCAGAGGAATGTAATAACTGAATTAGCACCTCGACTCAGCTAATAATTGCCTGCTTGGAAGCCATGTGACCTTGCTGCCCCCTGCACCTTGAACAATTCCCAACACATGACCTCTACCTGAAAATAGAATCCCCCACACCTACAACTTTACAGTCTATTTAACACCTCTGACCTTGAGAATTCCAAGAATTAGCACCTCGACTTGACCAGGAATTGCTTGGTGACCTTAAAGAATATACTTTACACGGTGTACAAGAGGACCTTGAAAACCATGTACTTGGACGCAGGCAATGAGATGACCTTGAAAAACCATATACTTTGATATAGGTAATGCGTACAATGACCATAACCTTGAAAAACCATGGACATGAACAATCAGGACCTTGAGGAATGTACGTATGTAATGTGCGAAGATTGTTACCAATACGTTTTGGATGTAGACCTAGTTAACAATCTATTTTTAAATTTCTAGAAATTATGACCCCGACTCGGCCAGAATAAAATTTTCAATCGTAGACTGTTAGATGAGATACACCCCTGCAGATTAACACATACCTTGACCCAGTCAATAATTGCTTGATTGAAAGCCACATGGCGTCATTGATTAGGAATGCTGCTAAATCTAACTTCCCGACATATGGTCTCAACCAGTTTGGTGACCTAACCCTGAAAAGTAGAATCCCCCGCACCTTGAAAAGTCTATTTGAATATACTTTTAGCTGATTTCTGTGAATTATGAGCCGTCCAGAATTCCTTTAACATCGCCTTTGTCCTTGAAAATTGGTTTCTCAGAGATGTGACCTTGCAGGGAAAGTGTACGTGACCTAATGCACTTGCGGGTTTTCCTTAATAAATTAATAAGTAGGTCACTATATATGATCCTGAAGAATATATACGGGCAATGTATGTACGCAATGGCCTTGAAACCGAGAAAGTGGATCCTATAGTGTACGTGATCTTGAAGAGCATCCTCCTATATACCTTTACCAGCTATATATCGGGATACCCCTACGGGTTGACTTCTAGGACTTATGACCTTCAAAATTGGTACCAATAGATTTTAACCGTTGACAATCTATTTAGTAGCCCTATTGGTGATTTCTTGGAATTATAACCTTGACTCAGCCAAGAAATACTTGAACAAAGGATCACCTTTGTCCTTTTCACAGAGGAATGACCTTAAAGTGGTGGAGGAAACGGTTACCTGTGTTAGGTAACAGATCCCTGTTCTGGGAACTGGATCCGGCCCACAGGAAAACTACCTCATCCTGGTGGTTCAGGATAGTAGTATTATGAATCCATATACTGTAAGCATAATCTTTTTATTACAATTTTGCCAACACAAGAACTATGACTCACATTTTAGCATAGACAACGACCACCTGTATGATACCCCCGACCTTGAGAATTAACGTCATGACTCAACCAAGAATTGCTTGGGGAACCCTGAAAGGTAGAATCCCCCACGCCTTGAAAATCCTACTTAATACTCCTGACCTTGGGAATTGATTTATAAGAATTAACACCTTAGCTCAGCCAAGAAATGCTGTGTAACCTTGAGGAACATACGTAGGCAATGTGTGTGATGGTCTTGAGCAGAACAACTTTGACCTTGAAGCGTCGGCTGAATTGCTTGAACAATGGATCGCCTTTGTTCTTGAAAATTGATTTCACAGAATTGAGCCTGAAATGGTGGGGGTAGCTGGAAATTGACCTAGATAACAATCTATTTTTAGGAATGATGACCCTAACTCGGCCAGAACAATGGATCGCCTTTTATCAGAGGTGTGATCTTGAAATTTGTAAGCATATACTTTAAAGCGTCGGATTGAACAATGGATCGCCTTTGTTCTTGAAAATTGATTTCTCAGAATTGAGCCTGAAATGGTGGGGGCAGCTAGATAACAATAAATTTTTAGAAATTATGACCAACTCGGCCAGAACAATGGAACGCCTTTGTTCTGTTCCCAGTGATGTGACCTTGAACTAGGGGGGGGGGGAGCGGCTACCTGTGTTGCGAAACAGCTATCTGTTTTGGGAAACGGCTACCTGTCTTTGGGAAACGTCTATCTCTATTTGGGGAACGGAACCACTTGAGGTCAGTGCACTTTGCTGGGGGACGCGACCTTACAAAGTAAACTTCCAAGAATTGATTATGATCTTGAAACATGCTTAGCATTGACAAAAATCTGTATGATACCCCTTGAGAACACCTCAGTGCTTGAGACAAAGGTCAATGAACTTCCTAGAATTGATGGGGGGCGTGACCTCGAGAAGAATGAAAATTTGATTCAGAATCGACCTTGATTTCTTGGTGCATCCTCCTACATACCTTCAATTGTGTGTGACTTTGACAAACGAGAAGGTTGATCACGTAACCTTGAAATCCTAAGAAGACCTTGCAGCACGGTGTGTGTACGTTAAGAACATTGACAATGAGAGTAACCATTTTCTACCACGTGACCTTGAAGCGGACAATCTATACGGGAGCATCAATGACCTGGAAATCCTATCTAGTAACTTCTAGTGCCTTTTTCAAGTCTAGTTAGTTCAATGGCCTTCAGGAATAAACTTTGATGAGGGCAATGCGTATGATGACCTTGACTCTGAAAAACCAGGTACATGGGCGCTTCGACCTTGAAGCGGGGCGGGCGTACGTGCAAGGATGACCTTGAAGATAAGCAATGTGAGCGACCTTGAAAATATAATGAAGTGTGTACGATAAGAACCTTGGCAATGAGAGTGACCTTGAAGTGGGGACCTTGAAGACACTCAACGTTGTTACCAACTTTTCCTGCCACGTTGCTTTGAAACGGTGACCTTGAAGCAGGAAATGTTACCAACCTTGAAATCTGGTGACTTCTTCCAAATCTGGTGACAAATCTAGTGACAAAAGTGGATCAGAAGTGGGGTAGCTATTCTACTAATACACTTTGGGCTCGATCTAACCATTGCATTGAATTGAACTCTTCTGTTACCATAGTGAATTTATTTTTAGTGAGATTTTATAATTTGGTGAAGAACTGGATTAATATTATTACTGTATAAAATAATGAAAACCAACAATGCTAAATGACACTTGCTTTGATTTTTGTTGAGGAACTAATTTATCGAAAAAGAAGAACCTAAATATACAGCGATAATACCATATATACAAGGTACCTCAGACAAAATACGAAGGATAGGCAGCAAATACAAGATACGCACTGCCTTCAAATCGACCAGAACGCTCAGGGGAATACTAACCAAAACCAAACCATACAATGAAGATCAGAATTCCAAGAACTGTGTATACAACCTACCATGCGAATGCGGCAGAGCATACATAGGAGAGAGCAGTAGACCACTCAAAGTGAGAACTCAGGAACACAAGAACAACGTCCGCAAGGGCGAAACAGAAAGATCAAGAATCGCTGAACATGTCTGGAACGAAGACCACCGCATCCAATGGGATAACATACAGATAGTGGCAAAGGACGAGAATACAACTCGTCGGAAACTCAAAGAAGCCACATTCATCGCACTAGCAGAAAATCCAATAAGCCAAGCTAGTGTAGAAATGAAACCCATATGGATTCCAATAATGCGCGAAGAGCTTAAGCGCAATACACCTGCGCAAGAGGTTACGGCGCAACATGCGCAATAAACTTCTGCGCAACCACGAAAAATAGTTTAATATATATATAAGTTCTAACAAATATATATTGGATTACTCAGTGGCTCAGCGGTAAAGGTGTCAGACTAGTAAGTGAAAGGTACCAAGTTCGAATCTGAGAGTAGTCAAGTGCTTGAGAAAAATTAGATATAACAAATGAATTCGACTCAAGTGCGAAAACAGTCCTTCTCAGGACTAAGCCTGATGACGGAAGCAGAGTCCGCTTCCGAAACGTCGCGCTCAAAAAGCATAAACTGTGGAAATAGGCCGATCAACTCCACTAATAATTTATCTAGTACCACTCTTCAATTTATGCCTTTCACTCAATGTCAGAACGTTATGTTATCGTCTTGCAAATTACTGTAAACCTTTGTATACGTCCCTAATTATATCATAAACAAATTTAACATATTCTTAAGCGACAAAACAATTAACAATAATGTTAACTAATATTATGTTAATAAATTTAATAGGAAACATTGCCTTAACTATATGGTTCTGTTTACTATTATGATAGTGAATGATAACCTTGTTTTTTTTGTATTAATTAAGCTGTTTTTAGAAACGTCGATGGGAACATCAGTGCAAGCACAAGAACTTCCTAACTCTGACTACATCAAAAGCGTAAAAGGGATGTTATTGGTTTTTGTAAAAAGATTTTTTTCCACTTTCAAAGCATTAGATTTCTTGTTTAGATTAACACAGGATTACCAGTTACAAAAAGATTCTCTGGCAGTCTTACATTCTTACACTGAATCTGTAATTGTACAAAGACGAAATGAACTAACAGCCAGAAGTTGTTACAATTTGGACGAAAATACAAAAAATAAGAAAGTTCCTTTATTGGATCTCCTATTGCAATCGGCATACGATGGAGAACCATTGACAAATAAACAAATTCGTGAGCAGGTTGACACGTTTATGTTCGCGGTGAATTATGTTTAAGTAATTACCAAAATTTTAATAATTATGTTTTAGGGCCACGATACAATATCATCTGCGCTATCCTTTATTCTTTACTGCATTGCGAAATATCCCGAAGTACAGGTAACATTTTGTATTTTAGTTTTAGTTGAGATACATTAATGACTAAGGCAAGCGACATACCATATCCATGGTAGTCTGTTAACCCTCCTATTGTGTTCGGGTCAATATGACCCAATCGCGTTCGTCTAATATACATAATTCGTTAATTTATTTAAATATTTCGTTGCCACTGCATGACCTTTATTTCATTACCCTAATAACGGTGTACCTAAAAAACTAATTAGAAAATTATAATTAGTTTTTTTTTAATGCGTTTGTTACACTCACTGGTTTGGTCTATATTACCCGGTGATGTGTGTGATTCAAATTAGAAGAACGAGAAGCAGATTATTGTCATAGACGAATTTATTTTATTAGTTTTGTTTTATTTTCATAAATATAAATAACTTATATAATTATTGCGCATATTGCATGCGTTATTTGCGTACCGGTAAACAAGTTTATTCCTGTTGAGACTTATCTGTGGTTCCGCGTATAAATACAGCCAGTGAGCATTTGAGTGTTAGTTTCGTAGTAAATATCAAACTTGATGCTATACTCTAATAAGAAATACCTAACCATTGAAATTTATTATTGAAAATGTGTAGTGAGAGAGTGCTTACGGATAGTGAACTTGACAAGATTTTGTGTGTTTCTGATAGTGATTCTAAAGGTTCTGTAGAAGAAGACCGGTTGTCCGAAACCGAGATATATAATAGGAAAGCGGATGATGAAAGTGGAAGCTACGATTTCAGATGAAAATGGTAAGGATAAACACTTAACTTCAAAAGATGGAAATATAGTATGAAATGAAGAGACATCAATCGGAAAGGTTCTCTATCAGCATCAAATATTACTTCGTTGATTCCTGGACTAACAAGGTATGCTACGTCGCGAATAATTGGTATAAAATTCGCGTACTTCTTATATTTCACACCCAAAATTGTAAACCGAATTTTGAAAATGTGAAATTTAAAAGGCAAAAGACTTTGTGGCGACACGTTTCAAAAAGTAACATTAGTTGAACTAGAACCACATTTTGGCCTACTGTTTATAGCTGTCGTGTACAAATCTCATGGAGAGGCAACAGCCAGTCTGTGTGACGGAAATATAGGTCCTCCAATATTTATAGGAACGATGTCCCTACAACGATTTCGTGTAATTGCACAAATAATTCGCTTTCACGATAAAAAACTCGACAACAACGACGCCAAATTGATACATTAGCTACCATACGGGACTTGTGGGATGAATGGGTTGTAATTCTACCTAAGCTTACGAAAATGTAACAGTAGATGAGCAACTGGTAGAGTTCGTTGTCTTTTTAGACATGTAACATGCAAGTTTACCTCGGGAAAAAAGGAGCTAGACCTCCAGAGAGAGGTCAAAGTAAAAGAGTTGTGCTAGATCTTACTTATGGTCTAAAAAGTCACAACGTAACGTGTGATATTTTTTTTACCTGGTACGATCTGGGTCAGATGCTACTAAAAAGAAAAATAACCATACTTGGCACTATTCGCAATAATAAGCTTGAATTGCCAGCCGCAACAGGAAAGAAGTTCTTTCTTCAAAATTTTACTTTACCAAGGACACGTCGATAGTTTCCTATATTCCGAAACGGAATAAATGAGTACCTTGCACCACGGTATCATAAAAAGCCGTTTATGATTTTAGATTACAACAAAACTAAAGGTGCTGTAGACACGTTAGTCAATTTAATAATAACATACACATGTAGGCGGCAAAGTAAAAGATGGCCAATGACTATCTCTTATAATGTCATGGACGTTTCAGCTTACAACGCTTATGTTCTGTGGTGCGAAGTAACTCCGACCTGGAATACTGGAAAACTTAGGGAACGGCGACTCTTTCTTGAAGAACTGAGTAACTCCTTGATCAGTCCATTATTGCAAGAAAGAACGTCTCCCTCGAAGTATTCTTGCAGCTGAAATGGTTATAAAGTTACGTTCTTCAACCAATAATGCCGAAGTAAATGAGGAAAGAAATCGCTTAATTTTAGCCGGTTCTCTAATTTGCAAAGGTAGCTCAGCTAATTAAGTAGTAAGGAATGATATGATTGAAGAATGGCGCACTCTATTATGTGACTTTTGGCAACGGATATTAATGGTATTACAATACCGTTAGCATGCCTGCAATGTGTGAAAAAATAAGTATTAGTCTATAATGTTAATTTTGAGTAAATTGGGTCAACTTTGTACGGTGAGAACAGTGTCCAGACGGTATTATTTTCCATTAAAGATACTGAAAGCATAAAATTAAAATCTCCTTTATTATTATTCTTAGATGTGTCTTTCTTAAGATGAGGTGTAATCAAAAACGTTTAAAACGAAATATAGCGTAAACAAAAAATAATACTCTATTT
This sequence comes from Vesta saturnalis, assembly GCA_036346205.1. Classification (NCBI taxonomy): domain Eukaryota; kingdom Metazoa; phylum Arthropoda; class Insecta; order Coleoptera; family Lampyridae; genus Vesta; species Vesta saturnalis. Next base: position 180,114 of record JARFJB010002247.1, read on the forward strand.
AAATATAAAATTCTTAGATTAAGAATGGTTTACTTTCTGTAAGAAAACCAACTTACTTTCGAAATGGATGACAGAACGAAAATGGTGAGCAGATTTATTCAGTTACTTTGTGTTTAAAAGAAGTAATGGAACATTTTTCTAATGAAAAATTTGAGCAGAAACTTATTGAAAGTTTCAAACTACAGGAAGTGTCGATAAAGGTGATTAATCTTGACATGGAACTGTTTTAAGTGAAAATGTGTTGGATAATATACGATCATGCATGGAACAAAGTCCTACACAATCTTTAAAGCAAGTGTCACCATAAATAAAAAGTGAGTGTATAAGGTCTGTCGATCGAGTCAGTCTGTTAACCGCACCCCACTTCACATTCATTTCGGAGGAAAACTTAACCAGTCCTTAACGTTTCTGACAAAATGAGAAGCTACGTCTTGCTGAAACCACATTTCCTGGGCAATGTTAGGTGGGACGTTTCATAAAAGTTCAAACAGTTCGGTATTTACAAAATTACAGTACATATCTCCATTTAAGTGATATTCAAAGAAGTTTTTTACAGTTTGGTCCTTGTGAAAGGTGGGCTCATCAGAAAGCATTATTTTTTCCATAAGTGGAACATGCTCACCGTGCTGACTTTGTACTCACTGGCAAAATGTTACTTTTCTACCATAATCCTCATCAGGAGTTCTTAGCGAGGCTGGATGTCGTAAGAGTGGAACTTATAATTCTTGATAGGCGTTTGAACAAATATTTGACGGATTTCCAAGTAATTGCATAAATCAGGACTGCTAATATTAGGATTTTCAACTGGTGTTGTCATAATACGGAATTCATTCTCTTCATTTACTAGGGTTTTTGTTCTATTACGTTTTTATGTGTTCATTTCCAGTTGCTTCAAAATGTTCCAGTCTCGGATGTCTTCCTTTATTTGAATACCTTGATTGTATAGCGCTATATATAGCATAATTCAACGTGACTAAAGTATTTGGGTAAAGCTATGCCTCAGCACTGTGGATATAAACAAAAATCATAAAACATTAAATCGTAGATGGAACTGGTCCCTTGAACTCGGACCCGCTCGAACGTACTAGCTTAATTACTTTTGAAAATGTTACATAAGGTCACCCTAAAATAAATCATATAATCAAAAAATGTAAACATATAGAGAGTATAATTTAAAAAAAATGCGTGTGTGTTGCCAATCTTTTGTAAGCCACCCCATATAAGTCAAAATCTAATCTGATACTTCTTCAAAACCTTTGTGTTAAATTTTTGTTCTCTACTCAAATAAAGTTATCTTCCATTCACACACTAATTGCCCACCCGGTATATTACAGTATCCAGAATGGCATGGAACGATAATTATGGAATTTTTATTGATTCCCTCATATTAAAATCGAATTAAAATCAATTTTTGACGCACTTTAACAGTTATCTAACGATATTCCTCCATTTTTCCAAATATGTGGTCTGTTTTCATAGAATTCCACCTGTAGTCGTTCATCATTTTTGGTGACCATCCTAAATGGTTCAATACTTTGCTCTTGCTTGTTCAAAACACGTATCGTATAAGTGCGGAGGTTATACCGAGGTTTCTGCACGGACCATCCTTTGGTTGAATTTTGCTTCTTTCTCTTTATCAAGTTTCCCTTCAATGTTCACGAAACTATTACAGGAACCTGTAATCTGATTTTGTGAATATCTGATTTAATCGTGGTATTGTCTAAATGTAAGCTTTGAAAGACGTGCAGTGTTCGCTGAACACTTTTCCTGTTGCCTAATTAACGATTTGCTGTAAGGACCGAGTGTTCAATATCAACTTTTGAAAGACGAAGCGTAGATTTTTGTTTCTATCATCGTCCATTATGTCACTACTTCTAAATATTGAGTATTTATTTTTAAGGTTTTATCCAAACGATAGCCAAGCGAAACTGAGACGTCAATATTGTATAATTAGCTGGTTTTACGTTTAGACAAGATTCCTGCATAATTCTTCACCGGATGTGTACATTGGTATGCCTGATTATTTAAAATGTAAAACAGATTTACGTATAATGTTTACATCTAATATTTTACATTTAAATTCGAGCATGCGTCCGTTACTGCCTTTTTAGTGATAAGCTCACAACTAATCTCGTACCTTAGGGAAATCTACGACGATACCCAAACCGCCGTCTTCCAGATAAACCAACGTTCAGTAAAACCTTCACAGCTTTTCGATTAACAGGTATGTTCCCTAAACCGACTTGTAAAAGAGAACAGTGCTTCACATTGTTGAAAATGATTCTGGTACTAGTACGAGAAGAATTTCTGTACTTGCTGGACAATCTAAGGCGGTCGCGGAAAACACTTTGTGAGAAAATGGACTAAATTCCCGTTATTTGCAACCGGTTTTCCCCACAAATCTTCCCACAATAGCTCGTCTTTGTGAATGGTAAGCCATCATCTGAAAAATCTTCCAAAAACCCTTTTCTGTGACGAAGTTACGTTTATAAGACATGAAATCAACAATTTCCTCATCGAATATGTGGGGGCAATAAAAAAACCGCATACTGCCCGATAAATTCATTTTCAGAGAATACTCTTGATGAAAGTTTGGAATGGAATAATTAATAATGAATTTATCGGACCGTATTTCTTCGACAGAAATTTTAACAGCGAAATGCACCGGGCTTTTTTGAAAAACGACTCACTTCTACTGCTTAAGCACAATCTTCTTCAAATCAAAAGGACTGTTCTTTTTTACAGGATGATTTCCTCAATTAACAGTATCAAAGTCTCTGCCTTTTGTTTAATTAGAAACCTGTCTCCTGTTTTGTTAACCGTTTGTTGCTCATTTTCTCGGGGTGACCAAAACAACGTAATTTACTACTTTTATACATGTCATCGTCTTTTCTTTGCTACACTCCTTCATTGTACGCTCATTCTTCATCTCATCCATTTTTGTTTACCGCATGCGCTTCTCAGGAATCTCATGCTCTTGACATTCATGCTGCTTTCGTACTTTTTTGGCATACCCTTGTGTCACTTCCATACAGCACTGACGGGATAAACACACCATTATATTATATTCCTCGTTTCGCAGCTACGCTCATGCTTTCGTTTTTCATTATCGTCCATGTACTTCTAATCACTTTCCTTCCAGAATTGACCCGTCGTCCATTGTACCATCGACAGTGAATATTCTACCCAGACATACCAACTCCTCCACTTATTCTACAATTTCGTCATGCAGGGTAAATATTCCATTCTATTTCACACCTTCCCGCTTTAACACTACAATCTTTGTTTTGTTAAAGTTTTCCTACAGGTTCACGCTCTCACAGACTATATCAAATTTTCTCAGAGCTGTTTGTAGCTCATCCGCATTCTCGCTTAATAAGACGTTTACGTCACCAATCATTACATTATTTGTATCGGTACATGCTTGCCTAATACAATTATCCATGTATAAATTGAACAACCACGGTGACATCACACACCCTTGTCGCACTCCTTGCTCAATACTAGAGGTATCACTCACACCTCCCCTCATCCTACCATATGCCCGGATACCTTTATATACTGCCCTTATTTCGTTTAGTAGATCTTTACTTACGTCATATTCACTAAATATTTCCTACGGCTTCTACCTATTCACTCGGTCATATGCTTTCTCCAGATCTACAAACGCACAGTACAGATTCCTTTTGCAGTTAAACACGTTTCGATCACCACTGGAATAAAGCCACCCTGCACATTCCAAATTTTAGTTTGGGTAGTTTCACGTACTCTATCAAACAGTACTCTTCCAAATACTTTACCAGGTACACTAAGCAGACTTATTATTCTATAGTTTTTGCATTGACTTTTGTTCTTCTTACCCTTACATAGTGGCACAATAAACGCGCTCTTCTAATCATTCGACACTTTTCCCCAAATAAAGTACGCGTTGAATAATTCACACCATGTTCGCATAAACTTTGAACCTCCATATTTTAGCATTACCCCAACTATTCCTTCTATATTTTGCTTATTAAACTTCAGTCTTATTTTCCGTAATATTCTTGCCAGCATTTCCTCACTTCAAAATCGTCCCATTCTATTTCGTTGCTCCTAATTATCACTCCTGCAGCGTTCTGATTTGGTCCACGCTTTGTATTTTTGGCCCATTTCCACAGAGTTTTTGTTTCCCTCTTCTTATTTGTTTCTTACTCTGTACACCTCAAACAACCGCTTTTCCCCAGTCTCATTTTCTTACAGCATTCATTACTATTTAAGCGGTTTTTTCTTAGATAGTGCCTTGTTACCGATTCATTCCACCAAGCACATTTTTTCTGTCTACCTATAGCCCGCTCTTCCACATATCTGCACAGCACAATTGACAGCACCGTCGTTTGAGCTTAAAGTGCATCACTTTCAATGTCATTGTCTTTTATTGTTGGTTCCACACTGATTCATTCACATCTAACTCTTTACTCACGGCATCTGCTAACTCCATTCTCTCACCACTATCTACCAGTTTTTGTACCGTAATTATGAACGTTCGCACTACGTTTGTTTTCTTCTCCAGATCTACTTTTGCCCTAGACATGCTCTCGATACAACCAATAGGTGGTCTCATCCGCGCATTACTTTAGTATATCTCATCAGGTTTCTAAGTCGTTCATCGTACACTATCGAGTACATTTATATCACCCCTTTGTCTTGTATACATATTCTTAAACTCAAAACACGTATTAGATACAAACATGTGTCTCTCCACACAGATGTTCACCAGGCGTTCACCATTCTCATTGCCTCTTTGGTCTTCAAACTTTCTTAGGGCGCGATCAGTACGTTCTCTCTGTACACCCACCAATCCATTCATATCTCCCAATTTAACCATTTCTTGTCTGGCTTACATTTGTTCAACACGTTCCTATTTTATTTCAGAGCTTTCCACACTCTTGGTCTTGCTCCATTCACCAGTGTATAGCATACAATGAGAAAAAATTTTAGAAATTCCACTTTCATTCTAACCCAAATTTCCCCGGGTGATGCCAATTCGTACTGTTTAACATGTTTTCGCTGTTTCATTCGCGATCACTCCAACTCCTTTACCTCCATGCACTTCAGTCTCAACTATGGACGACAGTCCTAGGCTGCCGTCCTCTATCTCCACAGCCTCCGTTCCTTTGCTGTTTGTCTCCGATACACACAGACTATCAAACTGCCTTCCATTCATTACATTCGCAATTTCAAATTCATTACCATACATACTTCTAACATTGCACGTACCAACTCGCCATTCATTCCTTGCACTGTTGTCAGCAAAGAGGCCTGTCTGTTTGGACTTTGACCGCCGCTTGTAGCCAGGTTGATCCGAGGATTGGTTACTATCTAAATGGTGCCTTGGACGATGTAGCATTCCCTATTAACGGTATAGTCCTGTTACCGGGCAGTGCTGGCTTACTGCCCCGACAAGTAAGGAAATAATAAGTAAAAATAGAGACTATATATATATATATATATATATATATATATATATATATATATATATACCGAATTAGTAGAGTAGTAGCAACACAATCAGCTTAGCGTTCGGGAGGTAATGGGTTTGATTCCCATTACTGTCTACCCCGTATGATGTTTTCAGTGGATTTTCCTCATACACATGTAGCGGCATAGTTACTGAGTATACGCACCCCATGTGCGGTTATTGAGGCGAATGCTGTGGTAGTATTTTCCCCGTCAGTACCCTAACTCCGGTCCTATCCCGACCACATCCATTTTTAATCCCATCATGCATATATACGTAATGTGTGTATGTATGCTGGAAATCCATGATTGTGGCTACAAGAGCTTGGAAAGCTAAGCATCCCGCCCTCCCCCTTGGGATGGGAATGAATTATGTGACCTTTTCCTTTTATTTACTTACTGTATATATTTTTTTACTTACTTAATTTCAATTACATCGTATTTAGATTAAATTCTCCCCTACGCGATTTTTTGTTCTAGAGCTATTTACCGGACTTGCTGTTGTTTACTTGAGAAAGAAAATGATTTAATTATTTTTAGCTTAGATTTTCGATTACTAATTAGAGCTAGTTGTTTGTTTATTTAATTTATATTTATTTGTTTTTTTTTTATTTGTACTTCAGATTACTGATCCGATCTCGTTATTTAATTTTATCATTTAAGTTAATAAAATGAATTTTTATGACAATGATTATGTTTGGGTTATTAAAAGGGGTTTATTTCAGGTATATACATTAAGCACAAACTGACCGCCCATTTCAGTCTTTAAAGCTGTACACTTTTAGGGTACACGTCTAGTATGTCTTGTACTTTTTCCTACTGTTACAAGTACGTATTTATGATTGCTTTATATACCCCGCGTTACCGTGGGATAAAGCAAGTGATTTCATTAGTTCTCTATATCTTGATTGCTATTGAAAAATATTCACGTATTTGAGTTCAAACCATAGAAAAAAGGGTGGTATTTGCGCTTTTAGTTTACTTTACTATTATTTAAGTTTTAACACCCGTACCTGACATGGTTTTAAAGGAACCGTACTTTTCGTATGAATTCAATGCTATAGAAAACCTAAATACTATTTACGACCTTTTTTTATCTAATTTTACTGGTTAGATTATTATTTTTTTATACTACTAATATTCAAACAGCTGGATTATAAAAATCTGTTCAAAAACTCACTATTACCGGGAACTACTTGACTAATTTAGAAATTGTCACCCACCCATGTTTCACTAACCAAAGATAGAAGTCGAAGCGCACTTAAACACGTCATTTCGCTTTGACGTCTTTGTAGAAATCTTCTTTAAATATAGTGTACTATCAATGTGGTATGTTGGTTTTCCAAGATAGAGTTAAAGTATTTTAGGGACATTTTTTTGCTATTATAAATTATTTTTAGGAAAAAGTAATATCAGAATTACGAAATATTTTTGTGAACGACAAACACCGACCATGCACTCATAATGATTTACAAGGAATGGAATATATGGGTATGGTAATGAAGGAAAGTATGCGAATATATCCTGCAGTTTTAATGTTTGGGCGCTATTTAGACGAAGACTTTTACATTGGTTTGTAATTTTTTATGATTTCCATATCTTAAAATTTTTATTTTAGATGATAAAGTATTACCAAAGGGTTTGTCGGTAACAGTTTTTATATACAGTGTGCATCGACAAAAGGATGTATATCCAGATCCAGAAAGATTTGATCCTGAACGATTTTCACCAGTTAATGCACAAAAGAGATCTCCATATGCATATATACCTTTTAGTGCAGGTGCTCGAAATTGCATAGGTATGTTTTGGATTTGACACTTTGTATTTTGTATCTATGTATTCATCCAGTTAGTTTGTTAACTGACAGACCAAAAATCAATATCACATGATGAAATTTCCACTAGCGAAATATTGCGATTACAATTAATTCTACTTCATCTAGTCGACCTCTGATGAAAATAGTTCAGCCGTCAAAACGCGTTGGGTGCTTTATTGTTCGTTATTTGTGTGTTACTATTGCAAAACTTAATCAATGTGTCTATAAATTATTTACAACTGCCGCATAGTAAAAACCATGGAATTTTGAAATAGAAGTGGAATTGTTAACTGGAAGTATACAGATAAAAGGTACAGCCTGTTTAAAAATTTTTTTTAACTTAGTAGAAATGTTCTAAAGTGGTAGATATGTCCTCTGAAAGCATTTCGATCAATGCGTTACTTCCATATCTGTTAATGCTTTAGGCATTACGTCATAGATGAACAAATGCGTTTCTATCGGGAAATAAATAAATAACCAGTAAATATAGATGGAATGATTTTCAACTTGGGCTTAGCGCTTACCATTGCATAGTACAGCATGTCTCTTTGTCGTGTTAACACATGGAATTTAAGCTATAAAGTTGTGATTATCCAGTTTTTGTCACCGCGGGCGATAAATTAATGAAGCACTTTTCGTTACGGACATTGTAATACCTGCAACAAAGGAGGTAGGACTAAGTGCTACATGTTGGATCGCAATAAATAAAATTCCACTTAAAATAGTTAAGTAGTAATACTCAAACTGCAAAATTTATTTTTAAAACCATACAAATACGTTTACAACATGATATTAAATAGTTTATCATTCCATTAAATACATTATTACCTACCAATTGCTTACCCATACTTATATTAAACTTACTAAGTTATTATTTTCATATATAATACCATAAGCGCAAGGGAACTATTGGGCAATTTAATGTCTAATCACGAGTACTTAATATAGTCGATTTGCTCACGAATGCTTTTTGTGATATTCATGAAGCACAGGTGTGTATTTTTAAGAATTTGTACAGTAATTTTCTTCTCACGAATGATATTCAGTTAGAGAATTGCATTTCAAAAAACTATCAATTCTATATTCATAATTTGGAACTTAACTGGCCAAAAATTATGATTATCAATAGAAGGCAATTAAAATTCTTAAAACAGAAGTTTACTAAAATCACATTTGTACTCTTAAATATGTTATTAGTTATTGGTTTATTATTACTGAATACATAAATACAAAGTATATAGCTAGGTATGATCTTTAAGAATGTAATTTTAATGTTATCGAAAGACAATTAGTGGAAAGATTCCAACCTAATGTAGATTCTATACGAATTGCATTCATATCTAGTTGTGGCTGTACGTTTGTCCTTAAATTTCAAGATGCCCGTAAAATTTTTAAACTAACGATGGCAATAGCTTGTATTTAATATATACGAATATTTCTGTCGAGCAAAGGATAATTTTGCACCATTATACTCTTTAAACGGGGTCGTATCAGATAATTCACCCACTTATAATTAAATACTTCTACCTAGAACTATAATTAGCTATGAAAAATAATTTATAACTAGATTTTATGCCACTTTGCTCACCTGTAGGTCCAGGTTCAATAACATTTGATTGCTTATTAACAAAAATTGAATTGCTTAGATATTTTCGCTTTACAAAAAAAGATTCAAGCTTCAAACCGGAAAATAAATAATGTAATCTAGGCCGCCAATTTGTTTTTAAGGAACAAATAAACCTTAAAAATAGAAAAGTCACAAAAAACTCATGAAAATAACAAGTAAAAAATAATGACAACAATGAGTTTTATTATGATACTTAACGTGATTATAATGATCTCTTAAAAACTAGTGTTAATGATGCTTAATTAATTGCCTTAAACTATAATGTGAATTAATTAATAATATGAAATATTTGATGTAATTTCTTTTACATTTTGGGTGTCACTCGAACTTCAGCAGATAAGGAAGTGTTGTCGAGTCATCACTTTAAATTTATTGCGCATTTTAATGGAAGTTGAGGTAAACATCTGACTGATATGCTGGTGATTCCAAATATATAGAAGTTTCATTGCAAACCTCCAAACTGAATTGATTTTGCAGGGTTCAAAGTAAAATTAGGCAACTGAAATCCCACTTCGCAGTAGCAAAGCTATTGCATCATCTTGCAACGTTAACGTTGAAATAAAATGAAACCCAAAGTAAAATAAGCGGTAAGAGTATAACTAAAGCTGAGTTGACTGAAATGTAAATGTCTCAAATTTTCGTATGATAAATTTAAAAACTCACTATATAAATGTGGCACTCTAAATAAAAAATTTACCAAAGCGAAAATGGCTTACACTTAAATACGTAGTTCAAGCAATGAATGAAGAACGTCAAAGTAACCCTGTGCAATGACTGAAAATGACACCGAGCGCGGAAAGGATGTACAGTGAATAATAATTGAAATAATTTATTAACCCTCAAAATACCAAGCTTTTTTTCTTACGTGCGATACGAAGCGGGATGCATTTGCACCCCATGATTTTTTTACATATTCTGAGACAACTTAGTATTTTGCTGCACAATTCTACTCAGTTGGGTTCTTATTGACTAAAAAAATCTATAAGCAGTTAACTTTAACTTTTATTCAAATTCACATTCAACATATACAAACAATGTGCAATTATTTTTTATTTTTGCAACTTATGCACAATATTTGCTTTTGAGAATGTTCTAGGCATACAAACTGGTTACAATCTACACAACACTGTCTTGACTTCCTGTCCTTGGCCCTTGTACAAAGATAACATTGGCCCTGACTTGGTCGTGGTTGGTCTTGTGGGGATCTTTCTTTTTCAATTTCTGGGAGAACCTTCACCATGCATTCCTTTATGTTCGCCTTCAAACCATTATTATTTTTGTAACGAATCACTATGTTGTCTTTGGATAAATCTTTGCCTAATTGAAGGAGAAATCTTCTTCTTGAACCTAAATGGCCCTTTTCATACTCGGGATTAGCCATGATCCATATTTGGAATGCATTTGTTGCGGCAATATCAATCATATGATAAAACATTGCCATAGGCCACCTAGCAGTCTTTCTTTGCGTGGTGTACTTTTGTGCCATTTGGTCTGTTGCATCTACGCACCTTTAGTACCGTTGTAATGTCAGATCATGTCTGGTTTGTAGTCTACAGCTTCACCATTGACTTTGTCATCTTCATGTTCGCTGGAAAGCAATATGACTGGGCGGGCTTTTTTGGCACGTATGAAACCAAAGTGCAGTTCTTTTTGAAAGCGAACATACAAGAAAATACTGGCTTTATTGGAAATGGCAATAGTTCTCTCGGTATAAATGTTTTATTTTTACGTTCCGCAGAGTGTCAACTTTTTTCCCAGCCAGCTTAAGACTTGTAAAAAAATTATCGGTTGTTATACCGTATCCTGTACCTAAATGGTCAACAAGATCAAGAACTACCCGGTCGCCTTGGTTTTTTTCTGGTTTATTGTTTACTTTTCCTAAAAAACAGATAAGAGTTAACTACATGACGCAGAATATGACACAAAAATTATCTAAATACACCTGATAAATACACATGTTCACAGTATAGTTAGAACCACAGTCCGCTAGAGCCCAAATCTTAATGCCGTACTTTGCCGGTTTACTTTTCATATACACGCGGAATGGTGCCTTACCTCGGAATGGTACTAGTTGTTCATCAACACACAAATGACGACTTGGGTTGAGTACAAGTTCACAGTTTGAGACAAGTTTTTCAAAAATATCCCTTACAGGTGCCAATTTATCAGTAAGTCTTCTCTCTTCCCTTGTCTCAAAATTATCAAAGCGCAAGAATTTTGTTAGAAAGTTGTATCTATTTCTAGAAAGATTTGCAGGAATAATGGGCCGACAGTAAGCAGGATCGCTAGTGAAAAGCATTTAAATGGGTTCACTACTACCGTGAAATGCCCCTATCGTTATCAATAACCCTATATAAGCTTCTATTTCTGTTGTATTCGTGGTTGCATATCTCTTGATGCGGTTGGGATTCTCAGTATTCCATTCATCAAAGAATTGTTTAGCTTTATGGTTAGTTTCCCTCACAATAATTTCAAGTATATCTGGAGTAAAAAATATAAAAAATGATCCTTTTATGCTGGATATTTCAGAATTTGGACCTGGAGTAACGGTAAGTATATTTGCTTTTGAGCGTTTTGAAATCCTACTTACTGGTAACTTAGACCAATTCGTACCATCTTTAGCAACGTAAAAAGGATCATTATCAGGCGAGTTCGATTGGTCAACTCGGTGGGGTTCTACATCCTCATCGTCATCATTTGCACAAATTACATCATCAACTTCTTCTTCATCAGATACGTGGTCCCTATCTTCTACATCACTTGCCTCACTCTCTTCAATCATCATGTCGTATTGTGGATCCTCCACTTCAAGTAACATTAACATTTCTGCTTCGGTGAGATTGTTCTCATCTCTAAAACGTAACGCACTCATTTTCAACACGAATTTACACTAACTGTGAAGTTCAATGCTAAGCCTATGCGGTCTAGGACAGTAATGGCGTACAATGTTAGTGTTGTCAAGTAGTATTCAGTATTCAATATTCAAATTAAAACATTTAATTATGTTTTAATTTTTCAACTTTGACAAAATTGTTTACAACATCTTTAACAATTTTTACAAATATTACTACTGACGAAGATAACTGTAAGTGTTATCGAAACGTTTAGATTGTATAATTTAAATACACCATTAAAAAACCCAAAAAAGATAAGTATTTTATAATGTAAATGACAGTTTAATTGAATTTACAATTTCTAGTTTTTTGAAATGCAATTCTCTAATTGCGTACCATTCGTGCGAATTGTTAGTAGGTTTTTGGCAAATTCAGATATTTATATGAACAAAGTTTAATGCATAACATTTCGTTGTTAAGTATTACTGTTGGTATGACTTGATCTAATGTTTTTTAAAAGGCGAATATCTACACTCAAGCATCCAGTGTAGGAGAAGTTATGAAAGCTAAAGTATGGACGTTTATCTAATATTAGAACCATCCAGCCTCCCACTGTTGGGCTCTAGTCCGATAACCGATAACGTCCACATTTTAACTTCCTTGACACTTGGAACTGTGGCAGGATCTGTAACGAACAAAATACACCCACAGACCACACTAAAATAAAAAGCACCAAACGCGTTTCAATAGCTAAGCATCACCATTAGCGGTCGACTGGGACGAACTAAACAAATTTCTTAAACATATACCATCAGCGACTAACGGTTCGTTGCTTATCTGGTGAAAGTGAAAGTTACGAAAGTTTAACGAGTTCTCGGTAGGGTAAAGGCCCTTGATTGTCATTATTCATTAGAATTGTTTTTGAAGACCTCTAAACTTTCCTAATCTAGTCGACCGGTAATGATAATAGCTTAGCTATTGAAACGCGTTCGGTGTTTTTTATTTTTGTGCGGTACGACTTTACTACAACAAACCGTATTTAATTTAAACAAAAATTTTGTAGGTCAACGATTCGCAATGTTGGAAATGAAAACCATAATATGCGAAGTGCTAAGGAACTTTGAGTTATCCGTTGAGCCAGGCGAAGAACCAATATTAATGTTAGAAACACTTTTAAAATCAGCGAATGGTGTTAAAATTAAAATGAAGGAAAGAAAATTTTAGTCTATTGTATATATTATTTAGTAGTTTATAATAAATTCAAAAAAAAAACGTTGTTTATTGTTAGTGATCTACCTAAAAATTTGTATAATGATCACGCTTTACATTGCTTTTACAATAGGGTGGGCCGAAAAATGAAAATTTTGGAGTAACGAGTTCTAATAGGGCTCAAAAGTTGCGTATTTATGTGCTGATTAATGAAAAAATAATTTAAAAAATCTGACTTTAAGTCTTCAGTTCGCGCAAGCGGTTTAAAGTTTTGAAAAAAGTTTAAAATTGCTCAGTTTTTAAAATGCCACAAAAATTTTTAATTTTTGTGTATCTTCTTCTAATAGGACTTAAAAATTGCGTATTTATGTGTCGATGAACGAAAAAATAATTTAAATTTTTTTACTAAATGTCTATAGTTGGCGCAACGAGCTTAAGCTCTTGAAAAAGGTATGATATTTCAGAATTTTTAAAACGTCCTAAACATTTTTAATTTTTGTGTATTGTATTGTAATAGGGCTCAAAAGTTTTAACTTATGATTTCAGTTCGCGTAAAGCCTTTTAATTTTCCAAAAAAGTATTGGATTTGAAATACTCATTATTTTTCCAATTAGCTAAGTAACTGCAGTTTTTAAAATTGCGTGATTACTACACTTTGTGATATTTAGTTTGGTATGTATTGTGTATAGTGTAAGCCACAGTTCAGTAAGGTTACCCTGTATCTGTACGATGTTCTCTGCTGAGCTGAGCGACGGCCGGGTAGGTGCAGACAGTCGTACAAACAAACTCATCATTCTGGTTGACTACATTGTGAAGACATACAGGGTGGCCTGTTAGTGCGTGGAAGTGCAATAACTTACTTAGGATCAAAAAATTGTTGTGTTTGCGCAGATACACATTTCTAAAATATTTTGAAATATACAGGGTGTTCCGCCTAAGCTAGACAACAAGAAGTTTACTTTTTTTAATAGGATACCCTGTATATCTGTTTCCCATCAAATTCAGCGTAAAATTCTGCATGTAGCCCTATCTTTTCTTTTCCTATAAATTGCGACGTTGCCAAGCTAGAGCGAAAAATATAAAGATTTGACGAAAATTGGTGCACTATAAATGCTGCCAAATAAACGTTATCAGTGATAAGCAACTAACCTTATTTGGTAGGTACGAAGGTAAAGGATGGCTGAACATAGTGGAAGTTTCGTTTGGGGTTCGGGGTGTTTTTTGGATAAGCATCAGTTCAGGAGATTTCAATTAGCAAAAACTTCACTTTTTTAAGTGGAACACCCGATATATTATTTTACCATCTTGTAAAACTATTTTATCCCTGCGAATTATGTCTGCATAATGTACTCTCTAAAAGTGATTGTTTTTAAGAAAATTGCATTTTTAGTTTATTATGTAAAAATATTCATGTTTTTATCAAGCAAGCTCTGAAAGTGACGTTTAGAATACTTCTACTTTCGATAATTTTTTGTGTCAAAATCAAACCAGTAATTTTCTACCTTTAAAAACTGTCATAAAATAAATAGGGTATCTACAAAACTTAATTAAGCAAAAATAACCTTACCAACAAATGAAATGAAAATATCCATAGCTTTAACAAGTAACCTGTGAATTTGGCGTTTGCGCAAGTCAGAGTGATTAGTTATTATCTAGACGTGTTGTAAATGTGTAGCTATTAAGAACGAGAAGCAATTAAAATCATGAATTTTCCGATAGAAGAATTGACAGATATGATTTTTGTACTGGGTGCCAGTGATAAAAACTGTTTACTCGCACAAAGGATTTATCGACCGAATTGAACACAGATAAAAGGCAGCCAAGAAAAGAGACATTGGAAAATGTGCCTCAACGATTTACCAGAACTGGCAGTGTAACTTACGAAAAAGCGAAAGGTTGAAGACTGCAATAACAGAGGACAACGAGATGACCGTAATGTTAAAAGTTACGGAATATCCTCATATCTCGACACGGAAAATAACAAAACAAACCGACCTAAGTCGTACTGCCGTCCTAAAATTCTGTCTAAGAAAAAAATGCATCCTTACCATATACACCGAATGCAGGAACTATTGGATGATGATTATGAAAAGCGGTTAACCTTCTGTGAGCGGGATCAACAACAAATTGAGTAAAACAGAGATTTTATCAATTTTGTATTATTTGCCGATGAAGCAACTTTTCATAAAAATGGGTTTGTTAATAAACACAATTTCCATGATTATGCAACAGATCAACCGCATTGTATCCGTCACACAAGGTGGTCATTAAATGTATGGGGTGGAATAATTGGGAATCATGCCATATATTTCTTTGACGGAACTGTTAATGGGCAAGTTTATTTAAATATCTTACAAAACGAATTACCACAACTACTTCAGCAATTACCTGCTCATGTTAGGCGGCGAATGTGTTACCTACATGACGGGGCACCAGTTCATCATACCCAACTGATCAATACACATTTAAATAATGAACTTCCCGGACAATGGGTAGGTAGAGGAGATAAATGGCCATCTCGTTCACCAGAACTTACAAAAATGGATTTTTTTTGCGACTGCTAAGGAAGACATGAAGAATAGAATTAGAGCGATTTTCCGAACTGCTGATGTCGATATGTTACATCGTGCTAGTAGAGCTTTTGAAGATCGCATACATTATTGTATGGAAGTAAATGGTGGGCACCTTGAACATTTAATAAAATAGTTATCTAACGTTTTTAGTTCTTTCTTAGTTATTTTTGTTTAATTTGTTTATTTTGAGTTTTGTAAATACCCTATTTATTTTATTATATTTTTTAAAGGTAGAAAATTATTGGTTTGATTTTGTCACAAAAAACTACCGAAAGTAGAAGTATTCTAAACATCACATTCAGAGCTTGCTTGTTAAAAACATGAATATTTTTAAATCATAAACTAAAAATCCAATTTTCTTAAAAACAATCAATTTTAGAGAGTACATTATAGACAAAATAGTTTTACAAGACGGTAAAATAATATACTGGGTGTTCCATTTAAAAAAATGAAGTTTTTGCTAATTCAAATCTCCTGAACTAATGCTATTCCAAAAAACACCCCGAACCCCAAACGAAACTTCTACTATGTTCAGACATTTCAGCCACCCTTTACCTTCGTACCTACCAAATAAGTTTAGTTGCTTATCACTGATAACGTTTATTTGGCAGCGTTTTTGTCAAATCTTCATATTTTTCGCTCTAGCTTGGCAACGTCGCAATTTATGGAAAGAGAAAAGATAGGGCTAAATGCAGAATTTTATGCTGAATTCGATGGTAAACAAATATACAGGGTGTCCTGTTCAAAAAAGTAAACTTCATGTTGTCTCGCATAGGCTGAACACCGTGTATATCAAAATATTTTTTAAATGTCTATCTGTGCAAACATAACAACTTTTATTTAAAACATTTGTTTGTATTTTTGATTCTAAGTAAGTTATTGCACTTCCACACACTAATGGGCCACCCTGTATACGCCAGTCTGATTTAATATTAAAAGAGACCAGTCAGTAAAACATGGTCCAAAACATGTTTTTAAGATTATTCAAACTTCCAGACATCTTCCAGACCACATAAAAAGAAATAATGGATCATGTCATTGAACGAAACTCCTTTTTCTGTCATCCAGAAAACTTGTTGAGTGTGATAGTGGATGAAAGATTACATTTTAGAGAGTTGCGTTTGAGAAGAATCCTAAAGGGAAACAATCTGAGAAATAAAGGTAAAACTGCAGTAAGAACATTTAATACACTAACACTAAATTTTAAGGCTACCGACTATAGCGACCTAAGAGATTGGTCCACATGTAAGGTTTCACCACCTCCAGTGATGGAGAAATTAACAACAGAAACCATTTCTACCCATTTACAAAACAAGATCTTGCCTGAATTTGATTTTTTAAACTTTCCATGCCACACTCAGGCAGTAGAAAGATGTGTATAATTGGTCTCAGAATCTGCAGAAAAAGTTTATGGTCAAGATTGCAGAGAGGATATATTAGAACGACCCTTATTTCAAGATCAACTATGCAAAAATTTGGCCATAAATCTGAATTCAGACCTACTACATCTTTGACTGGTTCGTAAATACTGTACAATACCACAAATAAACTTTTGGTAAAAAAAATTGTAAATATGTGAACACCCTCCATTTGGTTGGATGGTTGAGCAGGGCGTGGGTGTAACTCGAATTGCAGTCATCTCCTTGTGGTGAGTTCTGGGCCATTCCACCAAAATTTCTGATAAAATGGGCGTAGAGCTGCAAAGCTATCATGCTTTTTTAAATTATTAAAACCAAAAAAAGGCAAACATTAGGATTATTTAAAATATATTTACCTTAATCTGCACATAAATTTTGAACTTTTGGGACCTATTAGGGCACGACACATAACAATAAACAATACACAAAAATTAAAAATGTTTAAGATATTTTAAAAATTTTGAAATTTCATACTTTTTTCAAGAGCTTAAGCTCGTTGCGCCAAAGACATTTAATAAAAAAATTTAAATTATTTTTTCGTTCATCGACACATAAACACGAAACTTTTAAGTCCTATTAGAAGACGATAGACATTTTAAGAATTGGCCAATTTTAAACTATTTTTCAAAACTTTAAGCCGCTTGCGCGAACTGAACAGATTTTTAACATTATTCTTTCGTCAATCAGCTCGCAAATACGCAACTTTTGAGCCATATTGGAACTCGGTACTCCAAAATTTTCATTTTTCGGACAACCCTAATTTACAATTAGGGCGGAAATATATAAAGTATGTTAGTAAGTTTATTACCATAAACTTAAATAAGTTTATTCCTTACATTTTACTGGTTAACGACGTTAGAAAGAATGGAGTAAAAATCAATCGATATAGTAATTTATAAAACATAATCTATTGTGTGTTACGTGCATAAACAGTCGGTGCCCCCTGAATGTAGGTGACGTAACACTCTGTAAAGATAGCCGGTGGCTCGGCTGTGATGATGAAATGAGACATAGACCATGTACCGACGAGTTTTGAGCCAAAATAATGCGAATCTGAAAGAAAGAACAGTTCGGCCTACCATAACCTACCTACTGTGGAGTGGTGGTGAATAGTAGAAATAAAATAAGTCCAGGCTAATTTAAACAGACTGCAACGGCTAACCAGTTTTATAATTACTGGAGCGATAGACCCTACACCCACAGCTGCCTTGGAGATATTGCTCTCTACTCATCACTTAGTGGTGAAAAAGGAGGCAGCTATGGGTGCAATTAGATTGCTCTGAAGCGAGATGAGACTAAGACATGTAAGCTAAAGACTTAGTGATATTACAAAAACTAAACATTCCTGATTATGTACACAGGGTTTCAAACTACATGGATCCCGAAAACCGCCACGATAAGTCTTTTTAAGTAGCGATCCGGGACAGGTAAGTCTGGAAAACACCCCAGAATTTGGGAAAGGATACTTATGTTGGTACACAGGTGGCTCGAAGTCAAATGATGGAGTGGAAATAGGCATACGAGGTCGAAACTGTGCCATCTCAATACCTTAGGAAACACTCCATCCATGTTTCTGAGGCTATTGCCATAACCAAGTGCGCCGACGCCGTTTCGGACAAAGGTTCATTGGGAACGCGGATACACGTATAATCGGACAGAGGCGGTAGTCAAGGCTCTAGCAGCCTACATTCTCACTTCCACGATACTTATGGAGTTCTACATGACACTGGAAGGTATAGCCAGGTGTAATAATGTTACGTTTACACAGGGTTTCACACTACATAAGTCCCGAAGACCGCCACGACAGGCCTTATAAAGTGGCGATCCGGGACTGGTAAGTCTGGGAAACACCCCAGAATTCGCGAAAGGATACTTATGTTGGTACGCAGGTGGCTCGAAGTCAAATAATGGGGTGGAAATGGGCATGCGAGGGCGAAACTGTGCCATCTGAATGGCCTTAGGAAACACTCCATCCATGCTTCTGAGGCTATTGCTATAATCCAGTGCGCCGAAGGCGTTTCGGCCAAAGGTTTATTGGGTGCGCGGATACACATATAATCGGACAGAGGCGGTATTCAAGGCTCTAGCAGCCTACATTCTCACTTCCATGCTACTTATGGAGTTCTACACGACGCTGGAAGATATAGCCAGTTGTAATAATGTTACGTTAATGAGTGTTCCAAGCCATGAAGGAATAACCGGTAATGAGGAAGCCCATCGCATCGCTAATGCTGCCTCTAAACGTCCCCAGAATGGAGCGGAACCTCACTGTGGGGTACCTACAATTCTTGCTGAAGGACATAAGAAGCCAGCTAAATATCGAGTAGATAAGCCTATGGGACTCGTTCTCTAGACCGAGACAATCCAGAAGACTGGCCAGTTTCCAATAGACCCATCAAAAGTGAACTAAGGTCATTTGTAAACGCGGTCACTGGACATTGTCTCTTGAGATATTACCTCAATAAAATTGCAGTAGCCAGTGACCCTTGAGGAGGAGAAGACAGCGGATATCCTCAGCAGACCAGGGAGGTGCAGCCGGAGAGGGTTTTTTAATGAACTGCCTCTCTCGGAATAAAACATTGGTTAATGGGAAAATGAGTGATTTGTAACTTGAACAGAGAAGCGCCACGAAATTGTGATCAAAAAGCAGACAGTGGCCCGAAGAATATACCTAAAAGGTTGGCGGCCGTGTATGGAGAAAATAGCCCGCCCTATTTCCAAGTCAAGTGTCGGTGCAATCAGTTCAAATGGCTTAGAAAATCCATCCATGACGACCCAAAGCGTGGAAGCTCCTTGGAAGTGCGAATTGACAAGCAAGTTGAAGATTTAGTGTTGATTGGCCGTTGATTTGGGAATGTGCAAATCGTTGGCGCGAAGGATTCCCAAGCTACTCACTCCCGAAAGAAAACAGTGT